>OU426950.1:29319459-29919459 GCA_911387765.1 Pyrgus malvae
TACTGATATCGAGTGTACATTTCGTATCCAGTTTTTTCCGGTTTCATTAAAGCTGAGCGATACAACAATAGTCAAAGTAAACATCAGTCATCAGCAATCAGTCAATCAAGTCAGTCAGATATCACACTAATGCGATGCCTATTTTTCCAGAATGTGTCCGACTGAGTTTTAAAGGCAAGCAGAAAAACGAAGTTTCGAAGAGTTGTTTCACTTTACAATACTCGTGTAATGTAATTATTGTAATTAACATCCAACATAATGCCATAGACTATATCTGACATATTTCAAAAATACACCAAGAAAATAAAATTAAACAATAACACGACATGACGTATTTTTTAACTTGCGATAAAATCAATTTTATATCTTTAGATATAGACAATATTTATCCCCTCCCAAAAGTCAAGATAGAAATAAATTTCAACGTATACCAAGGCACTTATTTATCTCCAATTCTTTGTAAAACACGACGTAAATTGCGAAACTGAATGTTCCGAGCAAACAAATCATTTTTCCAGAGGGTCTGTACACTTATGTAGGAAGGGATACAAGGGGCCATGTTTTTGCCCGACGGTAAACGGTATCAAATGAGATTTATGGTAAACTAGGGCTCTGGGCTGCTCATAATAGCCCAGCGATAAATGCCACGTGTATACGAAGAGCATTGCTGCTTACAACCTTGTTGAACAAGGTCTTTCACTACGTTTTTTTTTTTATTTGATTGGAGTAGCAGACGAGCATGCAGGCCACGTGGTGTTAAGTGGTCGCTGCAGACCATGGACTACACACAACTTCAAGCAAGCATAGGTAAGTCTTGTCTGAGGTCGTATGCAGTTGCGCTGCTACTCTGGAGGATGGTGGTCGCCTCATGTAAGTGTGGCCGGCAACTGCAGCATTCCACCGAAACACAATAGAATTGGTTCACGGCAGAAGTAGGTGCAGGGGTGGTATTTCCCCTGGCGAACCATAATAGTTCTACCACCTACAATTGAATAACTTGTTTTTTTAGTAATCGAGCGGTACATTATGATCCTTTGATCATAAATTGAGTGTTACGAGTTCAATCCCCAGCGTGCACTTCTGACCAAAATGTGTGTACCTATCGCTGTTCAACGGTGAGAAAAATATTGTTAATTTTTTTAACATGTTGTCAGTCCCTCCTAACTATATACTAATATAGCCAGTAGATTTCCACTTCAGATTTTGTAAGCTATGTCCATGACCTTTGTTCGTTAAAGGATTTTATCGTTACGGATTCAGTCATTGTGAGTTATCATGTTTTTTGATGTGTTTTGATGGAAAAGTAAGGTCCTCGAATGGCAATCACGTCTCGACAAAAGGAAAATAAGCTGGCCTCCAACCAGGTGGACTGGCGACCTGAAGAAGACAGCGGGATGCCGATTGGTTGAGAGGGCGCTGGACCGAAGGGAGCGGAGAATGTTAGAGAAGGCCTATGTCCAGCAGAAAATTTCAAAGGCTGCTGGATGATAATTATAATATTTGATGTCGTCAGGCACGCCTAGCATGTAGCGTACACGAAACTTTTCGATGACGTAATAAATAAATAACGCTTCATACTCATAGCCCCACAATAGGGTAGATATACCCTGTGTCGTGGGTGCCATGGACACAAGAGAGATACACACACACACACACCCAGAACGAGTATAGAAATTTTAAACTCATTATTCATATTTCTGCTTCTCCGGGAATCGAATCCGGGATCCTCCGATCGGCAGTCCGGCATGGTGACCATTATCCTGCGCAGGTTGTAATGTCTACCAACTTGCACTTGGTAACCATTTTTTATTATTTATTATTTGTTAGAATTACTCTCATATGTATAGTAAAGAATGTTTCTAAGATTTATAGAACTTGTCCTTAATGCTTAAAGTTTTTTAAGCAAGTTATTTTTTAAATAATTTGGGATTTTATGTCATTGTGTAGAGACACAAAGACATATTAGTGAATATCAAATTGAAAACTAATTTATCTCTACAAATAAATTGGAATGACAAACACGCGTTTGATGTCTTCAGATCTCTGACATTGAGGCGTACAAATGTGCGCTCAATAAAAGTATTAAAAATATTTCTTTTTACCAACATTAGAGTATGGTAGATGGTAGAGAAATAAGAAAAACATATGAAGATTGAATCTATACTAATATAATAAAAGCCAAAGTAACTTTGTCTGTGTGTATGTACACACATACACAAAGTTACGTAACGGACACACGCGTGCTAACTACTAAACTAATTAAAAAAAATTGGCAAACGGATAAGGTGGACCTTAGGAAAGGACATATGATAATTTTAATTGCGAACAAAATGGTTTGAAATAAGAGATGAAAGTTTAATTGCAGTGCTGTCATCGTCAAAGATAAAAACATGAAAAATTGTGTTTAGACGTAGGACAGGCAGTCAGTAAATATTTACACGACTTTTTGACATTTCGACCTACATGGCGAAGAAATAGGAGATAACAATTCGTAATGAGTGACAACCGAAGGCCACGTAGGCAATGCGGCCGGAAAGCTACTTTATTTCGTAACGGGGGAAACCTTCAAAAGGTACCCAGTACTCTGGGGAGAAAAACTGGGTTATGTGGAATTTTTACCACACTAAAACCCTCGGTGGGCTCCTCGGCGCTTGTGAAGGGCTCCGCGATCTCCAGAAGAACGCAGCAGTGCCCTTCTTGCGCATGAGTATGATCTCTTCTACACTAACGGAGTGCCGCCACATGCACATACGCGTACCGTTCTTCTTTCCCGGAGCTGCTGGCTGGACGGTTTGAGCTCCCACTCTCGCCGCCCGCAACCCCAAAAAAGCCCCCTTTTAGTCGCATCTTACGACAGGCAGAGGATACCTTAACTAATATTCTGGTCCCGAGCTACAGGCCGGAAAGCTACTTACTGAATAAATTTTCCCATATCTTTTAAACTATGGATTTTAATGTTTTTTTTTTTAATTTGTGACTGGCTGCAGTTGTGCTATTAGCGGATTTTGTTTCTACATTGTGTCGAAATAACCCTAAAAACCTAAGCTACACGTATAAGTAAACAATTAATTGTACATAATTCTAATTCTCGCAAAATCTTCGCGCAATCTTATTGTCAAAATATTTTCTTCGTCTTCATGCTTAACTTGCTAACACAAATTAAACTTTTAAATTCAGTTGCGAATTATAAATTGGATTATTTTTATGTCACTCTTAATCTATTTAAAACAAATTAACCACACCCCCACAACATGAGCGAAAAAATCTCGAAACTTCGCCAATAATCCGGCAACTTGTTGAACTTTTTAATTTCCCCGAACAAAGAAGGCGCCCAATATTGATGTTAGAGTTCCTAATTAGTTCATGTTATTTCTACAAAGTTGGGAATAAAAAATATCTCCAGATTTCTAGTTCTGTCACAAAACTTCGCAAGAGATTAATAATAAAAATAAAATATTTATTTCAGACTATTTGTCCATATTTTTATTAGTGTGAGTAACAATTTGATCTTATAACTGTGTATTAAGGTACTCTTATTAAGGTACTATTACTTTACGGTTTAGGGTAGTCATCTAAAACAATTTTAATATTCTCGCATTAAAGATGTATTTTTTTTACATTTCACCTCTTTGCTTTTAGTAAAAAACTTTTCGGTCCTTTTTTTCTACCTTTATTTCCGTTGACTATTTTCTATCCCGCCACGAGTTTCTCTCCATAACCGAGAATGTCTGGAGCTTATTTCACCATGCTGCTACAATGCGGTTTGGAGAGGCGGGTTAGTGGCCAACCCTCTGTCAGATGTTTAAAGGCATCCAACAAGTTACGTGATCTCAAAAGCAAGGAAACGCACATAAATTTTATCACTAGCGGACTGAATCTTACACTCGACCGCTTTCGCATAGATTTTAAATAAATAATAATCACTTGCTTATACGCCCCAGCGGTCAATCATAAGGATGACAATTTTAATAATCATTCCAATGATAAAAACAATAACCAGTCGCAAACTACACCGGGTATAATTCCGTTAGGCGGCCATAATCCAACTTCGGAACTTTTTAATTCCACCGACACTCGTTACGAAGGTGAAACTTTTCAATTAGTTTACACCACGTTTTGCAGAGTTTCTGAAATTAAAAAAAACTGGAGTATGATTCTGTCCGACAGAACTTGTCGTTGAATGTATTCCGACTACTAAATTTATTTCACCCAAGTATAAAATATTGCAAATGTAAGTATAAATGTTGCACTAGCAAATGTAATTGATTTAAATTACTCATACACAATTAAAAGTGTGAACAGATTGCTATGGACTTGACCAAAATCGTAGCTGTTATGTATGAAAAGTAATTGTCCTTTTCTAGCTCAAGAAGTGCTAGCTGTGCTAGTATAATAAGTACACACGTATGTATAAATTAATACGCAATATTTTAAAACCACATTAAAGATATTTTCCGTCCGCTCTTCAGCACTAACATTCACAATGTGCATATAAAACTATACAATTATATGGAATAGTTTTCATGGAAAATTAAATATTTTCATATCAATGACACAATCAATTATTTCGGTTATTATACGTCCTATAAGTTGTAAAACTAGCATGATTTGAGCTAGAAAGTACCTACCACCTTTGCAGTTATGAACTGCATGGTATAAAGCTACATATATATTTTTAGTTTTGGTGAAAAGATGTAGTTGCCGTACACACTTTATAAAAGTAGGTACAGCTTTATTAGTACAGCATTAGAAATTTTATGTCATTTATACGACGAATAAAATAAGATCAGACTTGCAACGAGCGAATAACCTTTTTAACGCGTTTGGTTACACAATTATCATGTAGCAGTTTAGCTGACTAATATAAGATATATTATACAACGTCTATCGATTTAGGTTTTTTTTTCCTTTAGGACTTTATACTTGCAAGTATATTACAAATTCAAATTCAAATTTTTCAAATTCAAATTATTTATTTGCAAGAACATAGTAAAGTTATAATATAGGTCTTAAACATTAATATACCAGCTCCATATGTTCTACCCTAGCGGGTGTGCAAAACATCTAATTCACTACTATACTATATATAATTATTTTGTCAATCTAATAAACAATATTCACTCATTTTAATAATTATCAGCACAATAATCCAATTCAACGCTAAAAGCGATTGTTAAAATGTTAAAACTTTTACATATATTTGATTATTCATTTTTACATTGCAATTTTTTGTTTTTTTATTTGTCAAACCATTTAATAGATAATTTTAATTATGTATTATTTTACAAGATTGTTTATGTCAAATTCATGATGCATTTAATGTCAATTTTTAACTTTTCACGTTATATTTATGAGTTTACCATTACACTTAACGCATGTAACGTTGAAAGCATTAACAGTGGCAAGAAAACTCCAATTAAGGGGAATGGTTGGGAGAGGCTCGTACCCATCAGTGGGATACAAAAAGCGTTGCAGCCAATCTTAAAAAATATGCAGTTAAAGCATAATAACCATCAGCTCTACAAAAAGAAAACTAAGTTATCACTTTACTTTTCTCAACTTTAAATAATTGCGACTCCAGTGACTTCTTAAAATTTAAAAACTTTTCCTCGAGAAGAAATTTATGAAAAGATTTCAATAACGCCGCTCCCGTAGCATTCGCTCGATGTAACCGCGTCCCGTTCGCGTTCTGATGTCAGCGAGATAACGTTATATTGGACAAAATTGTTGAACAGCTAACATACATAATAATTTTTAAACTATTCTTATGTCCTACTATTGGGCACAGGCCACAAGTAAGAGGGATGTAGGCCATAATTCACCACGCTGGCCAAGTGCATATTATGCCATTGAGATATAATAAGTAACTCTCAGGCGTACGCGGTGGATTGAACTTGGTATCTCCATGTCAGAGACCACCGTCTTAGCGCTCAGTCATCACTGTTCATAAAATACTATAGACAGACGGAAATTTATTGAAATCAAGAAACAAAACATTCTCATTTTGTAATCGGAAAGATAGCCGAGTGTCTCGGCCGCTGCTGCGACCGCGCCGGCCTGTTCGCTGACGTGAATATCTCCGATTCAAACCATAGGAATCAGTCTAAAAATGTACTCGTAGTTATATGTTTAATTATTGCTCCTCCACAGTGAGGGAATATATCGTAATATTTCATTAATTATTATTATTATTATATTTTATTAAGACGAGCCGAGTGGAGCAATGGTTACCATGCCGAACTACCGATTGGAGGGTCCCGGGCTCGAATCCCGGCGAAGCCGAAATTTGAATGATGAGTTTAAATTTCTGTTCTTGGTCTGGGTGTTTGTGTTTCTGTCTCTGTATGTGTAGGTACCCACGATACAGGGTATATCTATCTTACTGTGAGTGTGAAAAGATATACCTACTCGTAATTAGTTCTTCACAATTGTACGTGCCTTAAATTTACACAAAATTTCTTAAAGGTATTTAATGTAAAAAATATCATGGACGTCGACGGCCGCCAGAAGTCACCGGACCCGCGCTCACATCGCCGCGATAACTGTGACGTAGATTTTAAGTAATAATTAATATGTATGTTAGTCTGTAAGGTATTTATTGTATGGACCTTGATGCCTGAATTAAAGGATATTATTATTATTATTATAATGTACTAGACATTAGTAACAGTAGTCTAGTAGGTCACACTTGGCCAGTGTAATGGATAACTCTTTCTCAATTCCGAAAGTGGTCGCAGTTGGACATTAAAAAGGGTCCAAAATAACTGTAAAGAAAGCAAGTGACCCTTAGCAAAACGACCTTAGCAAAACGAGCGTAGATACAACTTATTCGAGGTCTTTATCATAACATATACCTTATATTAAACAGTAAACTTCAAAATACTTTTTGCAGATAGCATGGATATTTTATAAGAAGTCTATTCTTTCTAAAGAATCCAGTAATACTACGTGAAACTTAGATTGGGAACTCCCCTACATCCCAGCTGAATCTCGCTCGTTCGCTAAGTTTACAAAAACAATCACTCATCGCTTGCAGCTCAGAAATGGATATTTTATTATTTCTTTTGAAAACTGCATTTCGTTTTACTTCATAGAGTGAACGAAAAACGGGTGTAGAATGTTTGCTTGTCATATTTTTTTAGCAATGTTAATTATGGTGTTTTTTGGCATTTTTGTGTAAAGCACAGTGTTCTATTTATCGGCGTGCCGTGTTATAGGTCCTGGGTTTGATTTCCAGCGGGGGAGATCTGTAAATTGTGAAATTAGATCTATTTTTCAGATCTGGGTATTTCTGTCCTTATCTTTATGTTTTTCGATGGCACTCATGACAAAGAGTATCCTACAGTCCTATCCTATGTGTGTGAATATTATACCACATTATATCTGAATCGAACTCGAAACCCCCGTCTGGCAGTCCTTAAAGGCAACCTTTGAGCCACACATGCTGTCGACGGCCAATACGGCCATGATCTGTTTCATGCCATAGAATGAAAAGTTCATACGAAGTCTGTCTGTAATAATTCCAGTAACTAATTTCAATTACCTATTTTTTAAATTTAAGTAAGTAATTTTTACTACTTCCCAGCTAAATTACAATTATGCTTACTCGGTAAGATTACAAAAATAATTTCACTTTAGCACGTGCAACTTTTATAATCAACTTCATTGAACGAACGGGAAACCGACATTAAATTTTTAACACTCACACTTTGTAAATTACAAACTTAACAACACTCTCAATATCTTACTAAAACTTTAAGCTAACATTGAATAATGAATTTTAATACACTCTTTGTAAAAATATACTCTTCAATCTCTATGTGGACTCCATTACTTTGGAAAGAACTCGCGTAACACATCGTTAAACTGAGATTGGGGATTCCCCAACCTCCCAGCTGAAATACGCTCAACAAAAGCAATCACTCATCGCTTGCTGTGCAGAAATGGATGCTTCATTCTTTGTGCAATTTTTGCAATCAATTTCATTGAATTATAAACGGAGAGTCTGATTTCCGTTTTTCATACTACATTTTATTGTAGGTATTAAGTAATACTGTATTATATATTAGTAAAATTAAAGATATTGTAGAACGAAAAATTTATCTTTTTTTAGGATTACTATGTTCTATTTAAGTTCTGGCTTTGAGTTTCTATTCAATTCAAATGCAAAACTTATTTAATCCTGCAGGATTATAATCCTGTTTATGTAAGGAATCCTGTTTATGTTTAAAAATTAATTTTATGTGCCAGTACGAAATAGGTCATATTGTTATAGGTACTGAAAAGACAACCATAAAAACTTTTATTACTATTAAAATATTATCACAAAATAAATAATACGATCTCTCAAGATCCTAATAAATCTTGTACCAAACAAAGAATTTCCATAAATATAATTTGAAAACTTCATAAAGAGTTCATATTTGACGGCAGAACTCCAGTAACGTCTCGTTCAAGTTAGAATCCGAATTTCGCGACTTTACACCTGACATACGTTCGCTCGCTTACTTCACAAAAACTATCACTTTTGCCTTGCTCGCGCTTGCAGCGCAGAAAAAGATTCTTAATTCTTTGTACAGTTTTTGCAATTGATTTTATTGACTGAACGGAGAACGGCAAAAAGAGTGCAGCTCAGAGTTTGCTGATTTAATTTTAAAATTCTCTTGTGTATCAATATTTGCCTGCTAAAATATTCACCCAATGATTTATCACTTTTTTATTTGTTAGAAATAGTTTAAAATAATCAGTTTATAAATGTGTATGAAATTTTTAAGGATTGATCACAAGGTCACACACAGCAAGTCAAGACATCATTTATAAAATAATTTTAGTTACTCTTTGGCCTAATCTAAATATTATGATAATATTTCTGTTCCTGAATGGAAGATTAATATACTAAAGCTTCGTCTTAACTTGTAAGACTCATCTGAAGTTAGGTATGGGAATGCACTTAAGATACTTGCATCAAATCATCTCATCACCTATCGCTAACGTGCCTGCTCTTTAATTTTTTATAAAAATTACATCCAGACAATTTACACTCCACTCACTCATTAATAGCTTAAGAAAACATTTAGTTAAATATTAGACGTGTCGTACAGAGAAAAAGTCACACGAATAAAGAACAGATACTAAAGCTATACTGGTTTTACCTTATGGGTAGGCACGAAACTTTAAATAAAACCAATTGAAACTACTACCCGGTACTCAATCAAAACGTTCAATGGTGTATAAGTTTTCAGCGCTCGTTGACGAGGTATTGTAACAGTCAAAACATTCATATCATTTATTGCTTATACGCCGTAAGCTGTATGGGTTTGCACGTGTCGTGACTGCCATTTTGAGCAGACTGATGTAAGGTACAGATGTACTGTTTGACTGAATGCTAAAAGTTTCTTTCACTTTGATTTTTTCGTACAATACAAAAATAAATAATGCTTATGTCTCACCACATATTGAATAATTAAAACTCTAGCGTTGGGGCATTGCATTGTTAATTTTAGTTTCCTCTTATCTAAATTAGTCAAAAACCTCGTTTGCTATATTGTAGTTTATATGAGACTAACACGACAGCACGAAGAATTTTCCACAAGTACCTAACAAGTTTATATTATTATTGTGTCGGTAAATATTGTAAACAACTAATCTTGCAAAGACAACTCAGTAAGATATATTATAAACATCTACACGTAGCTTTGCAAAATCATGTTTATATAATCATAAATAATAAGCTCAGAAGGGTGTAAGTATGCGTGATCACACCTTACGACCACCAACACTATCTTTCTCTATATCCATCAAGATAAGCCCTTTTTGGCTGCAACGCATTAGACACACTTGAAGAGAGGTTCTCCCCAAGCGCTGAGGCAAGTCATAATGTTTTAATGTAAGCAAACCATATAACCTACCAGGTTTTATGAATTTTGTAGATGGTAGAACTATTATGGTTCACCCGGGGCAGTGCCACCGCTGCAACCACTTCTGCCGTGAACCAATTCTATTGTGATTCGGTGGAAAGGTGCAGTTGCCGGCCACACTTACATGAGGCGACCACCAGCCTCCGGAGTAGCAGCGCCACTGCATACGACCTCAGACAAGACTTACCTACCTACGCTTGCTTTAGGTTGTATTTAGACGTCCATGGGCTGCAGCGACCACTTAACACCACGTGGCCTGCATGCTCGTCTGCTTATCCATTCAAATAAAAAAATTGTTGACTCTCCTAAACCACGGGGTAATTTTTAAGGTTTCCCCGATATAAAAAAGGCCCTGCTCTTTAGTCATTCACATTCAAATTCAAAAACGTACTTCCATTGTCACCGTAACATTATTTATATGGAATTACTACGACACCGCTAACCATCCCCGCAAGTAACAAGTTTATATTGTGTCGGTAAATCTTGCACACAACTAATCCGGCGATAGCTAAGATTTATTATAAATATCTGCTGCACCAGCGGGATCCTGCATCGTACGTGTTAAGGCGAACACCGTTTAAGGAACACTATATAAAGTAGCATTGTACTATTTTTATAAAGTTAAATTAGTTACTGCTAGGTGACCTCCGTAGCGCCTCACAACGGGTGGGTCTTAATATGAATATGGACAAGACGAAGTTCATGTCTAACGTCCATGTCACACCTACAGCGATCCGTATGGGTACGTCCAGCTTCGAGAGAAATGTAACTCGTAGAATCCAACTCGTTTGGGCAGCGTTCGGGAAATTACAAAGTGTCTTCTCGTCTAAGATACCTCAGTGCTTGAAGTCGAAAGTTTTCGAGCAATGTTTGTTGCCTTTTCCATAAGATTAGGGTCGGTCAGCGAGCGATGGAGAGAGCTATGCTTGATATTTCTCTACGCGACAGAATCCGTAATGATCAAATCCGTGAAGGAACCAAAGTTACCGACATAGCTTTCAAACTTTGCAAGCTGAAGTAGCAATGGACAGTCCATAATTATTATAGTTAGAGGAACCGACAACCGATGGGGAAGAAAGGTTCTCGAATGGTGACTATATCTCGGCAAAAGGAGTACAGGCCGCCCTTCAATCAGGTGGACTGATGACCTAAAAAAGGCCGCTGGATTCAGAAGGCCCAGGACCGGGAGGAATGGCGAACGTTAGGGCAGGCCCTTAGCAGTAGCCTACGAAAGGCTGAAAAGGAGAAGAAGAAAGAAATTAGTTACATAAGAGCAAATAACTTTTCGTTTTCAAGCTCTGCAAAGCACGTTACATCATCGGTCCAAATAGTTATCAAAAGAAAGTCGTTAAATCGCCGGCCTTAAGGGCGGATTGATAATCAGCGAACTTTTTTGGATGTCTTTTAGTGAGAGAAACATGCGACAGCGCGTTGGCCGGTAAGCAATGCCGATATTTCTATCGATTACAGGATGGCAGCCAGATCAGTGGAAGCAAAAGACCTGTATAATTCATTACATGGTGTGTAATGAATTCTCAACCGGTTTAAAGATTCATTACAGAGATCTATTAGTAAAATAAAATTGCATATGGTACCCAGCAGTGGAATCGAGCAGTTTCATTAATCGCCACTTGCGGAGCTCCTCCCCTTACGAGATTTCATTTCATTGTAGAGTTTATTCGCGAAACGATGGTGCAGTCTCTTTGGTCAATATTACTGTAAATCCTCAAGACGTCTAGTCTAGCTAAAAACCATTTAAAAATTTTGTACCCAGAGAAGATTTATTTGGATTTATTTGGCTGCAACCCTTTTTGCGTCCCACTGCTGGGCACGGGTCTCTCCCCCTTATTGGGGAGGCCTGGAGCTTACTCCACCACGCTGCTCCAATGCGGGTTGGTGGAGATGCGGGTTAGTGGCAACCCGCTGTCGGATGTTTTTAAACCGCCCATAAGGCCTCCGACAAGGTTTGACGACTGTTATCTATCGACAACAACCGGGACCGACGGCTTAACGTGCCCTCCGAAGCACGGAAACGCGCATGAAACTTTTTGCCACTAGCGGTCACCCATCTCACACCCGACCGCGCCCGTTTGGCTCATCTGCATAGATCGCTTGCGTTCTACGCTAGCCGCCAGGCCATGCGCGCTTCTTTGGATTTATTTAAAACAACGAATTTAAAAAAAAAAGATGAACAAATTAAACTCTGACTTAAATTGCTATTCTAATAAAAATATTTATAACTAGGCCTTCTGCCAGCAGCTTCGCCCGCGTGGACCTGTTTAATGGGTCCCCGTACGATAAAAAATAGCCTATGTGCAATTCCAGGCTTCATTGCTATATTAAAATCAAAGGCGTTTAGCCAGTTGCTTCCACCGCGTTGACCCTATTACCCGTTTTCACGTAGGAATAAAGCATTTTCCTGCGGTGAAAAGTAGCCTATATTACTCAGAGTGAATGTAGCTTTTTAATGGTGAAAGAATTTTGAAATCGGAACAGTAGTTTTTAAGTTTATTCATCAGAAACATACAAATCTTTCCTCTTTATAATATTAGTATAGATAAGAAAAAACCTTATAGTTGTAGTTGCTACACTTGATCATTAAAAAGACTATAATTTCCTCTAGAAAAGGCCATATTCTAGTTTATTGTGACGGAATATAGCCCATATATCTGCAAGTTATGGGTTATACTTCACTCACCACTTTTTTTAAGGTTTTTATTTTAATGGAGTAGTAGGCAAACATGCAAGTTATATGGTGTTAAATGGTTATACCTACCTACATACTCGTACAACGGAATTTGCAGTTGCGCTACTATTTCGGAGGCTAATGGACATCTCATGTGAATCAGGCTGACAACTGCACATTTACACCAAAACAACAGAATTGATTCCGATAAAAACAAACGGTACACCTGCAGTGTAAACTTTATCTGCAAGATCTGCTACATCTAAATCAAAATAAGCTCGCACCCTCATCCTCAGAACGCAGTGCGGCAGCGGGGACGCGAGCGTTTATATAACGCGCGTGAGCCGCATGCTCAACTGTGCACTGAAATCCTTACCGGACCTCTTATTTACAATTGTATACCATTTTGTAGCCTTTTGTTAGTCCAATGCAAGCAGGGACACACATATTATAAAGCAGCAAGTATATAATATAAAAGAAAGCAAAACAAAAAAAGTAAACGAATAAAAAGACTAACATTCTTTTTACACTCGTAAATGTTGATGCATTGCGAATGAGATCTGGACTCAGCGTATGCCATGGTAAATGGCGCTGATTTTCCTTCCGCCCCTTTGCTTAAAGGCAACTCGGACGATTGTATCTGTTTGAGAGTAATTTAATTATAATTAGTAATTATATCAGTTACTTATCATATAAACAACTTGAGCAAATTAATAATTGTTCCATCCTCTCTGGGACACATACTGTTATAGGTACATCACATACACTGAGTGGCTATATTTACTTCTACTTGAAATATACTACGTGAAATATTTTGTTTTACTGTTAGGTTTGAAGCGCGCATGGCCCTATAGCGATGGCAAGCGATCTACGCAGCTAAGCAAAACGGACGCGTTAGTGTGTGGGATGGGTGACCGCTAGCAGCAAATAAATTTATGTGTGTTTACATACTTTGGCCGCTATACGACCTATGCCTTACGTTCCACTATTGGGTACGGGTCTTTACCCATTATTATTGAGGAAGCATGAAGAATAATACACCACGCTTTAAATTACAACTCTACTGAAGCATATAGACAGATGATTACAAAACGGTTCAATATAAATTTTACTTCCATGTTTAGTATTCGTGTCACGTGCCACACGCGACACGTACACTTTGACACTTACGTCGATACCCTCACTCGTCTATACGACACTGAATGAAATTGTCACTATTGATTTTTTATAAACGCAATTTACTAAATGTTTAAATGCTTTGCAAATACTATTGTAATACCTACCTAACGACGTTTCTGTTCATCCATCCACCAGCCTTTAGGTCCACTCCTGGACACAAGCCTCTCCTACTGAAATCGATAACCTGCAAATGTCCAAGCCCACACTACGAGAAAAATGAAGTATTGAAACCAAAAGTAATGAATTATTAAGGTCAACGCACACGTGAATATTGTATCATCGGTAGGTATTATGTATCATTTGATATCAAGGAGGCTACACCTCGCTACGAACTGTAGAAAGATTCTCTCCGTTCTTTAATTGCCATATATCGTATACAAGACAGTTCAAGACACACGCCTAAACGTGACATGAAGATTACTTTGGAAATAGCGTTGGTACCCTCACTGACACGACGTTTATGAAATTTAACATAAGTATTTTTATGTATAATTTACAATATTACCTTAAAGTATCATACAGTGACACTTTCAGAATGAACAAACGTGTAAGTAATACACAAAAAACTTATCAAGTAGTGAGCTTTTTTTATTATATAAAATTACCAATAGTGTTATTCTTTTAGAGAAAATATACACTTCATTATTGTAATTGTGTGAAGGGCTTGTAAGAAAACGATGAAAATGAAATGAAAATAATTTATTTGCACAAATATGGGTATTACAAAAGTTGTTTTATGTACATTTATTAGTTCGCCATATTTACCTCAGCGAGGTATGCAAATTTGGAGGACAGAATTAAAACGTATATTAACAGTATAACTAAAATTACTTATAACTAAATTTATTATAATTGAAGACAACGTTGATTTTATTTTAACCCATATTTTGCGGTTTTTATTACGATGTTTTATCAATTCTACTATAATTATAAAAGGTGTATATAATTATAAAACGATTCGATGAGCATTTTATTTCACATGTATCGTATTCATGTCACGCATAAAACGTGACTCGCACCTTTGACTTTTCCGATACAGGACACTTGGCAAAATTATCACGGTATTTATTTTACTAACACAATATAGGTGATTTTTTTTTAAATAAAATTATGCTGTTGCACCACTGGCATGATCACGCTTTTATACTAAGCAAGGGTCGTAGGTTTCATTGCCAGCGGGGAAGAAATTTTAATAAAAATATTGTACATATCTAAGAGCTCTTTCCTTTTCTTTGCGTAACAAGACAATATATTTTCTAATAAAGTAGTTAATTGTTATTAATAATGTAAGTAGTATTGACTGCTCATTAAACACCGTTTTTATTTTGTACATACACAACCACATACCAGAGGTCTGGTGTGCGCCGAGGATTTGAACCCGGTATTGATCGCATCTAAGCCTGCGGTTTCTTACCACTCGGCCATCGCTCTATAACTCAATAGTGGTAACAAATTAAATAATAATATGCTTCCAGAACGGCTAAATGGCCGTCATTCCGGCAACAACTAGCAGCAGCGCGTGATCACGTGACACGCGACGTGACACGAATACTGCGTGGAAATAGGAACAGTATTGAAGCTGCGAAATACGCGTCAGATTTTTTAGTAGTGGATTGTCATACTTGTGTAAATGAAGGAGGAAATAGTATGCTTGCAATGTTTTACACAATTATACCTTATTTATCTTGACTTAGAGTAAAAAAAAAACACATAAGAAAATGTGCAGCTAATGGCAGCCTATCAAATCTGACCGTCTGACCTAGTCTTGCTTGAATTCTGCCCCAACCACATTCTCATATCATCACTTTACAGTCAGCTTTTTGGAAAGTAATCAAATAACTTCCGTTCTTTTGCTCCCCTTCTAAAAATTATACTTAACTTTTTTATTATACTAGCTTGCGTGTCCCCTTAGTTGTAACATTTCATTCCTCCTAAAACACTATTATGAATATTATGATAGCCCAAAGCGTACTTCCTTTAACAACGACGACAACCAGTACCAGCACGTTACTACGTATACGTAATATCGAGTGCAATGAATAAGAATGTTCAGTGCATTGCAAAGTGTGCAAAACTTTTTTATGAGTTTAAGTATCCGGTCTCACTAAACGATAAAATACTGTTGTATCGGTAACCTATTGATACTTAAACTTCTTTTTATTTCTACATATTGACCCGTTTAACTTCAAAATGTAGTTTGTGAAGTAGGCACTATTATACTTAAACCGTTAGATTCAAAAGCTTGCCTCTCCATGAGATCGGATATCTTGTTCATAGAATATGCCATGCCATCACTTCGGCACAGAAAAATAACTTGGTATTGGTAATATGTATATAAAATATTAATAAAAATGTATTGCTGTTCGTTAGTCTCGCTAAAACTGAAACCGAGAACGGCTGAACCGATGTGGTTAATTTTGGTCTTGATATATTAGTAAAAGTCCAGGGAAGGTTTAAACGGTGAGAAAATATAGAAAAATTGCGAAATTAATAATAAAACAACATTTTATTTTCCTATCTAAACTGTTAGTAACTGTCAACATTGTTTATTCGCGCCTGTGGCGCCGTCGTCCTTAAGTTTGACATAGTCTGAATAACAATTCATCTGTCACTATTTGTTTTATATTTATTATTTGACAGTAACATAAAAACTCTTTGAGATGATAAAGAAACGAATCCTCTTTCAATACTTTTAAGGCAGGACAACGTCTGCGGGGCCCACTAGTATTTTATATACAGATATTTTTGGTGGGATAATTTCTTCTGAGAATAGAATAAATTGAGCAAGTACACTTATAGAAGCCTCGATAGAAATTAGGACTACACGAAAGGCTACTTCCAAATACGGCTCACAAGCATTATTTCCTGGAGCAGGTGAGAGAATCCTTCCGAGAATCGTACAAATTGAACAGTAACTCGTCGATACTCGTAGCTACAAAATAGCTTACGAGACACTTTAGCGACGAATGTGACTGGCATATCACAGAATTATTATGTAGGTACCTAGTTCGAAGAAATTGTACGTATGCGGAAGAAATTGTACGAATTTGCAACCCCTTTTTTGCGTTCCACTGCTAGGTACGAGGCTAGCTACTATTGGGGAGGCCTGGAGTTTACTCCACCACGCTGCTCCAATGCGGGTTGGTGGAGATGCGGGTAAGTGGCCAACCCGCTGTCGGATGTTTTTAAACTACTCATAAGGCCTCCGACAAGGTTTAACGACTGTTATCTACCGATAACAACTAAGACCGACAGCTTAACGTACTCATCACAGACAAAAACTCGCATGAAAAATTTGCTGCAAGTTGTCACCCATCTCACACCCAACCGCAGCCGTTTGGCTTAGCTGAGTAGATTGCTTGCGTTCTACGCTAGCCGCTGGGTCATAAGTTTTCAGTTCAGTATCTTGGTTAAATCTGCTTGGCGTATTAAAAACCTATGTGGAGCATTGGAATTGGATATTTGTTGCAGTATTTACCATCGATCCTTAGAGAATCTTACAAATTGAGCAGGAATTGGTAGCAACACTTACCTAACGGGACACTAGAGCAAGCGCGTGACCGAATCACTGCCATGAATAACTCAGTGTTCAAGCTTGCAAAAATTATTTACTTTTCTCTGCTTTACACGACACGTTAGTATAAAATTCATGCTTGATGACAATTGTTGGGTTTACTTATTTTTAAACTGACATTCAAGAAAAATAGCCAGCCCTTCTATTAAAGGTAATCCAACAGTTTACACAAATGTCCTCGTAAATTAAAGAACGTTCCAAATAGCAATAATTATGACACTCGTTTCGCATAATCCGAACTAATTTCGCCGCATCAGATATTTCAGGATTGCACAATATCACAACGTACCATAATGTAGTAATGTACCTACATACTTTGCGCTAACAGAATTATCTGAAAGCCTGCTATTAATGTGAAAATCAGAACCATAATTTATCGCTGCAATTATCTTTTAACTAAACACAGAATATCATCAGAATTTTCCATACATTATCGCTGCGAGCTTCAGATCATATTTTGAGGAAAACAAAGTATTTGCAGACATTATTATCATGTTCTAACTCTTGAAAAAAGTTGATGTTTTTAAATCTGTCTACCGGAAAATATAAGTGGTAAATTTTCAAGGATAAATAAAACAGTTTGGGGTTGTGAAATAACTAAAATAAATTATAGAGTTGGATGCGTTTTTGTAACCTACTGCTGAAGCCTACTCCTCCACGCTGCTAGAATGTGAATTAATCGCTGTAGGATGTTGATTGAAAATAGACATTTACATTGCGACAACAAATTAAAGCTAAATTAAATAAATTTAAATTTGCAAGTAACTGTTGCACGTCTTACACCCGAAAGCGCTTATATTGCTGAGCTATATAGATCGCCTTCGTTCTATTTTAACTGCATGACCATGCGTACATCGGCATGTGAGTTCGAAACACAAAATAAAATGTATATAACCTGCAGACATCAAGAACATATAAAACACTCCAAAAATGTTTTTGATCATGGAGTCTCAAGTAACGCATTTCCTTTGTGCTTCATCTATACTAATACTAATATTATAAATTCGAAAGTAACTCTGTCTGTCTGTCTGCTACGCTTTCCCGCTTGAACTACTAAACCGATTTTAATGAAATTTGAAACATAGATAGAGTGGACCTTGAAAGGACATAGGATGGTTTTTATCCTTACCTTTAAAACGGGTCCACGCGGGCGAAGCCGCTAGCGGAAGACTAGTATAAAATATTTTGACAGTCTGACTGGCATTATTAATTGTAAATATACAATTATCATTATATCCTATTATGTTTTCTTTTCAAACAAAGCCTCATTTGAAAATAAAAAAGATAATGATATCGAATAAGATCTAGCCACAACATACTAAATGAACTTCGAAAGGAGAACAAAATCGTTACCTGCGAGAATTCCAGCATTCCAGAGTATCAT
Source organism: Pyrgus malvae (assembly GCA_911387765.1). Lineage (NCBI taxonomy): Eukaryota > Metazoa > Arthropoda > Insecta > Lepidoptera > Hesperiidae > Pyrgus > Pyrgus malvae. The sequence continues at coordinate 29,338,200 of OU426950.1, forward strand.
GGCGCTTTTCGTTATAGCTGTGAGTGAAGCGCGCAGCGTGCAATAAACGCGCGATATCTGCTTATTGCTTATTGCTTGCAGCTTGATATCTGCATATTGCTCGCAGCGTCGGAATTTGCATCTGAACCTCGCCCTCGGTATAACTACGAGTATGTTACTCACTTCCACATAATAGGTAATATCTTTTTTTATTTAAATGGAGTAGCAGACAAACATGCAGGCCACGTGGTGTTAAGTGGTCGCTGCAGACTTCAAGCAAGCCTAAGTCTTACCTGTGGTTGCATGCAGTTGCGCTGCTACTCCGAAGACTGATGGTCTCCTCGTGGAAGTCTCGCCGCCACGCTGCTGTAGTGCGGGTTGGCTGTGTAAACATATTTTTTTTGTGGGATCGTACCTAAGTTTGTATAGTAGAACGCGAGATTATCCGAATTAATTGAGACCAGGGTCGATTCGGATAATCGTAAATTCGGATAATCGGACATAGACTGGTTATAAAGAAAAACGAACTGTCACACAAAGAATAAACTTTATTAACTTCAACAAACATAGTTCTACAAAAACGCTCACTTGAACATCTCGATCAGAGTGAGTTGCAAGCCCATCAGGCCTTAACAAAAATACAAAGTATAAAAATATACAATAATAATAGACAGAAAACAGGGATCCGCGAACAGACTAAAATTACTTTGTTTTATTTTTTTATATTATGCTTAGAACCTCTTCGGATAATTGGCGATTCGGTTAATCGGCGTTCGGATAATCGGCGTTCTTCTGTATATACAAATCTTACTTATTAGTTTTGATAGTTCTATAATTGTATTACTTATAAAACCAAGGATTTTAAGCCATCCTAAATCACAGGTTAATTCTCCACGCTAATTTTCTCACGTAGAAAGTCCTCCCTTCATCTCAACCCGTTCTCAGTCTTGAGGCCTTTTAGGTAAAACTTTTTATGTTCAACTCGCTTGAAATATAAAGTTTTAAGTGCAATTTCCGTGAGTTTTCAAAAGGAAATTGAAGACACCCGCTGAAACAAAATTTCATACTTCTTTAACTCTTACATCAAATCGATTGCTTCCGTAAATGTAGCGATGTGCAGTTTAAAAACTTATATTGGAAGTGCACAACTATAGCATCGACACGTTGTTGAAAGTCAGTGTAGGATCAAAGCTTACAAAGCCCTATTCTTCTACCGATATCTATTTATTGATGTATGAGAATGTTTACGAAAATGAAACATTTTGGCAGTTATTTTTTATGTATGGGCTACAAAATCAAACCTTACAAAAGTCCTGTTAGTGAAATTGATTTACCAACTTTAATTCGCAGTCTTGACAACGGATGATTGGTTGTAACCTTCTTCCGCCGGATGTTACATCATGCAAATGAGGGCTCCATACACACTTTTTCATCGATATAAGAACGCGAAAAATGGTCTGTCTTCAATATACTTCAGTGCTATGACGATAAATAAATATAATTTTGTACACAAAAAATGTGTAAGAAGCATTTTTACGCAATGCGGTAATAACACCATTATCAGATCTCTGTAGCTAGGGACCAGATTATATTGTCCTTGGACCATCACCGCAGCTACTGAAAAAGGAGTCACAACTAGCTCTAAAAACTTTCATTTAAAGAAAGGACTCAGTTTGAAAGTATGTAATTATTTCACTAATGAGCAATCAGTGTTAGTACTACATTAGCGCTTAAGAAGAAGAAGTTTAAAAATAGGTTTTAGTGTGGCAAACATTTACATAGCCTGCACATACCTTCCGACGAATTCGGGTTGTCTGTCCTAAGATGTTTCCGCAATAAACAAAAAAGTTAAGCTGGCTCTGGACAAAGATATTTATTAGTATTTAAGACCAGTTACACCAAGTAACCGGTTTGCTACTGCGTTCTAGTAAAAGAAGAACTGTCTCTTTAAACATCGAAGACTACGGATAACCGATAGGTACACGAGTAATATTAAATTTACGCCCGATACGATCGACCCCACTTCCATAAACTTCATAAATTAAATCTTCTGCGTACAAAATTTATTCTTACCTACCTCACTTTATGGAATTTCTATTTGAATATATTTCGTAAGCTGGATGACAGGTGATTGTTGGTGTTTCACAAGGTTTATTGTTTTGTTTGTTTGAAAGAAATTCAACATTTTTTTTAAATACAGATAATTTTGTTAAATGCGGGCAGGTTATAGATGATAGTCCCTGTAGCATAAGAATAAATAATACTACTTATTCTTATGCCTGTAGCTTCGGGATTAAGAATAGAGCTAAGGTATCCCCTTCCTGATCGTAAAAGGCGACTAAAAGGGGGCTTCTGCGGTTGTGGGCGGTGAGAGTGGGAGCTCAATCCACCCAGCCAGCAGCCCCGGGTAGGACGACGGTGTGTGCGTGGCCGCATGTCGCCGTAAGCACATCTGCTCTCCCAAAGATGGGCCCGTTCTGGGGCGCCGCACGTGGAGGACACCGGTGCGTTCCAGTGGAGATCCCGGAGTCCTCCCCAAGCGCAGTGGCAGGCCACCGAGGGGGTTTTACTGCGGTCAAATCCCACATGACTCGGTATTCCCTCTCAGGGTGCCGGGTACCTTTTGAAGGTTTCCCCCCGAAACCAAAACAAAAGTTTATAGATGATACCAACGTCTAGCTCAAAATGGTGAGATTATCATGAGCTTATAAACTTAAACCATTGATCACTTGAAAAACTTTATTATGTTATTATTACATGGAAGACATTAATTAAAAATAATTAATTATATTTTTATGAATTATTTATTATTATTTTATAGCAAATAATATAAATGTATTAATTTTAATCATTTATATTAATTTATTATTACTTTATTTATTATTTATTACTTTTTATTAATTATTTTATTAATAACATAATCGAAGTGACTATACAGCATGAAGAAATAATAGCTGCAACTATTATTACTAGTATATACCTAACTTTATCTCTATAACGTACTATAAAGCGGCCGATACCCACTTCCCAGTTCCCGGTCCCGAGTGAAAAATAATCATAAAACAACGCTCCCGACTCAAAACGATGTCATTTCTAACTTTAATTCTAACTGCTCGGCCGCTTGGGTGCTGACGGCTGGGTAGCTCACTGTGATATACTGAGCGGATGCATACTTCGCTACACTTCCTGCTCTTACTTAAATGACTGGGACACAGCGAAAGGTTTCCAGTCATTTAAGTAAGAGCTACAAAACCTGATTTGTTACTATCATTAATGTATAATAATACCGCGTTTTAGAGCAACAATATTAGCTTATTTTCCCCACTAAAGTAGAGCGACATAATCCAATTAATTTGGCACTACCACCTAGCAAAAAAATTTTTAACGACACAATCTTTCCATTTCTCGCTGTTGCTGCTCCATTTGTCGCTCTGCACTATGTGCCCTGTCTCTGCTATGTCTTTGTCTTTAGAAGACACAATCTAACTTTACACGTGAACCTAACGGACCAAGTGTTTTCATCGATGCGTTCCATTTCCCGCTGTTTTCTCCACTATGTGTTCATCCTGTCACCCCGTCATCTAAGTTAGAGCGACACAATCTAACTTGACATGCGTACCTGACGCAATGCACGTTCATCCTACTATTATTGCATCATATCTGTGATACGGGAAATAATAATTTTGATTGTGAAGCAAATCATGTTCGAAAATTTGTAATGAATTGCTTGATTTGCAGTGATAACCGGGTTACTACAGTAGTTTTGAAATCGGAACAGTAGTTTTTGAGTTTATTCATTACAAACATACAAAAATACAAATCTATCCCCTATATATATAATATTAGTATAGATTATACAAGTAGGTATGTAATATTAGGTCCTTACATATGAAATTGGCGATATTCAATACTATAATAATATTTATATAACATTTGCACATAATATTTATTTATTTATTTATTTATTTATATTGTTGCACCAACAGAGTGTACACTATAACAAAAAATAACAATAACATATAATACAATGCTCAAGTGCCACCCCAATTACAGGTGCAAACGACATGCAATTATTAAAATTTTACCAGGCAAACAACATTATTACAAGGATATATAAAATCAATAAGTGCAAAAACATTGCAAAAAGCAGACTAGAACATTTAGAACACATCATTGTAAAAAAATTAAAAGAGAATGGAACATGGAACATGTATGTAAAAAACTTAACAAATTCTCTTTCGCTCTTTACAAATTGTCAAAAATAGTAAATAAATCAGCGGTATTAAGCGCGTATCATGCGTATGTTGGTGCAACTCTTAGGTATGGTCTTGTATTTTGGGGTAATGCAACGGGTATTGAAACAGTTTTTAAAGCGCAAAAAATGTATTCGGTCAATGTGTCAACTACGACAGACAGACACATGCAAGCCACACTACCAAAGTTTAAATATATTGACGCTCCCTTCGTTATATATCTATGAAATATGTGTAATGGTCAAAAACGACATTTCTAAATACAACACCTTAAACTCAAAAAGGCATAAAAATAAACTATGCGCAATAGCCTCTAAAACTAAACAATATCACAATAGCGTCTTTTGCATGGGACCAAAAATATATAATAATTTACCAGACTTTCTTAAAACCAAAAGTTATAACGAATTTAAAAGGGAACTCAAAACAAATCTAATTAAAAAAGCGTACTATTCGGTCACTGAGTTTATTAACGATAAATAAATAAATTAATAAAATATAAGAAAATAAAATAACATAAATAAAATAAAATGACTAATAAATAATTTTGTCCGCGGCATAAAAACCTGGGAGGTTTTTTTTTCGCCAGCTTTTTTTCCTCTCAGTGTACAAAACCCATCCTGGTGGGTGCCCAAAGCTGATGGCGACGAACCCCGTATGGTTCAAATAAAATAAATTATTATAAAAAGCACAAAATTGGGTTTAAGTCTAATTAATTAAAACTGTAAAATTTAAAACTACTTTAATGTTTCTTATGTACCCTTCTGTAATAGTCATTTTAAGAATTTATGTTTACATTATGTTATGTCATTAAAATAATTATTTTATTTAATATAATAAAATTAGTACACCCTAAGGGGTAAATATGGAGCTCTAAATATTTTGTAAAACCTTTTTCACCCATATTTGTGCAAACAAAATATTTTCATTTTCATTTTCAAGTATTTTTTGCATCCCTGCTGGGCACAGGTCGCTCCTCTAGGGGTCTGGGTTGTACTCCATCACGTGAATTGAATGTGGATTTCCGAGTGGTTAAAACATGGGACCCTCACATTGGAGGCCCAGAGTCGATGTTTTTCATCAAGATTCTTATTTATCAAGTTCCAGCAAACACAGTATTAATATTTCATAGCGATTATTTTATTGTTATATTTTTGAGGTATATTGAGAGCTCACTTTAAGAATTCTGAAGATCTCTATCGTTAACAAAAAGTAAATTAAAAATGCTGACGTTGCCCACCATTGAACGCTCTCGGGGCTACGCATACTTAACGAAGTGCATGTGCACGCCTCACAACAATAGCCGAACGGACTTTGAGAACATCTATACCAGTTGTCACCTATTCAGCTACTAACATAGCATAACATAGATGTAATATCACGTGGCTTACGTAATCAGAATAATAATATACAATATAAATTAGTACAAGTTTGATATCGAATGTTTTTAACCAAATTCTGGCAAAAAGAATAATAATATATTTATTTAATGCTATGCAAATGTTACACAATAAATTAGAATAACAAGTGCGCCTTGGTAAGGCATTGCATTTTATATTAATTAAACACAAATAATTAAAAAAATAATTAAGATACAATTTAGATTCAATTAATAATTAATTTTCTTTCTTATTATGATTTAGGATATTGAAAGATTTACGTAATTACTCTTCAAACATTTGAAGTTTGTCTTAAAGGAAGTCTTTAACACAATAATAACATTTGTTAATTAGGAATGATTTTAACCGGTTTTTAAAAAGATTATCTGTATTTATATTTTTAATAGTGTCTGGAACTTTATTATAGATTTGGGTGGCACGGTATTGTGGACTTTTCCTAAATATACCTAAGTGTGACGCGGGTAGTGATATTTGATTTTTGCGGCGAGCGCTATTGCAAAGGGTGTATTTGTGTAAAGACCGGGCGTGACAGGCTATTTCAAATATATAGATGGATGGGAGAGTTAATATTTTAAACTTTTTAAAATACGGTTTGCAACTATTTGGCTGATGTATGTTTGCAAGAATTCGTATTAGGTTTTTTGTTGGACAAATAATGATGTCGCGTCCGTGCTGTATACTTTGTTAAACAAAGTGAATGTACATGGGACTGAAATAACAAAGCTTCTGTCTAAACAGACTGAACAGCAAATTACACAAAATGTGAGATACCGCATTGTTCCTGGTTTATGCAGACGGGCAATATTTCCACCAATTTCAAGTGCACTTTACATACGGACTGTCTGACGGGAATTTACGATGCATTACAGAAGTTCTCAGTCCTAGGGGGATGCTTTGGCTTACTTTCGGAAGTTATACTTGTGGAGGGTGTAAATCATATTAAAATTGTGAACAAAAAGTAACTTTTAAGGAGAACAAAACATAAAACTTCATTTTATGACCCGGATATAACTGCACACCTTCTTGAATAGGAAAGGTTCGGTTACTAGCCGGTAACTTTCGCGAGAAGACTATCAGACTGGAGTAGCTGAAAAATTAATCTACTATTATATTAAAAAAACAATAAAAGTATACTCTATATCAAAGAACGCATAAAAGAAAATAATAGTAATCTCTCATTTTCTCGGTTTTCACAAAGGAGTCCTCATAATTAAATATCTAAAGTTCCTTGTTCTAGTGCGATAAGTACCTATTTTTAGCTCTTAAAAACTTTGAGATTCTCTTAAAGACCGAGAAGAGAGTTTAATTAGCTTTCTTCTTCTTCTTCCTGTCTCTTCAAATTCATAGATGGTGATCTTAAAAGCCCTTTAGTTGACCAAAATATCGAATCGTCTTTCTTTACTTTCACGGAAATAAAGGTGATATGGCACGAATTTCACATAATTATTAATATAAATATAATGGAATCATTATTCTACTTTCATTTTTTTATACTTATATTTAAATTTAAAATAAAGTCAGTCAAGAGAAAGTTATCGTAGCGTTATACAACATAATAGATTTGTAATATAATATTACATTACCAAGGGGAAAAGTTACCCATACAGGCAATTTTGAAAACTTTTGCGGCTGATTTTACTATCATGTTATTTACTTTACTAAGCTTAACATCTATAGCGTAAACGCAAAAAGAATCCCTTTGTCTGAGCAACTACAACATTTTTTTATCAAACGCGTAAAAACATTCTGGTATGAAATCTGATATGTATATCCACATATTCTATTCTAACATAAAGATTACTTATATCTGTATCATACTTGAACGTTTTAACGAAAATGGTATCATTTCAAATAATTTGGCAACATTTCATGCAAGTCAGACTTACCAAAATGCACATTTATTAAATGCTAATTCAGTCCCCGTTCTGGCGAGAACTATATACCATATTAGGTCTCGCCACCACTCATATTAACCACGCAACTTAGTCTAGGATGAAAGGAAGTATATTATTGTAGTAGACTTGAGCTTAACTCGCTTAGGTAACTTGAACTAAGAGCAGAAATTGAGTTTTATTCACTCTGCTTAGGCTGGAAGTCGCTTAGATAGTAAAATTCAGCGATCGAATTTTTTTAATCTTTAGTGATGATGGACAATCCAAGTGGTAAGAACAGTTATTGACTGACAAAACTCTAGCTGTTAAATGACGATCACGCTTCAGCAAAAGAAGTATATAAACAAAAATCTTCATAATTGTCTACAATTTTTCTTTTCATTTTATGTCCATTGGTTCATCTTATGAACACGTCCACATAAAACCTTTTAAAAAATTTAATTTTCAATTTAAATAAATCAAACAAACAAATGTCAAAGGTTTTCATGACAATAACAATTTTTAAAGTATGCTGGAGAGCCACTTTCCTACGAAAGACCTACCAACATGCATCCCTGTTACATGGTAATTTAGTTTTAGATGAATCTTTCTATGTTATATTTACACAATGTTAGGCAACTCGTATCAACAGCATAACTTAGAGTCTTAGTAGAAGGAAAGTGTATGATCGTGCTAAACGTAAGGCTAACTCATTTAAATGAGTTGAACTAACTGCACAAATAAAATTTTCTTCACATAATTCTGCTTGGTGCCAAGACGCGGAGATGGTAAAGTTTGGTTTTATACAAGCACGATGGAGTTAGATTCAACAAGGACTATCAATTTATGGTATTGGAAACTTTTGTGGAGAACCATTACCGATTAGCAACAATGCATAATGCATAATTAATCGACATAGAAATCGTCCGGCGATTACATAGTGGACTGGAATTCTTGAAAACGAATAATGATTATGTAACGATAACTCAAGTCTTCTTGTATCTTCTAAATCATTGTACTATTAGTAGATGTGAATAATGTTTCATCACAGTATGTAATGGATTCTTTTAGATAGGTACAATTTTTTGATTGAGCGGCAGCTGGATGAGTGCCAGCGATGTCAGCAAACTCTATCTTTACTTACATTGGTTGAGTCTCCGCAACGTCTCACTCAGTGAATATAGCCCTAATGGAACTTAGCACGCTGTCCTTTCGCGCTTTAAAATGCGCTTATTTAATTATTATATGCTTTAGGGTGAAAACAAAAACATAACGATACCTCCACACTGATAGTTGCCCAAATTTTATCAAGAATTAAAAATCCTTCATCCCAAATACAGGCAGTGCAGTGAACTTGCCTTATCCCTAACAATGAAGAAAAAGTTTATTTTATATGATACAAATTTATGCCACGCGGTCATAGCTCTTCTCTTGAATTGAAGTCAAAGACACAAACACCTTGAAATACGTGTAGAATAGATAAATGGATTGAATGAATGGATGAAATTGTACCCACGACCCGCGACAATACGAATCACGAAATGATAATGACTTAACTTAAGAACCACACAATTTTCTTAGCATTCACATTCCCATATCGAAATAACAAAAAGCAAACGTATTCGTTCAGCGTGTTAGAACCTTCATACATATTCCATTCCTCCACAAGGTGACAGGTGAAGGTAACGACTTGCGATTCGCTGCGATGCTAATTAGGGAATTAGGGGACAAGTACAAAGAGCTGGACTTTAAATCCCGTGAGAGCTGCTCAAGTTAGGAGAGAAAGGATTTTAAATAAGTATAAAACTTCACCTATGACTGCTGTGGATCAATTGGTTTTATTTTATATAAAGATGCGGTTTTTACGCCATTGTACATAAACTTGATGGCATCTATGATTCGCCGACTCGTGAGCAGCACCAATACTGTCCTAAGTGCATTGGCGTGCAAGCTGAACAGCCCTCTCTGGAGGAGCTGGAATGGTGTACACACTGACGCCAACTAATGTATGTTTTGTTACGTACTGTTATTATCTTTTAGTTAATTATTTTGGTTTAATTATTGTGTGCACTAATATAGGTTAAGACTTTGTTTACTAACCAAAATATGGACTTATGGTTTGAAATAATTACAGAAAAAGTCTGAACGTTGGCGTTAATAGAATCCCGCTTAATAGTTTGTTTTGAAAAATTAAATACTGAAGCAAATTTTGATCAAGACTTAATGTTTGAATTTGCATTCTGTTTACGTACCACTACTTTTCACGGGTCTTTTCCCATTATTCAGGAAGCCTGAAGATTACTCCACCATGCTGCTCCAAGGCAGATTGATGAGATAGCCCCGGAAAAGGCAGCATTTAGATTTTTCTTCCAGCTAGAAATCCTCGTTGCGTCCCTTTGTAATGTGCGCTAGTAATGATAAGCTGCAGAGACTTAATGATTGCAACCACATGCTACCGACAACGAAGCCAATTCATTTGCACATGAAATGAACAAGTTCAGAACATCTCCTAGCCCATGCCTTGCCCCTCACTTTTAATCTGTGCCTCTACGACATCGCAGAAGCCGAATTCTCTTTTCCGATAATGACTTTCCAATTCGTTAACCCAATTTACACTTTTTGAAAGCAAAAGTTCCAAGGATTTGAATAGTAACGGCTTTGCGAATAGAATTTTCAATTGTGGAATTGTTTTAGCTCTGCTCGGTAGAATTAAGAGCTTTCAGGTTACAGCGCTATTTATGAGATACTTTACACTGGGTTTATGAAACATATTCAGTGCTATTATTGTTACATACCGTTACTGATTTTATCTTGTTTATAATTAATTATACAGCAATGACCGAGCGGTAAAAACCGACTAGTAGATACATAGTAAAAATCCCCGGCACGCACCTCTGACAATTATGTGCGTATTAATCGCTGCTGAATGGTGAGGGAAAATATTGTGATATTTAATTAATTACTATGTTTTCCATTACCGGCTGGCAGTAACTCATAGTTTCTTAAGGACATGATGTCCAAAAAGAAACTAAAGCTGTCAGCTGTCCACCTTTGTACTTTGTAGGCCACATATTTCGGCAGGCAAAATGAAGTCCTGTGCCCATGCTAATTGTCATTAACTACTTTTAGATATAATTGGATACCAATGAAAGCGTTATACTGTTAAAATTGTGGCCAATTATAAGTATCAGTTTTCTTATGACTGTGTATGTTTGGTATGTAAATGTGTGCGTTTGCCATCAGTGGTTCTAGTACAAATAGTATGTTAGGGCACCACTTCTAGCATTTGCTTTCTCTGTAGAAAATAGGTACCACAGGATCTACAATAAACACTATTAAAGACACACTAATCGGCAAATTTTTAAGCGGTGGTATCCTTAACAGTAATCCTGACGAAGAAAACTTCAGCAATGTCGTGCAACCAAGCATCCTATGCTACGAGTAGTATGTCATTCAAGTAATGACATACATACTAGCATGTCATTACTTGAGATAAGTTATTCATGTTACTTTGCCTCTAGTAGTATTTTCTTTTATTTATACATGAAACACCTGGTACCAAACATTGGTACGTAACGGAACGTACCTACGAAATTAGTAGGTAGGTACTAAATTTTGTACTGTTACTGATTTTTAAGTACCTGTAATTTCAAAATATGCCCTATTCATGAAGTAATAAGAACCAATAACCTTTACAATATCTCACTGCGATATTCTAGGTTCAAGTAGCTCTCTCCTGTCCCATTGCCTGAATTTATCGTCGAAGTGCTACACCGGCCGAATATTCATTATTAATTCATACAGAATTGTTATGAATAAGATGTCTGAGATATTTAAGTAGCAATCTGGGTAATATTATTTAGGAATATTCCTTGCTCACTTGGATCGAACATAATAAGTCGCTTTGAGAGAGAAGAAATAAGAATAACAGAGAACGTCTTATATTCTAAATTATTGTTAATTTATTAAATTAGCTTATTCTAATTATTTTTTAGTGTGAGTACATCAAGATGTATCTTGACATTACCTAAATTAAATTTTGAAAATAGAGTTAGATGGTGTTATTTTCATGATTCTGGTAACCTCTATTGTTGCACATTTCTAGCGTGAACCAATTTTATTGTACATGAGACGACCTTAAGCCACCGGAGCAGCAAGCAGTGGTTATTTATTACCTACCGAATAAGCTCTTGGTTTTTCTGCTAGGTACTCCATTAAAATTGACGACCCGTCTGGCGCAATTGTTACCATGCCGGACTGCTTCTCGAGAGGTCCTGGGTTCTATTCCCGGTGAAACGGAAATTTGAATGATGAGTTTAAAGTTTTGTTCTCGGTCTGGGTATTTGTGTTTCTGTCTTTGTATGTATCCATGGTACCCACGACACAGGGTATATAATATATACCCTACTGTGGGGCTATGAGTGTGAAGCGAGTGTAAAGCGTATAAAATAAAATGCTATACCCATGCAATTGATTATGACTCTTGTGTTTTAAATAATAGATAAAGGAGACTTCAGAATTGCAACGACGAAAAGTTCGGTACTAAATTTTATGCTAAAGCATTGCATTTTTTATATCATATAACGCGCCATCTAGTGGGTTAAGCAAGCACTAACAAAATTATCGCTGTCTTGTCGCCTTCTCAAGCTACTTGTCAACGTAGTTCGTTAAACATGTTGTAGATGGAGATATTTATGTAAGATCCGTTAAAATTTATTTAACGGATTCTTAAAACTTTAAAATAAACTTGAAATTTAAAATTTAAATTAAGTCATAATTGTAATTAATTTAGTAAATAAATAACTGTAGGTTAATTTAGTGATTATTGGATGCCTGAATAAGGTAGACTGTTTAAATACTATTGTTAGATGCAAACACCAAATTTTTTTGTAAACAGTCATCAATAAACGTTTTTCATTTCATTTCATTTCATTTCATTTCATTTCATTTCATTTCATTTCATTTCATGTAAAACTGACGGCTTATGATTAAATACTGGCTGATGATAAAAATATAAGAGACTGTAGGTTCTGTATGCTGCCAAACAAGCCTTGGCTGGCGGTCGGATTTTTCATGTCTGAAAAAAATTAAGTTATCAACTCTCTTTGCCTCATAGGAGGCGCCATTGGATCGGCGCTCAGCTCATCTGTGAGAGAATGAGCTACGGAACTGCGGCTGAGATCTGGCCTGGAACTCAATTTTGGCCCCTTTCGTTAATCCCGGGCGTAGAGAAGCGCATATTATTATTTTTAATGAAAGTCCGAAGTCGTTTAACTCAAATCAAATCATAGTCATATTTCGATACTATTATTATAAATACAAAGGACGTAGGTAGGTAACTTTTTCTTTGTGTGTCTGTTACGTTTTCACGTCTTAACTACTGAACCAATTTTAATGAAATTTGGTACATAAACAAATAGAGTGGACCTTAGGAAAGGACAAAGGATAGTTTTTATCGCGATAAATATGGCGATAATAACCGAATCCACGCTTAAGGATAGGTACCTATTTGGGTTTCAAATAAAACAGTGTAGGTATATATTCATGTCTGCGTTTATTTATAAGTGAATAAATTAGAGGCTGATGTGTCTACAATTTCATGTAACAGGATACGAAACTACATTTTATTGTATCAATGACGTTTTAAAATGTTATTCTTCCATGACTTTCCAAATATCTTTTTTTTTTAATTAATTGAAAGAAGTCGTTAGGCTAAGGCCCTCTTTCACCATCCCCAAGTAAAGTGTTGATTAGGTACGTCCCAAGTAAAGTTAATTGGCAAGTAATAGCTATGAGTACGGGTCAGTTTATCATATGATTAGTGCTACTCGAACATCGTGAAATTAAAATTGAAGTTACGGGTGACTTTAACCGACAATTAGCGTACTTGTCACTTTAGTAGAAGGTGGTGAAAGAGGCCCTAAGCTTATTAATGTCTATGTGAATCCAATTGCCAACAAACCTGCTGTTGCTTCAAATAATAATTTAAATACAATTTAGCTTAATCAATTGTCATAAATATATGTATAAATATGCCTATTTTTGGCTCTGCTTTTCATAACGTATTGCCAGTTTGCAAGAGGCACATAAACATTATACATTTCTTAAATATGTGTTTTTGATATCAATAATAATTATGAGATAACAGTACGTAAGAACGCATATCACATACAAATTTAGCCATGGCACCTAACAATTTCTTTTTCAATTTATTTAGACACTGTAATTTATTACACAAAAATATCATTAAACATCAACAGACTAATTCTACAGATAATAGCAGGGCGGAGATGACAATAAAAGCAGTTTTTAGTAAAGTAAATTAAAATTTAATGCATATTAAGATCTAAAGTTAAGACGATCTTATTATTTAAATAGTGTACAGTCCGTTCAAAAACATTTTGTAATCTAACTAGATTACAAGTATGTAAGTTTGTATAACAGTAACATTAAATTTATTATTTATTTACTAGTTAGTAAGCAATACAAAATAAATTTAATGTTTATTCTTTTTAATAATTACAACATTTTTTGCGTTTCACGGTTTCACGGTTTTTTTCTTATCCTTTTTTAAAATTTTCTTTCTAAAATGGTTATAAGAGGAACTATAGAAAAAATGGTATCTAAGATAGAATTCATAAGGAAATAGCGACACTTTTAATAAATTAAAAAAAAAAACACGAACAGAAACGGAGACTTATGATCCAAAAATAAATATAAACTAAATGAAATATAAAAGTATTAAAGAGAATCTTATTGTCATCCCCACTCTGCATGTAACAGCATATAAAACACTTGTTCTAAGGCAGTGTTCAATCATCAACGGGCAGGGTTGCGACAGACAACAAAAAAAGTCTTATGTTAAACAGTCCGTTTGGTGAAATCGGCGGGATTTTATCAGTGTAGTAGAGAGTATTGTAGAGCATAATAAAAGTTAAGTCTTGATTCTTTATGTAAAGATTACTTTATGGTTATGCAAAACAAAACTATTGCAGTGTTTATTGCAGATAATGAAAAGACTTTGTCTTTAAAGCTAGATTGCACAAAGAATAAGCAGGAAAGACTTAATGAAAAAATAACTAATGAAATAGCATGATGTAATAATCAAAAGAAATACTTAGGTGAATCAGTTCAGACTAAATTCAACATCTGACTAGGCCAGCAATATTATTTTTCTATAAACCCCTTTAAAAACACTACGACATAAAATGTCTTTAATTTTTTTGAAAAATTACCACTGTGAGATGTGGTGCGATAAGAATCACCTTAATACATAACCTAACTCAGAAGCAGAAATTTGTATACAAGACAAGACGGTAAAGTTATTGCTGATATTCGATTTTACTAATAAAATACCATACAATTAATCAGAAATAAAACAGACGACAGCATTTGCATGAAGAAGAGACCGCCTATACATAAATCATCTTAATATCATTGATCTGTCGCAACCGCAAAGCCACGAAGGTACTTGCTAAAAGGCAACTTGTTACATAATTACTAACATTTACAAAGTAATTCAAAAATGTATTTATTTACTATTACACATTTTCTCAACTAAGAATCAGCATGCAATTATTAAGATCAGCGCCACCTGTTGGTACAATTTAAATAGTATTATGAGTATAATGTTTTACATGATTGTAATTAAATAAAGCTTACTAATTTATTTACCATAGTATTCTTGTCACACAATGCATTATAATATTGCAACAATTGATAATTTAAGGCTATGTAAAGAATAATAAGAGGATGTGACGGTTTGATTATGAATCGCAAATTACCTACATGATACAATTTTTTCATAAAAAAATCGGTTGTCTGTAAAGTCGGTTTACTGACGATAGTTCAACGTGACAAAGTCATAAGAAAATGCTTGTTGTTATGAACAATTATTATTAACACCACATTCACTTTTCACTGCACTTCATACTTGACAAAAACATGTAAATGTATTATTGTATAGCAGCTGTCCACGCGGATGCATCGCTCACTCAAGTAGGAGAGAGACAGATGTCGAACATTGCCGAACGCGGACGCCGATTGTGCCTCTTTGTCGCTCGTTTCGAGCTCTCGCTTGCACTCAAGTCTTAAATGGAACGCCTCAGAGCGAGGTAACGCCGCATGAGTCATGATTTTTCGTGCGTGCAGCCGGCTCTATCGAATTATCAGACGTTGTCACGTCAAAAATGTGATCTGTTAATAGTTTTACAGTACAGAGAATGTAAACCGTCAAATTTCTATTGCAATAAATAAAAATTATGTGTAATTGCTATCAATGTCAAGACTGATGCCTATACAAAATTTTAGACTAGAAACCTAACAAGGAAAACAAACGCATGTAACAATCAGCACAGACCAAGTTCCGATATCGAAGCCCCCTGTACAGATAAGCACAATTCATTTCATGCCCCATTTCTAAGGATGGATTAACTTCCACCCTATGCTGCAATATTAAAATAACTGTTACCATATTTCGGTGCTGATTCTTTTCATTCGGTAAAAAAACCTAAAGATTTCTTAGCTTGATCTGCGCAGACTATAAAATGTCACCAACCTTCTACAATAAACTATAAATTATGACACAGCATCTATAATTACATCCATTTACACATTTATGGTACAATTATTTATACATGCCCTAAATGTAAATATTTATCACAATATTTTATTATAAAAATCTTAGCGAGTCACTAACTAAACAACATACAATAATTTTAATGACTTAACATTGACTATATTTTTGATATAGAATGATATATTTTTGATACAATTTTATTATGATTTCTTACATGTTTTCCATATTGTGTTAATAATTCCGTCAATAACAGGTCATACCTGGATGTCATACCTTACGATGGATCAATCAATATACGAATATTGGTTGATCCATCGTAAAAGGATCTGAATTTAAAAAAAAATTATAAGTGAAATTGATGTAGGTAGGTACTTATTTCATTTACTCTTTCAATTTAAAGTATTATATTATTTTTAAGGTTTCTGGTAATATTCAAATAAAAGTGTGTTTAAGGTTTATTAAACGTTGGTCGTTGGTTGACTGTTATATTGCCAAGGTAATTAAGCTGCAGTTCCTTCTGCGTTAGTGAAAAAAAAATTCATGATTCATTCATAAAATTCATGATTATTGCTTTTTATTACAAGCTTTACATTGTCCACTATTTATGACAATGTTTGGTTTTGTCCACAATGTATTTTATGTCCGTTTAGTTGAGTTGAAGGCGGACAAAGTGGAATTTTTCGAATAATTTCATTGGAAGAATTTTACACGTACTACTCTGTCGTGAGAAAATGTATCCACTGTGTCCATCATGTTCCACTTTGTCTATAATAATATCCAATTAGTTGATTGAGCTGAGGATGAAAAGAGGAATCAATCTAATTATTGGGTCATTGCAAGAGTCACACGTTCAATTATGACTGGTACCGTTGTGCGTCCGTTATCTCACGTTGCCTTGTCCATTAGTAAAGACTATACTTCCACTACGTCCATAATCGCCATTCGGTTGAGTCGACGGCGCAAAAGCGGAATCTTTCTAATATTTTAATGGCAGATTCAGACGTCTAACTGGGGGCGGTACCCGTTATGTCCATTGTGTCCATTATGTCCACCGTGCCCCCTGTGTCCGTTGTGGTGCGGGTGCGGGTGGGGCGGGGGCGGCGCGAGGCGCTCGAGCGGCTCGAGGTCGGCGCGCGGGCGGGCGGGCGCGCGCGGCAGGCGCAGCGCCACGGGCAGCAGCTCCGGCATCACGCTGTGGTGCGTCACTAGTGCGGACAGCGACGCGAACTCCTTCGTGAAGCCCTGCAAATGTAACAAATGGTGCTAGCTGTTGTAGGAGCAGATTTGGGCCTAAATTCATATCCGTTGGATGCAGTGGATCCTACTTGTTTTTTTTCGACAAATGAAAAATCAGTAACCAACCTTTCTGGGGCTGAAATACTCGCAGTTTCTTTTGCGGTTATGTAACAATAAAGAAACTAACATAAAAAAGTAAGTGTTGGCCCCTGGATCTCAGGTCAAAACAAACAAATAGGTGACGAAAACGCAGTTACTCACAGCGTTTAATAACCGCTGTACCTAATGCAATTTAATGTAAAGCGCCCACAAGCTCGATGCTCATTATTGGTATTATCAAAGAAAAGGAACCTTCGGCATCGATGTGGAAACGGTCAAACCATCTAAGTTCTGCGCCTCCCAACAGAATGATCGTTTATCGACGACATCAACGTATTTTTCTTCTTTAACAATCTATGCCACCCACCATGGAATAAAGGTCTCTTCGTGAATTTTTCATCTCTTTTAATATAATAAAATTTACTCAAGAATCTCAGGACCAAACTCCTCTGAAAGAAATGTAATTATTGTATACCCAACATTTAAAAACAGGACTAAACTTTCTCTCCGTCTGCTCTTTTCTTTAACTCAGTATTGCCTAAGCGTGCGGAAAGCAGACAAAAAGACAAAAAATAAAGCACTCTAAAAGTTAAATAAAACCGCACAGTATATAAAAAAAAATTTCTTTCTTTTAAGGACGATTTTATTATTTTTTTCGGTAGGTGAGGAAGAGTACGTCCCTAAGGCCTCTGCGATCTGATGATTTATTGTAGCCTAGCCCCTCATTCATCTGATTCCCTAAGCTGACGGAAATCAAGCACCTTACGATGCACCTGGGATCCAGAAGCTTGACATAAAGTACGGGTTCCTCACAAAACTGGCAAGGTACCTTGATCTTGTAGCCCTTGGGCGTGCGCAGGATGAGGTAGTGCGCGATGCCGAGCGGCGCGAAGTCGCGCGGCACGCGCAGCGACAGCGCCAGGCAGCCGGCCTGCGTCGTGCTGCCGCGCACCAGGAACGCGCCCGGCGCCTGCGCGCCCAGCACCTCCAGCGCGATCTGCAATGCGGGCACGTCGCCGACCTCGTGTTACCATACTATTGTAAGAGATCGTTTTTTTGATATCAGATAAAGTAAGACATCTCCACCAACCCGCATTGGAGCAACGAGTAAACTCCAGGCCTTCCCATTAAGGGGGAAAGACCCGTGCCCAGCAGTGGGACGCAAGAAGGGTTGCAGCCAAAGTAAGACAAGTATATATTGCTACATAATGCTTTTTTCACCATACTGCTCCAATTCAAATTATAAAGTGAAGACCAGTATTGTATGCCAGAGCATGGTAGACTATTTAAACTCGTATAACTCTTGTTGGATGCTATCAAACCGTTCATAAACAGAATGCTATTTGCATTCTGTTCTTCTACGTATCTAAGCGCGGTCGGATGGTAATGGAACCATGCTTCATAGGACATGTTAAACGATTAGTCCTGGTTGTTCTCGATAGAAATACCTAGTTGTTAAACCTTACCCTTACCTCTCAGGGGCGATTTAAAAACCTCCGAGCTGATTACCAACTACTATTTTTATCAACCCGCATTTGTACCGCGTGGTGGATAAATTCCTTCCCAATAATAGATGAAGACTCGAGCTCAATAGTCTAATACAAAAATACCGTGAACCAAATAAAAAAATCCTGCAAAATACTTATTTTAATGGGCTCCTATCAAGCGATATCATGCCTAGGGGAAGCTCATATATCAAGTTATATAAATAAATCGGTAGCGTTATTCAGGATACCCGAGGAGCTATCTCTTACTCAATCTGATGGATGGCGCCACGTCACTTCCCTGATCTAGGGATCAGTTGTGGAAGATCGCTGGTAGATCGGTTGCCAAAGTTGTTAAAACTATCAACAATACTACACCAATATTGTAATCTCCTGGTGGAACAAGGACGCGTTGTAGAAGACACCTGTGACAACACTGCTGGTAAGATTACCATCAGATAAAGATAAACCCACCTCTCTCGGAATTCCCTGCTGGAACCATGGCGCATGCTTGAGCTCTGGCTCAGGACGGGCGTTGTTATTCCCAGATGTACGCGATGCACCACACGACGACGCGCCTGACGATGATGACGCCGCACCGCTTCCCCCTGACGGTCGTCCACTGGAACTAGTTTAGAAACAAACTCTATTTTAAACATCAGCATAGGATGATTTTCTTTTAACCGATATCGAAAAATGAGCAGTTTAACCTATTGCACGTAATTTTGTATGAAATGGTAATATTTCGGTATGGTAATTTATGAACTATGTATATTTTCGACATATTTTATCGAATAAATATGTGGGAAAATACAAAAAAAAGCGGTAAAGTCAGATCGAGATTACATAATGCATATTCCAATTTAGAAAACATTTAAATTTTCATCAAAATCATTATTCAGTGGTTGTTGAGATACTGTTATCCACCAATTTCTAGAGAGAGAATGTGTACATTACTTTTCCTTTACAGGTGATTGGTATTTGAACTTGGTTTATTTTTTTTTAATTATAGAAATATGGATTTTGTTAACATCGCTCTTTAGATATTATGCGAATGTTAACATGTATAAGCATCTGCTTCTGATGCCTCGTTTATGTATCCACCGTGCCGCCTTGTTGTTACTGCATGTCATTGATATGTAGGATGAATAGGATCTCCTAAACTATTCAACCAGCTCCCAGTGCTATCTAGCACTACCTTGAGAAATGAATAGGCTTTATATCTTTTACCGCTCCGACAGAAACCCGGCCACGCAATTCCGTAGCCTGTCGAAAAGACCGTAAGATGGAAGCTTCGCGAGAAGAGCCTTGTACTAGACCCGATCAGAAGCTTTTGCAATATCCAGGTTGATTGTCAATGAGGAGGCCATTGCCCTCAACGGCTTCACTCTATTATAACTCTATTTTAAACATCAGCATAGGATGATTTTCTTTTAACCGATATCGAAAAATGAGCAGTTTAACCTATTGCACGTAATTTTGTATGAAATGGTAATATTTCGGTATGGTAATTTATGAACTATGTATATTTTCGACATATTTTATCGAATAAATATGTGGGAAAATACAAAAAAAAGCGGTAAAGTCAGATCGAGATTACATAATGCATATTCCAATTTAGAAAACATTTAAATTTTCATCAAAATCATTATTCAGTGGTTGTTGAGATACTGTTATCCACCAATTTCTAGAGAGAGAATGTGTACATTACTTTTCCTTTACAGGTGATTGGTATTTGAACTTGGTTTATTTTTTTTTAATTATAGAAATATGGATTTTGTTAACATCGCTCTTTAGATATTATGCGAATGTTAACATGTATAAGCATCTGCTTCTGATGCCTCGTTTATGTATCCACCGTGCCGCCTTGTTGTTACTGCATGTCATTGATATGTAGGATGAATAGGATCTCCTAAACTATTCAACCAGCTCCCAGTGCTATCTAGCACTACCTTGAGAAATGAATAGGCTTTATATCTTTTACCGCTCCGACAGAAACCCGGCCACGCAATTCCGTAGCCTGTCGAAAAGACCGTAAGATGGAAGCTTCGCGAGAAGAGCCTTGTACTAGACCCGATCAGAAGCTTTTGCAATATCCAGGTTGATTGTCAATGAGGAGGCCATTGCCCTCAACGGCTTCACTCTATTATAACTCTATTTTAAACATCAGCATAGGATGATTTTCTTTTAACCGATATCGAAAAATGAGCAGTTTAACCTATTGCACGTAATTTTGTATGAAATGGTAATATTTCGGTATGGTAATTTATGAATTATGTATATTTTCGACATATTTTATCGAATAAATATGTGGGAAAATACAAAAAAAAGCGGTAAAGTCAGATCGAGATTACATAATGCATATTCCAATTTAGAAAACATTTAAATTTTCATCAAAATCATTATTCAGTGGTTGTTGAGATACTGTTATCCACCAATTTCTAGAGAGAGAATGTGTACATTACTTTTCCTTTACAGGTGATTGGTATTTGAACTTGGTTTATTTTTTTTTAATTATAGAAATATGGATTTTGTTAACATCGCTCTTTAGATATTATGCGAATGTTAACATGTATAAGCATCTGCTTCTGATGCCTCGTTTATGTATCCACCGTGCCGCCTTGTTGTTACTGCATGTCATTGATATGTAGGATGAATAGGATCTCCTAAACTATTCAACCAGCTCCCAGTGCTATCTAGCACTACCTTGAGAAATGAATAGGCTTTATATCTTTTACCGCTCCGACAGAAACCCGGCCACGCAATTCCGTAGCCTGTCGAAAAGACCGTAAGATGGAAGCTTCGCGAGAAGAGCCTTGTACTAGACCCGATCAGAAGCTTTTGCAATATCCAGGTTGATTGTCAATGAGGAGGCCATTGCCCTCAACGGCTTCAGGCGCGGTGTGTGACTTGTCCTTTACTTATAATCTAACTTACCCATTACTAATATTATTGCATTTGCGGAACTCCGCGTCCAAGTCACAGGGTAGCGTGTCCATTCGTGACAGATGTGCGAGGTGGTCTCTGTTGCTCTCCCGAGTACGGGCCTCTGCTTCTGATGCCTCGTTTATGTATCCACCGTTTAAGCATAGTGGGACGTTTGTTGGCCTGGAATACATATTAACAACTTGTTAAATTATATGTGGCTTTAGAAATACGATCAAATCATTGTCTGTTCCGTAATAATGTTTTTCGATTTTTTATTAAGAAAACTAAACAGACATTCGTCGCCGCCTTTGTATGTTGATGAGTTTGTAATACATCTTATTATCATTCAAATTTAATTTTCTTTCTGTATTTATACGCCTATCCTTGCTATGCGTTATTAATTAAAAGAACTTGCTTGATCAAGTTCCTCATTATTATCCTTTATCCCTTTGAAAGTTGTTTCACTGCTGCTACCCTACCTCCAATATTATCAGAGACTGCTTTCAACAAAAGTTACCTGTATCCATCCATTTTAGTATCACTCAGATAACACTCTTTCAATATTCCGTAAAATGAGTTAAGCAAAAGTACTTACGTGGTAGGTGTATCCGTAACCAATGGAGTAGCATCGTCGTCTGAGGGCTGGAGTAGTGCGCCACTGAGTCCCATCGCTAGGCGCTTCATCAGTGGCGGCCGTTCCATCCTCTCCAGGCGCTCCCCCAGGCGCCGGTAGCAGCTCAGCTCCGTGGGGGAATTCCACTCCTCCGATGAGCTGGGGCTCGCTTCGCTCGCTTCGCTGGCTTCGCTCGCCTCGCAAGCGTCCAACTTTGAACCACCCATTATGTCGCATTGCGTTGGGGATCTGCAAAAGTTTTAATATTTGTGTGTGAATTAGCTTTTTTTTGTGTATAATTTACGACACTACTTGATAAATATTACGATCTAGCCTACTAATCTGACGAGACTGATGAGTCAGTCAGTCATCAGCCATTTGTAAATTAGTGTTGAATAGATTTTGTTTGTAAGTAGGTATACCGTAGTCGAATATAAAATGTGCTTATACATATTATACGTAAACCATGCCTTTTGAGTGGATATTTTACATTGATATTTTAGTATTTCTTTATCTGAACTGACTTGAGAAAATTATTTTACTGCTTCCTGATAATTATAATACTCAACAGTCCATGGATTGCCTGTACACAACCTAATCATAATCATAATCATTTATTTATTTATTTGCTGAATAAGGTACAATAACATGATCTTTAAACAATGGTCCACCTATTCTGCCACTATGGGCGTACAAATATTATACCGACTAATACAATTTTAAATCATCAAAATCTCGAGCTAGCGTGAGTCTTGCCTGAGGTCGTATACATGCAGTTTTTTTTATTTGAATTGATAATCAGAAGAGCTTGCTGGCTACGTGGTGTTAAGTGGTCGCTGCAGCCCATGGACATCTACAAATAACCTCAAGGAATCATAGGTAAGTCATGTTTGAGGTCGTATGCAATTGCGCTTTTACTCCGGAGGCTGATGGTCGCCTCATGTCAGTCTGGCCGGCAACTGCATCTTGCCACTAGAGAAGATTTCATTCACAGCAAGTAAGTAGCAGTAGTTGCGGTTCTAATCCGAGAGAGATAGATGGCTGCCGCAAGTAAGTCTGCCCAATAACTTTTTCCTACGCAGAAGTAATTCATGGCTTACCTGTCTAAGCAGTGTGGATAGTGGTGCGTAAGACCAGGCAGCGTGTCAGGCGCACGCGCACACGAGCCGCCGCTTAACTCTTTGCTCTGGAATCAAAGATATTAGAAATTTAGTAAAATTCGTACTTATACCAATAACATGGCAGGAAGGGGGGGGGGGTATGTATGTAGTAAAGTGTGTTGACTTGATTTTGTACGGGGTTCGTAACAATGTCACTTAGTGTTATACCTAAGGTGTACTGACCGGCCTGAAAAGGACAGCGGGAACCAGGAAGCCGTTGGATTTAAGGGGCGCAGAACTGGCAGGTCTAATGACGTCAAAAGCAGATGGATGGATGAAACCTTCTCCCAGTTTAACAGGCTTTGAATCTTACTTAGATTACTGGTTTAGAAAAGTCTTAATTACGTTAAATGTACAATAGCTAATAGTTAGTATATGTTGTACTACAACTAAATAAATCAAAATTTAAAAATTAAAATATCTAAGCTAAGATAAAGAATAAAGATAAATTGAACCTCTTAACAACCTGTACAAGTTTTAAACTAGTTAGAAAACCTTTATCTACGGATTAAGCAATCATCAGATTATAGTCCCTTTGTTGAACCCCATTCATCAATCATCACATTAATTCTATTTACTGTTGGTTTAAGACACATTCTTGTTAATCCCTTGAAAGACAGTCAAAATCCCGTTTTGGGGCTAAGCGTCCAATAAATCAGTCTACAGAGCATTCCGACACAGGAATGTAAACCAACGACGTATCTCAACAATTATAGTGACAGAATCGATTCACTCATAATACCTTTACCTGAAAACACAAGCAATATCAACCCTTATTCCATTGACCCAAAGCGTAGAATGAAATCTTAGAAGGGATTAAACAATCGTTGCGACGAATCCAATTCACTCATAATTTTACCCACTGTTATAATAAACAAAAGATTAAGAACCTTATTTATAAGGCTATTAAGCTTAGAGTAGAATAGATAATGGTTGCTATTAAAACTAATTGTGACGAACGATAGAATGTGTTAATGTTTTCCATTTGTGTATTGCTGTTTATGGTAAACAGAAGATAAGTATAGAGGCATACCTAACTGAAGAAAGGTTAAATAGGAATGTTTTAAATTTATCTTATGTTATGGATGTAATAATAATAAATAAATAAAAAAATAAAATAAAATAAAATAAAATAATGAGAGTAGCGAACCGTGCGATATAAAATTAAATATCCAGTACTTTTAAGGCAGTCTCATTTAAATTTTCACAAATTCATGAATCAGATAAATCTAAACAAAAGAAAAAATAAAAGACACAGGAAACGAATAAATTGTAGAATTCTCCTCAAACATAGACAAGAACTGGCAACAACAGGAAACATAGAAAAGATGCTAAAAGTTATCTTAATTAAGGCCAGTGATTCAATTAGAAATATTTTAATTACTTTTCTTAAACAGGGATTGAAAAGAAAGGTGAAAGAGTAAAAGAAGAAAAGAGTAATGACACTAATGACTTCAAAAGACGATAAACTTCAAGTAGATTCTAGATTTTTAAATTTACAATTTATTTATTTATTTCATTGTAAAATTGAATCACGACAAGACATTAATACGTCCAGGAGCAGGAATATTAATATATTAAAATGTCAAACAGAATCTTTACTAATATTTTAATTACTTAGCTGAACAATTTTTTTTTTGTTTGAACGCGCTAATGTCAGAAACTACTGGATGGAATTGAAAAATTATTTTTGTGTTTGATAGTCCATTTATTGTGGAATGTTATAGGTTAACATCATGCTATGACTAATACCAAAGTCCACGCGGACAAAGTCGCGGGCGGCCGCTAGTCACTAAATTTTGAAATAGGAACTAAAGGTCAAGGATGAGGGTTAAACATTTTTTAGGCGGACATGTGAAATATTATACTATACATATTATACTAATGTTAGTCGTATCCGGGCCGACACACATCAATCATGTGGACTAGACAAAAACTAACAAAACCCTTATATCAGGGACTCCGTTCACATGGCGTTATGTTAGATTTTTTACGATAAGTATAGATTTTTTTATTGAATAACTTAAAAAAGGGTGTCGAATCTGCATCACATTATTAAATGAAGAGAACATTAGAGGAAAGTAACCAAATATGGGCTACCATTTTGTTTTTGCCTCAGAAATAAAAAAAACTATTAAAAAATTAAACATTTATTGACGTCAAAATAATCACACATACATTTTTAAAGAGCTAAGTAACAATCTTATGTTCTTAATATTATAATATATTATTAAATTGAGCATTGAACAAAATATCAAAACAGACGCTAAATATGGAACAGGTACTCAAATATGGGCTACAAACAGAAACTTATAATATCTTGTACGAAAATAACAATTATAAATATTTATCTTATAAGAGATCTAATTACTTTGGCAGATGGAAGAAATCACATTATTTACTTACAAAAATCACATACATATCCAAGTGTCAAACTCTGGCCCAGCACAGTCATTATGTGCCCAGAGCTGACATATTAAGGATCTGACCCACTGTTCTCCTGCTGCGTTTTCGGAAAAAAGTTCCTGACAAAACATACACGCTGCATCGGCAGTGTCAGGAGCCTCTCTTCCTATGGGGGCGTCTAGTTCAGTATCTGAATCAAATTGGATATCTTCTTCACCTTCACTTTCGTCCCTGGTCTTGGCTTTCTTATATCCTATACTTCTTTTCTTTTACTTGGGTTTCTTATCTTTTGCTTTATTTTCTTTTTCAATTTTCTTCTTATTTGTCTCAATAAGGTCATTTTTATATGAAGATGAAGTTATAATCGAGGCCACAGCAGCTTTTCTACCTCTATTAGATGTCTTTGTGACTTTTTTTGGTACGGGACTTATGTCATAAGGAGATACTAGACCTATACTGCTACGATCAATTCCGGAAGACGAAGATTGACAGTCATATGTTGGTTCATGTCCAGTTCCAGAAGTTAATTCTTCATTATGAATAGAAGTCAATGGTGAAAGGGGGAATCTTGGATCTGTGCATCCATCTTTGACAGCATTTTGTTCCGCTGCAAGAAAATCTGCATCGCTGAATATGGTTTTATTTAATGGCCAAAGTCCTGTAACGCCAAACCCATTTGCAGCAATTTCGCCTGTTTGCACTTTCATGTAGGCTTGCCCAAATAACTCTACAATGTCAAAAGGGCTCAGTGCTCTGTTGTTGTTTCTGATCAAGGTTCGTAATTCTTCACTATAGTAAACTTTCCATGGCCCCATAAACGTCTTGTCCAACGGTAGTATTTTTATGGATTTTATCATTTGTTCTTTATCCCAAGTTTTCCTCGGTTATTTTGATTGTGTTGGCGCCATACCTTTAGGACTACATAACCACCTAAAATACTAATACCTAAATATGGGCTAGCCCATATTCAGGACCATAGTCATAGCCCATATTCAAAATTCTTAACTAAAATCAACTTGATCGTGTACTTTTCAAATTATATATAGCAAGCAATAAATCGACCGAAAATCATAAAATTAAACTTATATTCTGCAATAAAACACATAGTTACAGTATTTAGACCTAATTTTCATTAATTAAATAACACATTGATACGTACCGCACAAAAATTTTCGAAAGCAGCAACACAAGTATGGCCGACACTGGCGATAGCTCGCGCACGATTGACGAGAATGAGTGAGTGCGATGTTAGAGCGAATGAATGCGATAGACGATCGTCGTTTGTTGGGTCTTTCGATTGTAGGTTATCGAGAATTGTTACTAGCCCATATTAAAGCACTAGCCCAAATTCAGTTACTCTCCTCTATATACGACGAATATAAAGGACTTTATTCTTTATATTGGTTTCTTCACATTTCTTCACAAACTATCGAGGGTTAAAGTTTATGAAAGGGAATCATACCTATGGATTAATAAATAAATAAATGTGCTAAAAGTTGTAAGCTGGTAAAAAAGTTGTAAGTAAGGTAGATAGGTTGGTTTTTGTGTTTTTTTTTTCTTCTATGCGTGTTCTTTTTAGTACCAAAAGCTAGACGATACCACGATGACACTATACGGGTATCTGAATAAGTATAACAGAGTAACTGCATTGCAGTTATATAACCATTTTGAAATAACACGTCGCCGCGTCGCCACACTATTAAATTTATCACTATTATTGATGAAAATATAAAAAAAAATGGAAATTTTTTAATCACTAAATTTGCTAGCGCTGTTAGCTAATGCTCACTACGGATACGATACGGTAGGCTCTGAAAGATAGTCTATGTAGCTTCGGCGTAATAATCGTAAGAGGCGACTAAAAGGGGGCTTCCGGGGTGCGGACGGTGAGAGTGGGATCTCGACCCGTCCAGCCAGCAGCCCCGGGAACGACGGCGGTGTGTGCGTGGCCGCATGCCGCCGTAAGTATCGGAAGATGCAGGAGAGCACATCTGCTCTCCCAAAGATGGGCCCGTTCCAGGGCGTCGCATATGGAGGACACCGGTGCGTTCCACGGGAGATCCCGGAGTCCTACCCAAACGCAGAGGAAGGCCACCGAGGGGGTTTTAGTGAGGTTCAAATCCCAAATAACCCGGTGTCCTCTCCCACGGTACTGGGTACCTTTTGAAGGTTCCCCCCCCCCCCTGATACCAAAAAAAATGGCTCTGAAAGATAAAGACATGACATGGCTAGCTGGAATGATCAAATCTGGTCCAACCGTTTTTAATTAACTATTGATAGACGTTCATATCAGACGTATCAACGCTTTGAATGAAAGCAATATCTAAAGAAACCCTGAAAGAAATACAGTAATAGCAGTTATATCACGCGGTAGATTTTAAAAAAATCATATAATCGTTAGTAATATGATGTAAGGAAACTGTATTTTCACCTATTTTTGTAACCGTCACATCTAATAGACGGTAAACACGCATGACCATTAACGGTATTTGTAAAAGCTGACGTGTCTCACTTGTTTTTGTTGCCGCCCAAAGTAGCTGGTATTTGTTATGGCTTTGGGTCACGACAGATCTTGTCGTCGGGCTACAAATTGTAATTAGAGACGTTTTTATGCGTGACTCACTTTATTTCAATCTAGAAATATGGTGGTGTAATGCCTTCTTGTTTTCAGACATTGGTTCGTGTGGAATACAAGTTTAGCTGTGTTTGTGTGCAAAATCAGGTAACTGCAGAAGATCTCTAGAGGTAGCCACGCAGCTGCTTATGACCTTCGGTGAAACCTACGTTGTATGTGGCGCTGCTGCGTTACAGTGACAATTTAAAAAGATTTTACATATATTTTTAAAATAAAATCACTGCAACTGATGGCTTACTACACCGTACAAGTGGCACTCTATTTTTGGAGCTTTGCTTATAACTTGTCAGAGGATTATAATTTAATAATTATTATATTCTCTTCTGGCCGCAACCCTTTTTGCGTCCCACTGCTGGGCACGGGTCTCTCCCCATTATTGGGAAGGCCTGGAGCTTACTCCACCACGCTGCTCCAATGCGGGTTGGTGGAGATGCGGGTTAGTGGCCAACCCGCTGTCGGATGTTTTCAAACCGCCCATAAGGCCTCCGACAAGGTTTAACGACTGTTATCTATCGACAACAACCGGGACCGACGGCTTAACGTGCCCTCCGAAGCACGGAAACGCGCATGAAATTTTTTGTCACTAGCGGTCACCCATCTCACACCCGACCGCGCCCGTTTGGCTTAGTTGCATAGATCTTTTGCGTTCTACGCTAACCGCCGGGCCATGCGCGCTTCTAGATGGTAGAAAATGCCATTAAGCTTTTGTTCAAATTGTATAATTAGGTAAAAAAACACTATAAATAAATAAATCACTGCAACTGCTAATTACAGGAAACATAAAGCCAGAGTAAACGTTATCGAAGGTAGTTAGTAAAAGATAGTGCAGCTACTATGCAGAGACGCCTCACGAAATTGAGAAATACTAATAGAAATGGACCACCATTTCTACTTGTGATACAGAGGTACTTTCGCGATCGAACCATGCATGTACCTTACTACAACTTTGTAAAAGTTACCAACTTTACATAAAAACACTTAGAGTTAAATTTATGCCATTAGGAGGAAAGGTTAAAATTTTTGGTTTGTTCATCATATAAAAAGTTTGTATTATACAAACTTCGATAGCGATACACTTTTTACAATAGTCCCACATTGCAAGAAATTTTCTTCCAGAGTTCTTTTTATCTTAATCTCCATTGAAACCAGAATGGCAGTCGGCAGTCCCTATTGAATAATCCAATACAAGAATAAATGCTGAATCGAAACCATTTGACCTTGTACTATTCGAAGGCATACAATTCGATAGAATCGAATCCTTTATTCGAAAACCTCCGTATTTTCGAAATTGTGAGCATAATTGAACAAGCCCAGGATATTTTCTCCTCTCTACATTCCGCAGGTATCAATCCTTTCAAAAACCTGACGAAATTGTGCGGTAATCTGTATGCGCAGAGAATTGGAATACTGTGAGGACTTGTAAACTTATTTGGATTTGTTTCTTTAAAATGTGATAAGGGTAAAGGTAGGCAAATACTATGTAAATAATTTTAAACAAACGGATATCAAATTCAAGATATTTTAATAAAAAATAAAATAAAACTTGTCAGATACATGCTCACTGCACCTGCCCCTAATATAAAGCAATTTTTATTTATTAAAGGTTGTCTTCCTAATTTACACATGTTCTGAAATTATCAATAGAAACCCTTTTAAATTCTTATGCGCTACTTTGGATGAAGGGTCTACGTCCTCTTTGCAGAACATACCTTTTTTGTGTCGGGGGGAAACCTTCAAAAGGTACCCGGCACCTAGGAAGAGGATACCGGGTTATGTGGGATTTGACCGTACTAAAACTCCCTCGGTGGCCTGCCTCTGGGCTTAAGAAAGACTCCGGGATCTTTGCAGAACATACGATACGATGTATTAAAAAGTATGCTTGTAGAAATTTTATAAAGCATATTTGCTCTCAAAATATCACAGTATCACCTTAATGTCTCATTTTTTTAAATTTCTTTATAATAAATCCTCTGTAATAAATATAATGTAACAATGTATTATGTTTTATGTTAGCATCTTGAGTTTTTCTGAATAATATCGCAGCTCATTTTTCCTCTTCATATCGAACTTTATTGTCTGTATTTTCTGAAATCTACTAGCAGTTTTTAGAAACGGGGCTATCAGTCAAATCACGTATCCCATCAGCGAGCGAACGAGCGCTGAGATTTCATTTCACTAAACGTTTCAAATCGGAGTTTCGATTCTTATTGGGGAAGGAGAGGTTGGACCAAGTTATTATGTTAGGTTTTTGTGTGACACCAATCAAAAATTATAAAAACCAATATGTGATGTTAACTATTTTTTAGCCTTTTGTCCCACTGCTGGACTCAGGTCTCATCTCGGAAGTGAGAGGGAAGTAGGACTTAGTCAACCACGCTGGGCCAGTGCGTATTGGTGCGTATATCACCATCATAATATCACCAATATTTGTTTACTGAACTTTGTCTTATCAATGATTAGTTTATGTTTCTCTTCTGCAAAGGTTTGTGTGTTATAAGCTTCGATGCTTCGTTATCAACAGAAAGGAAAGTGCAGAATTGGTAAGAGTGACCATAGTATCATCGCTTTCCGTAGATATTTGGGTAAAGAGAACTACGTGCACGACGACCACGTCTCGGAAGATGCTTTTCATAAAACGAAGATGTAGCAATACATAACTTTATAAAAATTAAAAGCAAAAAAAAAGTTTTTATTTAAATGCCCTAAAAAGAAGAAAATAAAATGTTCCTTTAAAACTTTAACTATCAACTTATAACCTCATCAATCATCATACACAATTTATATGATCATAAAAGCTTGTCGCTAGATCGCGTGCTTATAGGTACCTATAAGTATTTAAATCCCGCGGCAAGCTTTTATGATCATATAAATTGTGTATAATAATTTATGAGGTTATAAGTTGATAGATAAAATAAGGAAAATTTTATATTCTTTTTTCATCAGATCAGCGAAAATAGATGAGCGAAGGCCAAGCGCTAAGGACCCCATGGACATGGAGATACAGAGTTCAAACCCTAGCCCGCAGCACTGACAACAAAATTTATTATGTGCGTATTTATCGCTACCCCATGGTGAGAAAAAAACATTAATTTAATTATTTTCCGTTATCGTGCATGCCTGAATGTTACTCATAATTTAAGATGTCCACCAATACGCACTTGCCCAGCGTGGTTGACTATGGCCTGCTTCTCTCTTACTTCCAAGATGAGACTTGAATCCAGCAGTAGGACAAAAAGGGCTAAAAAATAGTTAATTTGAATAGAGAATAAATTGACAATTTGCAAACAATTTGGATAGTGACACGCTAAGTGACACGCTAATCACTGCCACAAGAAATGTGCTTTACGACTTATTTATATTCAGAACAGATTGTAAGCGTTTCTACATAAATATAAAAATATTGTAATAGTAAACATTTGAAATATTCAGTATCTTTCTTTATACCTGCCAAAAATAGAAAATGTCTGGCTGGAGGTCAACAGCGAGATTCAATTCCACTAAACTTTCCAAATCGCGGGAGCTTCGGGCGCGGTGATATCGGGGTGCATTGGATTAAGTCTAAGGTTTTTGCGGTTTTAAGAGAAATATTGGGAAGAAATATTAATTGTGAAAGAAAGAATTGGGAAGAAATAGTCCACCAATCCGCACTTAGCCAGCGTGGTGGAATATGGCCTAAAACCCTCTCACTTGTGAGAGGAGACCTGTGCCCAGCAGTGGGTCATAAAAAGGTTGGATAGATTGGGAAGAAAAAGAAGTTGTTTATAATTGCACGTAGCTCTGAAGCTCTAACTTGCTTCTTTGAAGAAATGGGTACAGTCGTGAAGCTTCCTGCATGGAACCATGAAAGTTCACCTCAAGATAAAGCTATTAGTAGATTTGTCATAAGAGCCGACAATACAAAAGTCTATGAATATTATTGGAAAACCCAATGACATTATATATAAAAAAATAAGTACATTGTTACAACTGCGAATTTCACTTCAATTCCTCTTGTCCCTCGAATATCTTTATGAAGTACACACGGCAAAATTGTGAGGTATCTGACGCTTTTAATATGACGTGAGTTAAATAGTTGTTGCAGCCCATGGACATCTACAGGCAATCTCAAGTAAGTATAAGAGTTGCCTCTAGTAGTTTCTCAATGGAATGAAGCGGAGTGGAAGGGAGTAAAAGGAGTGGAGTGGAGTTAAGTAGAGTGAGATGGGGTGAAGTCAAAACAATTGAATAGGAATGAAACAAGTGTGGAAGTGAAGTGTTGGTAGGATAAAAGTGTATTGGAAGTGGAACCGCGTACTGTACAGGTCGGTATCGTACTTTCCCAGGAATTTATCGTTTTAACAACCGTAAAATTCCTATCTCCAAAGTCGCAAAAGTAGTATTTGGTAAAGCCTACAGACTCACACTCTGCCGCTTAAAAAAATTAAATCACAGTCCGGTCGCTCACCACTTAACCCGTAAGACCAATGTCGTCCACGCCCGAGGGCGGGTGCGTTTATCGCCTTCAGAATAGTTCTTTGTTCCGCCCTCAGTGCCGGCAAGCACGACAGGCCTTTAAGACCCCGAGGCACGCGGCGACCTTTGCGAACCCTCTCGGTCTGTGCGACCACGACAACGTCGAAGAGTCGTAAGCGATAGTTATAATTATATTTTAGGTTTGTGTACATACTTAAAATATCATTATGCACATAGCTACAAAAACAAAGAAATCTTCAAAAAATCATAATTCGTCTTATTGATTCCCACCCAGTACTAGAAACATTTTATGTTTGTACAAAACAGACCCTAATATTTTCTTTCTCCGTCTAACACACATACATAGTTTGGCTGTCTGGAACACTGAGCCACTAGTATCTTTTGTACGCTTTGTAATCGGGGAGGACTGAAGCCAATACACCAGCGAACTGCATTTATGTAGATTGGTTGGGTTAGAACTAGCTGTAGGATATTCTTTAAAACTTTGCCTATCGATAACAACCGAGACCGATAGCTTATAATGCCATCTGAAGCGCTGAAACGAGTATGAAATATGCCACAAGTCAAACATCTTACATTCGACCGCACCAATTTCATTTGTCTGTGCAGTTCCCTCACGCTCTTCGCCAGCTGCAGGGATATGCGCTTTTTACAGATAGTTAATAAACGTTAAAATAAAGGCTGACGACTACGATCCGACACATCGTTGTCTAATGATATAAATCTTCTTACGCAGCGACCTTTTCAGACACGCAAATTTATTTCGGCTCAAATGAAATATGTTACTCTACCCCTTAATTGTTTGAGGCGTATACCGTTTATAATTTACGATGTTTCACTGAATAGCGTTTTGTAAATAATTATAGGTGCCACGTGTAGCTACTGACTTTTAATAAAATTGCCTATTAAATATGCTTAAATGTTTTGGCCCCATATTATTTAGCAAATAACTGAAGAACGCACAAGTAGTATTTAATATTAGATTCTACAAGTATAAACCTGGCTAAAAACTGATGTCAGAAGTTGCTTGGAAGACATTAAGCCATCGGTCTAGC
Organism: Pyrgus malvae; assembly: GCA_911387765.1. Lineage (NCBI taxonomy): Eukaryota > Metazoa > Arthropoda > Insecta > Lepidoptera > Hesperiidae > Pyrgus > Pyrgus malvae. The sequence continues at coordinate 29,372,370 of OU426950.1, forward strand.
CTGGTTCGTCCTTTCAAGTCTCATGACTGTTTATCTGTAAAACTCCATGAATTGCTGTACTTAACACCACAAGGCCTGCTGGCAGACGAACATTTAGGATTTGTATGGAGGAGCAGACTATGCGACTCCAGGTAAAAAAAAGTAAATAAAACGCTCTCAAGTATCAACACTGCACCCTCGCGTCCAATTTTAATTAAAAAAGCGCATTTTCTACTCCAAATCTCTGAAAAGCTTCAAGAATAATGAAGAGAGCTGACCTTCCTCTTGACTCAGTGTGTCCCATATCTCGAGTGCCATAGCTCGCGTGATTAAAATAACGATGAAAACTTGGAAATGATGCGCTTTGGGACTCTTGACACATTTTATAGGTTTTTCGAAGCTTTTTGACGCATTACTAGGCTTACTCTTGAGATGGTGAGGAATTAGGCCGTATTCCATCATTAGCGAATGCGGATTGGTAGACATAATAAACTTTTAAGAAACCTTTTATAACTCTAACATACCTATTTAGGGTGGTGGAAAATATCGTATTGAAATATTATAATTATCTGACGATCCGCGTGGCGTAATGGTTACCATGCCGGACTGCCAATCGAGGGGTCCCGGGTTCGATTCCCGGTGAAACTGAAATTTGAATGACGAGTTTTGGGTGTTTGTGTTCCTGTCTTTGTATTTTTTGTTCATGGTACCCACGACACAGGGTATTAATTACCTTACTGTGGGGCTATGAGTATTTAACGTTTATAATAGCTTCCCTCACCATGAAGCGATAGACACGCACTTAGGTAGCAAATGTCTTAGACGAGCCTGCGTTTGAATATGGGATCCCCGTAACGGACACCGATATTTAACCAGATATTAATACGTGGCAGTCCACGTATGGACATAGACCTCCCCTAATATTTGCTACTCCGTCGAAATATATACGAATCTTCATTGTATTTTTTTATGAAATTTATTGCTTTTGTCGTTAAAAATCTTACGAGAAATGTGTTTATCGAAAAACAGATATAATTAAAATCTTACGTGTCTAAGATCAACCACTTACCTTTCACCCAGGAATTACGTACCTCTCTATTACAAGGTACTAGATCTTACAAAAAAATCAAAATCTTCAAACGCTTGACCTTTCTTCTAATAATAGCTCTTAAACTACTTACTCGCTTACTTTAAATTCAGTTGAATTTTCAAAGGAAAAGTAATGTTTGTCGCAACAGTGGCAACATGCACTTTTACACTAAAAATCCGAAAAAAAAAAACAAAAACATCTCTCAAAAATCCCAAAACAAAGGCGCATGCCACAGTCGCCCTACTTTCCGGTCAAGTACAAAATTTCTCATTGGGCGCTAAAAATGAAAGTAAACCTTACGACTCTCTTAATAAAGTTCAAAGTTCACTGTCGATTGCATTTCAATGTGCAGAAGTCATGTGAAAAGAGGCGATCTTACGAGTACAGAAATAAGAACCATAAAGTTTTGTAGTTTCTCACGTCTGTAGCACAAATGGACAAAGCAAACTTCAACCTTATTGTTTTCGTAATAAGATGCACAATTCTGTTTAATATAAAGTAAAGCTTTCTAAAGATGCACCAGCCCTTTATTATTTACCTGTATTCATAAGACTTTAATCGTGCGTCTGTGCATAAAATGTAAGTTAATCTGGCATATTATAGTATGAATAGAGCAGATAACTAGTATTTTACAAACAAATTTTGTTCTACAAAATGGACTACCCAACGGTAAACAAGAGTTGCCTATCTATACTTCTATACTAATATTATAAAGAGGAAAGATTTGTATTTTTGTATATTTGTAATGAATAAACTCAAAAACTACTGTTCCGATTTCAAAAATTATTTCACCATTAGAAAGCTACATTCACCCTGAGTAACATAGGCTACCGCGGGAAAATGCTTCATTCCTACGTGAAAACGGGTAATACCTACGGTCAACGCGGTTGAAGCAACTGGCTAAATGCCTATGATTTTATGAAGCCTGGAATAACACATAGGCTATTTTTATCCTACGGAGACCCATTAAAGGGGTCCACGCGGGCAAAGCCGCTGGCGGAAGGCTAGTTAATTTATAAAGTAATAAGAGCAAAATAGTACATACGAAAACCTACTTTTAACTTAACAACAAGTTACAACAGTTTTGTGAGCATCAGATCAATTTTTTCATTTCATTTTTCATAATAATTAAATACATAGATGAGATGGATCATTTATATTTTAATGTTATCAAATCAATACTTTTCTAAATCGATTGTAATGTAGGTTGTCACTAGTAATTAAATTTATCTGTAATCATCCCAAAGTATAATAATTTAGTTTCCCACAGTAATTGATAAAAATACAGTCGTTTTATTAGGATTCCGTAGCCAAATAGCAAAAAACGGAACCCTTATGGATTCGTCATGTCTGTCTGTCTGTCCGTTCCTTATGTCTCTCTGCCGCTTTTTCCGAATCTATAATAACTATACTGTTGAAACTTGGTAAGTAGATGTGTTATGTAAACCGCATTAAGATTTTTACAGAAAAATATAAAGAAACATTAAATTTTGGGGGTTCCCCATACTTAGAACTGAAACACAATTTTTTTTTGCATCAAACCCATACGTGTGGGGTATTTATGGATAGGTCTTTAAAAATTATATTGATGTTTCTGATATCATTTTTTTTCTGAACTGAATAGTTTGCGCGAGAGACACTTCCAAAGTGGTAAAATGTGTGTGGGGACACCCCCAGTTACTTCTAAAATAAGAGAATGGTAAAACTAAAAAAAATGTATGATGTACATTACCATGCAAAATTCCACCGAATTTTTTAATACGTCATAAATCGTAAACCGCAATTTACCTTTCATTCAATCTTAATGCAATGATGGCTATGGATGATCAAAGGCAATGATGTATTTCTGTTGCAGCTATAATAAAAAATACTAAAAATAGAACAAAATAAATATTTAAGGGGGCTCCCGTAGGGGGCCGTAAGGGGGCTCCCGTTTACTGTAGAGTAAACGTGATTTTTTATAGATAATGGTACGGAACCCTTCTTGCGTGAGTCCGACTCGCACTTGGCCGGTTTTTTAAATAACAATGAAAACCTTGATGACTTTTAAAAGTTGTTTTCAGAAAGTGTAAGTGATTGCGGTTTTGGTTTTGTCCAGTGCTGGTTCACGTGTCATTTGACATCAACAGGGCGGAAGGAGACTTATTTTGATATTGGTCAATCATATTTTAAATATACATAATAGAGGTATTTCGGTTTATTTAAAATTATTTACTGTAAGAATAAAATGACGCCGTAGATGTCCAAAGATTACCAAAAGCCTAAATGGACACAAAAGTAATTTATTTAAATAAATACCTAATTATTGAAAATAGGTTTTATTTAATTTAATTTTAAATTTAATTCTATTTTATCAATGTTTCTAAAATTAACACTACTGTACTAATGTACTATTTCATCTCATAATAATGAAATATTCCTTGCATTTTATAAAAATGAAATAGATTTTTAAAGTCGTATACGAATATGTAAAAGAAATAAATACGAGTAACTTAATGTACGTGTACTATAGATAAATTTATTAACAATTATCTATCTATACCAGCATAAAAAGTAAGTTTTAAGAGATAACGTAAAACGGATAAAACAAAACAGGTAATAAAGAACAAACACCGCATATAAAACCACAACCATAGGTAGACAATAAAGAACAGTTGGCTTCAATGCTCGAGCCATCAAAAACAGCAACCTCAAATCTTACCAACACAATTTTGTCGTAAACCACGAAAATGCGAAAATGTACGAAGCTTACAAATTTTATTGTGGGCATGTGACTTCTGACCTCTGCTCTGTTTACAGAGCTGCTTCTGACCGCAGCTCTGTAAACCTTGGTAAGGCGTAATAGAATGTTAATAAAATACTTAAATTACATGCCTTCTGTAAACCAAATCAAGGTGTAATATAATGCTGATAAAATAAATTTATACTGTAACTGCAAAGGTCAAAATTATAAATATACCTACTGTTACATGATTGACGACCCGCGTGACGTAATGGTTACCGCCGGACTGCCGATCGGAGGGTCCCGGGTTTGATTCCCGGCGAAGCAGAAATTGGAATTATGAGGTCAAAATTTCTGTTCTCGGTCTGGGTGTTTGTGTTTCTGTCTTTCTATGTTCCCATGGTACCTACTTTCAACACAGGGTATATCTACCCTACTGTGGGGCTATGGGTGTGAAACGTTAAACTTTATTTGGTCCCTGCGAAGCCTAAAACTAATTAATGATTAATAATTATAATAATGCAACCAATACAGTTCAATTCCGAATGTATTTACGATACTAGCAAATTATTTGTTAGACTAATGAATCAAAAAAGAAATTCGAAAAACCGGCAAAGCATGAAAAGAAAAGTAAAGATAGTTCCGATAAATGTTTGCCATGCCGGACTGCCACGGAGCAGGACAACGGACTGTCGATCAGAGGGTCCCGGGTTCGATTCCCGACGAGGCAGAAATTTGAATGATGAGTTAAAATTTCTGTTCTCGGTCTGGGTGTTTGTGTTTCTGTCTTTGTGAGTGTCCATGGTACCCACGACACAGAGAATGCTAATGTGGGGCTATAAGTGTGTAGCATTTATTAATTTATTTATATACCTATTTATTTATAAATTTTACAAAGTTGTTGAATGACGGAGCGTACCTAATAAAAAACCTTTTTGGCTAACAAATTGCAGGGCTGAGCTTTATAACCATTATTAGGGACGATTGTCTGCACACACCCGTAATCCACATTGAACCACAGTGAAGTGAACGTTCGATTATTTTTTGTTTATTGCCTACGCATATTGAATTCACAACCAAGTCAGCGATGAAAACTTTGAGGTTCAAAACGATTAAATGGAACTTTGTAACACTTTATGTTTTCAAAGTCTTTCTTTAGTTTTGTAGCAAGCAGCTTTGCGTGCTATGTTTGCGTGTCTCAAATTATTAGGTATCTATTTGACTCATACTATGTGTTATATATTTATATTATATTTCGTCTGTCCCTTACGAGGCCGCGAAGTTTCATTGATCGCTGTCTAATCTCAATTTGAAAAGTACGTATCATGCATACTTTTCAATTACTCACATTACCTACTATCTACCCGACCCTCATATTACTACTACCACCAACCCGCATTGGAGCAGCGTGGTGGAGTAAGCTCTAGGCCTCCCCAATAAGGGGGCGAGAACCGTGCCCAGCAGTGGGACGCTAAAAGGGGTGTAATCTATAACAAAATGAATGTAATCTATATATAAAAGTTTCGTGTCGCAGTGTTTGTTTGTTACCATAGTCCACCGAAACGGTTGAACCGATTTTGATGAAATTTTATATTTACACTTGGTTGGTCTGAGAATAGGTTGTTGTCTATTTTTCACCCCCCTTAAAGATAAGGGTGGCCCACCCCAAAAATTCAAACGCGGTACGGAGTACGGTCACCTAGTTGTCTAATAAAAACGCTGCGGTTTAGTAGACAAACAATTTTAAGGCAAATCCCATTTATAAAGGTAGATATCCCTACATTTAAGTAAAATGAACTGCATCGCGGAGAAAGTACCGACACGAATTCATGTTGTTAAGCGACGTGGAAGAAAGTTGGATTTATTGTTCATCCTTTTACAAAAAAATATTTTATGAGGTAAATAAAATACCAATTAATTTCAAGTCAAATCAAAATTAATATTATCAGTATTTATCGTCATTCCAAATTCGTTATCGTTTAGATCAAAATCTAATACCTTTAAACGAACAATTCTTGTATAATATCTTAATTTTTTTTTTTAATCTCGGAAACGGCTCCAAAGATTTTGATGTAATTTAGTACTCTGGTTTCGGAGATGATAAGTCGATCCAGCAAATTTTTATTGATAGAAATCGTCGTCTTATTTAATGTTTATGCCGTTAAATATAAAATTACTCTTACTGATATCTATTGGAGAATATTAATAATATTGTGGCGTAGAAAGCCGTCTAATGTCGACCGTCAATCTATTCTTCAAACAAATGACAATGTCGATATGAAAGACCTCTATAAAAATTTTGTCAATGAAGTTAAAGCTTTGTTGGTCGAATGGTTACGAAAGCTGACTACGGAGCTAGAGACCCGGGTTCAAACCGCCTACTTGAGGCAAGTTTAGTTTTTTTATTTTTTGTGACATTTTTTTAAATCGGGAGCTAGGTATTTCAAAAGGCTTTGTTAAGTAACACTAAACCAATGAATGTTTTGCTTAAAAATAAACCAAGAAAATCAATTGTTTTTGTCCGAGCAACTCTCGGGCGTCCAGGTACTATTCATGTTAAGTCGCTGAAATCCAAAGTTTCGTCTTCAGGCGTGGTATACATTAAAACAAAAAATATTTGAAATAGATCAAAAATATATAATATACATAAGTAAATAACGTTAAGGAAAGTAAATCAACCATATTTTTATTGATAACAACCGAACTTAATATTAATGGCGTAGGCAGTAACCTCCCACCATCACCACCTACTGTGCCGAACAGTAGCACAATGCATACCAATAGACAATAGATGAGTAAAGTGGCAGTTGAGTAATAGGGCTGTCGATTTTATATTTATAGACATTCTTAAACTTGACGTCGTTTAACATACTCGTAATATATCTCGTGAGAGATTTTTGTTATAGAATGTTTACAATATGAGAGGAAAATAAATAATAATAAATATCTTTAAACAATTCACAACATCATCTGACTAAGCAGAGCTTGTACTATGGTAATCAGAAAGCTGATAAACATACGTATATAATTATAAATACATACTTAAATAGATAAATTAACACCCAGACACAGAACAAATAGTCATGTTCATCACACAAATAGTGTCCTGGGTGAGAATCGAACCCACGACCTCACGTTTCGCAGTCGGCTCACTACGCCATGGAAGCTGTCAATGTATTAGATGCAAGAAGTAATTTCTTGGAACTAACTAAGTGACTACATACATCGAATTAATTTGGGCAGACAGTAGTCTCGTACACTGTCAATTTATAACACACAAAAATGTAAAGATAAAGTGGAAGTAAATAACATAATATAACAATAATTGATTAAACTCGACAAAAACAATTCGTGAACAATTAAAAGTACAAGAAGTAAAAAATGTTCTAACGCGATATATTGCACTGAATATAAACAAAATGAATGTAAACATAGCACTTCCACTGCAGTTTGTAGGAACGAAACCGGTGGGACCACTGTTGGTTGGCGCCGGAGTCATGAATCAAGCGGTGGATAGGATTACGATCGAGCGCACTCCACCAACAGAATCACCATTCGATTATTCAAAAGTAAATTAAACGCTTGTTATATTTATTACATCTAAAGTCTGTATTTTTTCAGAACATCCTAGGGTATTGATATCATCGTATATCCGTATCGTATCAGCGCATATACAGACAGATAATAAAACTCTTAAGATTCAGCAATAGATAATCCAGCTTTTGTTTCTTTTTCCAAGACCTACTCATGTAATATACACCAGACCTTCTATTTTTATCTCAACGGTGTATCTTTTCCAGACAAGATGTATTAAAAAATAGTAAGTACTTTAATGTAGAATTACTTACAATAAGCTTTCATTACTTAAAAACTGATGTACTCATTTAAATAATTGAAAATTTATAATGACATCAAATGAACACAGTGACCACTAAAGACAACCTCGGGGTAAAGATATTTCTTTCCGCAGTGTGGTAAGTAAAATCAGCCATAAAATCTCATATCATACTAATTATTTTCATTTAAATGGTGATATTCTAAATTTTACGTTATTTATGTTAATGCCGCCAATAAAACTATGAATCTTTAAGTAAAGACTAATTTACGATAAGAGTATAAAAGTAATAATATGGATAAGGTGGGGTATGATAACTTCGAAACTAGTGAATTACAAAAAACCAGTCTAAAGACGTGATAGTATCGAAGATCGAGACGATAAATCTACTGGTCATAAATAAAACGATCAAGACAATGTTACGACAGCAGTAAATGTTTAAGATACCTACAACATTCCTAATAACACCAATAAAATTGTCGACAACACAATTTTATATATTTAGGTATACATCATTATTCTAAAGTGCTCCTTACGTGTAGGAATAAAGAGGCACATTCGGCCGATAGTTACTTACTTAAATGAGGTTAAACACAGTGTTTAACATATAATTATACTTCCGGCTGTAGTTATTACTTTAGGCGATCCGAAAATAAATAAAGGCAGTAATAGTAGCCCGGGAGCAGCGGTTGCATGTGTGAACGGAAGGCGGGCCGTCCGGACTATGATTAAGGTGGTCCACACACGCAGCGAGATAAAAACTAAGTGCATCTTTCAGTTTAAGCAAACAGCAATCTTATCTTATGAGACTTAAAGGCTGTATTTAAGAGCGAAAAGCATTTAGGCGTAAATAAAGACAAAAGTATGTGTAACAAATAGCGGGTACAGAGAACAAATAATCGTAAGCTAATTTTAAAAATGACGAATGAAGACGGGTATCGGAATTACGGCTTACAAATAAAGGTTTACAGAAACTAATTGAAACGTCCGAAGAATTTAAATTGCAGTTACATTATGAGGGTAAAATTTTCTTTATACAAAAAGCGGGCTCGAATGCAGTGTAAGATTAACAGGAACTTGATTTATTAGGACATGAAATGTAATTATTTCTTTTTAACGTTTCGTTAATGAACAATATAACATGTTATATTTGATTTTAAAATATGTACTTAGTTTTAAGGTATTTAAAAATATGTTACCACCTATGTTGCTACATCTTGCACATAGATTAACACCATTCGTTCGTATGAAGCATAAAATAAAAGTATGAGAAATACGACACTGTTTATGATGTTAATGATAAGGTAATGAAAACTAGCAAAGATGGCAATAATAACGACAGTTCTGGCTTTCATGACGATAATAATTACAAAGATTTCTGTTTTCGGTCTGGGTGTTTGTGTTTACCTTTTTTGTGTGTGTCCACGTTAAGACACAGGAATCTAGTGTTGGGATATAAGTATGCAGCATTTTTTTTTCATATAGAGCAAAAATAATAGTGTATAATGAGATATACTCGAATAGTCATGACGTTATGAATAAAGTAATGAAAACTTGTAACAATGTAGTTGATATGGTACTAAAAGTTTCTAACGATGTTTGCAATGATGACATTTATGATATTTAAAATGACAATGATGAAAAACAATTAATGGTAGATGCGGCAACTTACCCAAAGCGGCGCGGAGGGCTGCAGCTGCGACGCGAACGCCATTCGGAACGCATCTCCCACCAGCGCGTTCAATTCCTCCGCCTGTTGACAATAATATGCTCAATATTATTTTCCAAGCATTGAATAGTATATTGTGTGGCAAGGGATGAAATAAGACGAGTCCTGACGCGGGCGAGAGTCGACAGCCCGAGCGAAGCGAGGGCTGTCATCGCCTGGTGTGAAATGGTCTTTGTTTCATCCCGTGCCACACACTGTATTTTTCATATCACATGTAATGAAACAACGAGTTTTGATTTCTGTAGCTATTTGAAATAGGACTATTTCAGACAAATAGCGCAGTAATATCTTATACCATTTTTTTCATAGAATAATTCAGTTTCTCCCCTAGGGCAGAAACAACGTTGTTTCTGACTGACACATTCGGATTGATTTGAAATTGTCTTATTGCGACTGGCAAAAAAGAAATCAAAACTCGTTGTTTCATTACCTACATGTGATGTAAAAACATTATTAATTTAACCTTTAAACGTCTCTTTTCTCATTGAAACTTCCAGGATATACCCCAAAGTCTAGCAACCTGTACTTTGCAGGTTAGTTACATTATATCATACCCTAAAGAAAACTAACTTTTCGCGTATAATAGGGGTTTCTAGTTAATTATTTTTTTATGTTACCAATCAAAACATCAAAATGAACTCTTATTCTCAAAGAGTATAAAAAGAGTGGGTAATAAATTAATTGCAGCAGATTGGAGATATACAATTGCTAAATAAGATGCTAAATCACAGTATACAGTATATGAAAAAGCAAAATATGGACAATGTTATATAATAACACAATTCAACAATATTTATACTTTGTTTCTTCGCTTCTATCCTACAATCTATCGATGTAGGTATCAATTTATCGATTCAATGATCTATCTATAGTTCATTCGCGTTAAGAAAATAGTGACTCATCACCGACTGCCGGCCAAGCCACGCCCCCTAGCCAATTAAAACGCTAGAAATTAGTAAGGCGAGTTCACAGTGCTCAGTTGAAGTCAGACCTTCGAACTGATCGGTTGTGTATTTTGCGTACTACTTGTTTAAAATTAAATTTGGAAAATGGATATCTCACCTATTAAAAAAAATAAAAGTGGATCAATTATACATAGCGGAGAGAGACGCGTAATTTACAATGTTTATAAGTATTTCAACCATTAATCCAAATATGTGTTACTCTACTAATATAGCGTTTAAGTTGACATTAAAAATTACCTTAATAGGAATATTTTAACATGTTTAAAATCATTGATACTTTATTATTTTTCTATTAAACTTATTTAATGTTTTGAAAAAAAAATGTTTAATTTTTTTCTCCATTATGAATACACCCTTACCCTGCAGTTGCACTGATGAGTCACTATTTTCTTAACGCGAATGAACTATAGTTATTGATCTAATACCTTTAAACGAGCAATTTTTGTATATACCTAAATATATTTTTTGAATCCCGGAAACACAATTTTGATGAAATGTAGTACCCTAGTTTCAGGGGTGGGTGATACATTTATTAATAATATATGACTAATAAATAAAACCTAGCTGGATAATGATCCAATAGAAAATTTTAAATTATACAATATTATTTTCAGGAATAATCAACTTAAATAATAATATAAACTGTAAAATCCTGACATCTATTGGGGGTATTAATAATAAATTGGCGTAGAACGCCGTCAATCGCTATCCGCCTATACGACGTTCAAAGAAATGACAATGTCCATTTGAAAGAGCTCTATAAAAATTTCTTTCTTTAACCTCCTGAGCCCTTGCGGTCATTTTTTGGAACAAAATAAAACATGTCACCGAGTCCGGCTTCTAGAAAACACGACCTTTTGTAGAGGACGGATGTTCCAAAAACTGACCTTAATTATTGTTTGCTTGTCCATCAAAGTCTTGTCTTTTAGCACTGCTGCATTCTGTGTTATTTGAAACGTAATATACCTGTCCCTATCTCGCGAATATTTTTTTTACTATAACTTAAACGCACAGCACAGTGTTTCGCCGTTCATCCACCAAGATGGCAGACCGCACCGGCAGGGGTATGTAAATTCTTAATTTTTTCACAATTATCTGCTACTAATTAGTTAAATTTTGCTAGTTTGAGTTCATGTTGAATGTTAAAATGGTTTTACGATAATTATTTTAACACACTATTTGATTCTTGCATCATAAAATGGAATCGTAAAAGTTTGTTCCAAAAAAGTCCACTTCGTCTTCTATTGAAGTTTTAAGTCGTTCTATTTTGTTCTGAAAAAGGTACCTTCGTATCCAATTATAAATATAGGTATCGATTTTTTGTTCCATAATAGGTAACTCCGTACTTAGTCGAAGCCAAATTCTTCATGCCTACTTGTTCATCAATTCGACATAAATACCTAATACCTACTAATAGAAGACCTTGCTTTAAAAAATATTTATTCAATAAAATTATTGTTTTAGTTTTGACCGATTCCGAAGTGAGTGCCCTACTGAACAACTCAGAATATGAAGATGATTCTGATACTGGAGAACCAACTTACAATGAGCCAGAATATTTTCCAGAGAGTTCTTCTGCTTCGGAAAATAGCCTCGGTGAAATTGATGAAGGTAATCATTTCGAACAAACGAATGGACGAGGCCGCACTCGTGCTAGAGCTACAAATCGTACTCGTACTCGTCTTCGTGCTCGCACCCGTGGTGGTATACGTCGTATCGGTCGCTGTCGCACACGTGCACCCAATGGTGAAAGAAGATCTAGGTCTCCAAGTCCTCGTTCTTATTGGAGTAGAACCTCCTTTAGCAAACCTGCTCCTGTTCTTACAGAACCATCCTACCGCCCATCACATATCGGTGCAAGTGATGTTTACGAGTACTTCAAAGAGTACATAGATGAAGATATTTTCGAGTTGATAGTTCAAAAATCAAACCAGAGCGCCGTAGAAAGAACCAAGACCAGAGGTAGTCAAAGAGTACAACGCAAGCATGGGTGGTGTTGACCTAACTGATAGACTGCTAGCTGTATGTCCAGCACGAGGGCGCACTAAGAAATGGACAGTCAGATTTGTTTCACATTGCTTCGATCTGTCAATCACAAATGCGTGGATCAAGTATAAAGAAGAACAAAAAGAAGACGGTATACGTTTACATAAAATTATGCAGCTTCGAGAATTTAAAAGAGTAATTGCAGAAAAATTAATAGAAGAAAATATGTACAACGAAAATGTAGATCCAAATTCTATTGACCAACTTGAAGCATCTGAAGAACAGCAAGGAAAGTTAGCAGTTAAGTTAACTAGAGCTAAGTTTTTATTTTGTAGGTATTGTTCCTAAATTGTTTACTCCATGGAGACTGTATCTAGACTATAATTTTAACTAATTAATGAGAAAGGTTACGATTAACCGAATTTTAAATAAAGATTGATATTATTGTTACATATTTGTTCATTTCATACCGAAGCAATTGTGATTTTTATCTTAAACTTAATTATGTTATGAATCTCTATCAATATTTCGTGTTTATTTTTGAAATAAATACCTTAAAAAAACCTTAATTGTGTATTCTGTTTACCCATTAGTTTTGTAAAAATACTCAAAAGTAAGGACGAATGTCCCAAAAAACGAACAAATTATAGGTTATTCAAAATGAACTCTATGTATTCCTTACGAATACCCAAATCAACTTTGTTCTGGCGAAAATGCAGTAAATATAATCTAAGCCTTATTACAAGCAAAATAAGGTTCAGGTCTTAGGGGTATCAATCAATTTGTTCCAAAAATTGGACATCCGTTCTCAAAGACGAAATGCTATTTTCAAATTCAGGGCTTAGGAGGTTAAATTATTAAAGCTTCTTTGGCTGAATAGTTACGTGGGCTGACTGTGGAACTAGAAATCAAAACCATATTGCTTTTTTTTTTTTTTTTTTTTTGTGAAACTTTTTTTTGTTGGGAGCTATTTCGTTTGAAATTAAAGTAATAAAATAAATAAAGTTTTTATCCGAGCAACGCTCGGTTGTTCAGGTACTAGATCATTATCACGAATACCTACTTCCGTCCTTAATATCTACGTTTAAGTGTATGATAAGATTTAAAAAAATATAGTTAACTAAATGTAAACCAAACTAAAAAATGGTATGGACTTAAATGAACTAGAACTGTTTTTTAGTTACATTTTTTCTGTAAATGGAATAGCGCCATAATAATTAGTTCCCAAGAGTTAGGTCTGAATATGGCGCGATAATTGCAATACTTAGCGCAAACATATTAATATTAACTTATAATATAATGCTTTTTTTGGTAACTTTATTCATGCATAGAGTTCAGTAACAAGCATATTAAAAGATGCAAAAAAGGGCTAGGAAGCCGTTTGTTACGCGGAATACTAGCATAATAGTTTGTTCAGTAATGATGATGGTCCTAGTATTTTTTCTCGCATAGACCTATAGTCTACGTAGCAAGCAGATTAAAAGTAGCGAAAATAAAATAATGTATACTTACAAGTGGCCAGAAACCCTCTTGCTAAATAAAAGTGGGATGGTTTCAATCCTTTTTACATCTCACTACTGGGTTCGGGTTACCATAGTTGGGGAGACCTGAGGGCTGATTTCGTTATTCTGAAAGAAATTATTTCAATTATTTTGATTGAAATAATTTCCCCTGGAGCCTGCTTTACCACGCTGTTCTTATTCGGATTAGTGGCCATCTTGCTTTCGGATGTATTCAAATCACCCATAAGGCTTCCGATAAGGTTTAACTAATGAATAACAACCGACGGCTTAACGTGTCCCTGCGAAGCATAGAAACCTGCATGAAATTTGCCAATCGCATATAAGTCTAAGATGGGTCTAACGAACGAACGCACCTTTTTCGTCTATCTTGCGTTCTATGCCCACATAGAAATATCGTCACAATAATTTGTTCTCTGAAGCTACGTCTAAATGCGATGCGCTGATTGCAATATTTAGCACAACGTAGTTCACTTCAGCTCACAACACGTTTTTATCCATACAATGCAAATTGCAATTGTGAACTAGAATCTATTTTGTACCGTTACAGTAACTGGAACAACGCGGTAAATATGTCGGGGGACTGAAGAATTTTTTATTTTTTTCTGATGTAGGTCACTAGATTCATGTAGTTATTTAATTTACGAAACATGTTTGTATATGTTTTACCATTCTTGATTGCAGTTGTAAGTTTTAACATATTATTATTCAAAGTTTTACCAAATTTTTAAAATCTTATACTATAAAATCTCTAGGTCGTTTCCATCGTCTCCTAAAGCTTCTAATAATATTAGGACACTAATTATTTTATAACGCCTTATCAAAGAACTTTTTAGTTATTGTATACCTAATTGCTTTTATTTAAATAAATAAAAGCAATTATAAATTTTACTGCTATCTTTTTTCTAATCCTGAAATCCTTTGAAATTTTCTTTATTCATTAAAATAATACCAAGAGGAAATACATAACTTTTTCATCATCATGATACATACAATTAAAACAGACTCTCTTCGTTTTTAACGTTTCTCATATTTTCGTTTCTTGTTTAGATAAAGTTTTCATTAAACCACAAAATGTTCACGCCTATTCTCTTTCTAAACAAACTCTAACTTCAATAAATTATTAAGTGTAATGGACTTTAAACATAAAAAAATATATGACTTATAACGACTCCAACACAACGGCTTTCATTACTAAACTACGTTAGTTTTAAGTAAGTTATTTTTGCAGCATAGTTTTGGCTTAATTTACTTTCATTAGTCCCCAGGGGGTCGTGAAAACGTGACGTCACGACAAGACATCTTGAAGGCTATTTCGTGACTTTAAATATTAAGGGTGGAATGCTCAAATATAATTTGACATACCGTCTGTCTGCGAAATCAGCTTAGTCTAATGAAAACAATAACAGTTAGATTTGCCTTTTGCGCTGCAAACATGTGATTATACGCATCTTTTATGAACTCGTCATCGTTGATGACATTAAGGATGTTATGGAGCTCTGTAACCGAAATCCATGTTAAAGTTGGGACGTATTTAAAATAAGAAAATACTACATACTAATAGGCATGCAGACGTACAACGATTTTCGGCGTAGTAACGTGTTCTATAAACTTTTTATACAACTTACTTATTATTATTATTATACTGAACCTTGCAGGCCTCACAACTCACAGTTGCCCAATTATAATTTCTGTTTTTTTATTTCAATTTTTAATCACCTCCATGAAATAAAATCCCTTTTATAGCCTGTTGCGGTCGATGGAATGACATATTTACGATTTAGTGTCGTTATGACTACGTATTTCCTTTTCAATTATAACGTTTACTTTAAATTTACTTACCTTTGTTAATAAATGACATAAGAATGAGGAAAACTCTGTAAATTTGTCTTCCTTTTAGTTGTCATTTTAATTTTTGAACTAACTTTTATTAAAATTGATTGATAAAATTAACAAATTCAAAACTGAAACTTCTTTAATTCTGATGAACACCATTTAGATGGAAAGATGAAGTTACAGCCAGATTTAGCCGATCAGAATAGACCAACTCCTCAGGAGTAGCAGTGCAAATACATACCAATGACCTTAAGCAAGACTTAGGTTCGTTCGAGGTTTTTTGTTTTATCTTTATTCGGAAAAAAATCAATACAATAATGAATATAAATATAAAAATCAAATAATTAACACATAGATCAGTAAAGTTTCCAGTACCTTCCTAATACATACAATGATTGGTAACAAACATAAATCAAAAAATAAATAAAAAGAAGAAACAGCGAGCTTTACGGAAAGTTAATATAAAAAATAACTTTAAAGTTAATATAGAAATAAAAGAATAAATAACGAATAAATAATGTAATTGTAATAATGTTAAAAAATTAATTTGCTTAAATCTTTTTAAAAATATTTGAGGTTGGGTGTAAATACCCACAACCTGTAGCGACCACTTACAATCACGTACCCTGCGTGCTTGTCTGCTACTTCATTTAAATAAAAATGTCGTCATAATTCAATTCATAACTCATCACTCACGTATTCTACAAATTTGTATTGTCAAACTATAGCACATACATCATAATCAAACGAGGCATGATATATGGGGGAGGAGATGAGGCAGAAGGACGAATCCCTAATTAAGTCATTAAGATACCACGATACTGTCCCAGCCCTACGTGGGACGATGAGTTAGATAGCACGTGTCACGTAGATGAGCTATGACGTCAAGGGCAAACAAGAGAAGGGCTAAGAGATGTTCGATAATCATGATAATTATTACAAATATAATCTTATATAACCACAGCAAAAAAAATACTGAGAGAAGACATCGAGCAGAAACTGCGTCACTTAGAGATGATTTTTATTCAAGAGAATTAAAATCCACCAGCCGTACTGGCTCAGTACATGCTGCAGCGTATTCAGCTGGACTGTATTCTCATTTAAGAAAGGAAAGGAATGGAAAGTTGTGAGTGGGATTTGACCATTCCTTACTAGACCCGCGAAAGCTAGGTGAATTATTAATCTTTGGAACAGTGCACTGTTCCAATGCTGATATTAACCTGATTTGAATCAAGATGGACAAAATTGACTGCTATCTATCGACAAACCAAATCGATTATTTAACACGCTTAATTCTTAAGTACAAAATTCATGTAAAACATTTTTTAAGAAAATTACGTGTCATGTTGTAATTGAAAGCAAAGACCCAGATTACCCTCGAATCGTTGAAATACGTGACATCCGATACTATGAAGGGACGAGGCCGGCTTTGTAATTAGACAATTAAGACACCCCTGTCCTTTCCCTTTTAGACCCGGCCGCGGTGTTTGGAACAATGGGGCTGATGTCGCTTCTCATGCTAATAAGGTGGTAGCAAAGGTGAGGTGAGGTTTAATATAAACTATAGTTATAGAATTATGTACTTAAAAATGTGATATCATAAATTGTTTTCCAGGAATGATATACGATGAATGAATGAAACAGTATACTATGAGAATGAGAGATGGTGTAACGCAGAAGACATTGACATGCGAAGCAATAACACAAAAGATTTTGTTTGTATACTTATTGTAAGTTGTAAGAAAGTAATAAATAAATAAACAGCTCCAAGCACTTAAAAAGTGATATTATAAAATTTTGACGAGTCAAAAGAAAATATAAACGGTGTGACTGAGAGATAAAGAGAGCAATAGTCATGAACATTTGTAGCGATAGCCAATGATTCTGAAAGTATTCTTGGGTCAGGTACTTATAGGTACATAAAATATTTAATTAAAATAAATAAGTATAAAAATACAGTACTTATATCAAATAAGTTTAAGAAAAAATTATCAATACCTACATAAAATTCCATCAAAAAGCAAATTGCATCGTGTTATAATAAAAAAGAAACAATATAATAAACAACAGCTGAATACAAACTAATAGCATACATAACTCAAAGAGGAATGAGTTCAAATCGAAAGTAATAAATACTTGACCGAGCATTCATAAAGATAATTGCAATGTTGGCCCGAGCAAAAACTTAAAAGACTGGACAAGGTATCGTTTTGACAGCAGCCTTGGTGTCCATTCCACAAGTTGACATCAACACGGAATTTTTAATTACGACTATTAATAAAATTATGATAATTAGCACCCAAGTCATTGACCATATCCCATCGATTAAAAATGTCTTGTAGAATGTTCTTAGTGATTCATATTTTTTTTTGTAAAGAGGTGTCGTAAATCAAAATGTGCCTAAAACGGATTTGTTATTTATTATAAATAATAAGAAACTGTTGAAACAGTGGATATAAGTGCACATAAAGATGTGCTCTTATACTTCGGAATTAACCATAAAACCAATACGAAGTATAACAGCAAAGGCACTTGTCTATATACCTATTATCAGTATACATTATATTACTCTTATATCATAAAAAGTAAAAAGGATGATTAATACAATGAAGTTTGAATAGTCTTAAGATATTTTTATAACTTTAATAGATTCAACTAACAAAACCATGTCAATTTAATAATAATAATAACGCTTCACACTCATAGCTCCACAGTGGAGTAGATATAACCTGTGTCGTGTGTACCATGGACAGTGCAGAGACAGAAATACAGACACCCAGACCGGGAACGGAAATTTAAACTCATCATTC
This sequence comes from Pyrgus malvae, assembly GCA_911387765.1. Lineage (NCBI taxonomy): Eukaryota > Metazoa > Arthropoda > Insecta > Lepidoptera > Hesperiidae > Pyrgus > Pyrgus malvae. Next base: position 29,390,842 of record OU426950.1, read on the forward strand.
AAATTTCTGCTTCGCCGGGAATCGAACCCGGGACCTTTCGATTGGCAGTCCCGCATGGTAACCATTGCGTCATGAAGGTCGTCAAGTTGTAAAGTAAATACGTTTGATTAATTTAATTTAAACTCTAATACCGATCAGTCTTGTAGATTATTTGCAAGCAATAATATAGGTACCTATAAATATCTCGTCAAATTAATCATAGGAAACTAATTTTTTAATACAGTTGCTCAAAAAGTGGCGTATTGCAGGGACGTATAGCGTTCGGGAAGTGGGCTATTACACACTCATGCTTTTTCTTTATCTTTTCTGAACTCGTGCGTTCTCTTTCCCAACTGTCAAAATAATGTCTATTAAAAAGAAAAAAAACCAACCACGAAGTTTTAGAAGTTTTTATGATTCATGCAAATATTTCTAAAAAGAAGCTACTTACTAATTTGTTTCAATATCAGATTTAATGATTTGATTCAATGATTAGGTTTTTAACATTTTCATTTCATATCAATAAAAAAATTCTACTGAAGACTTGGCTGTATGGGCATAGTTCCCTTTACCTTCCCAGAATGGGTGAAGAAAACAAAAAAAAGCTCTGCATATGGATTATTTTACGGTTGGCGCCATTTTTCAAAAATGTTCTTTGCGAGTTTTTATAATTTTATTAAATTGCTTCATTTTTTCGCAACTGTATTAAAAATAGTTGTTCAGTATATGGAGGGAATCCGGATCGACAAGGACCAGATGGTGATGGGTAAAGGGGGGACCTCCGGTTCGGTATGACCAAAAATGGTGGTGGAATAAAGGATGGAAAGGAGGGTGGTCCCCCGTTGCGGGTGCAGGAATTGTGGACTGTAAGTTGCGGTTTGAATTAATGGTGGAAAACGAGAAGGATTGGTAAAGGGAACAAACGCACTTACTTGGTGCTGGAGCAGATGGTATGCTCGTGTACTGATGAAGCCTTCTCTTGCCCGGGAACTGATGTTGTCTTTCACACTTATTTATCACTTGAAGTCAGTTAAATCACAAAACTATTGACAGCGGTGATGGTGGCGATGCGGCGAGTCTGATGACCACGTGTTAGGTGGCTTGCGGTGCGGTTGTCACTAGAGGACTTGCATACGCGTCGGCGGCGTGCGCGTCGGCGGCGGGACGAAGGCAGACTGCCTTGATAGATCTTCCTGATCCATATTATGTAATAGTGCGCTTGCGGGAAAGAGAGGGAGGGTGAAGGGGAGGGAGGTGAAATGACTTAATTGGCGCGAACATCCCCCCGGCCTTGAGGTCTCCTCAAATAGCGAATTAAAAAAATATAAAAAATAAACATAAATATATACAGCGGAGTTAATATCATGTAGAAAAAACTATATATGCGGTGAACAGAGGCGATGCGATGAATATAATTAGTAAATTAATAAAAATATTATAATAGCGGGATAAGAATTTATACTTAAACTATAACTTATAAAATATAAACTACAATATTATTGTGTTGGTAGAGGGCAAAGTCTAACAATGGGCCGCTGCAAAGTGGAGCTCTTAGTCTTCACTTGTGCAACGCGCACCACACCATCCCTACCAGGAAACAGTTCAGTGACGACGCCTAGCGGCCACTGAAGAGGCGGAGCGTTATCCATATCGATAAGAACAACGGTTCCTACAGAAATGGAATTAATAGAATGTTTATTCCACTTTTCTCTTGCTTGTAGGGTATGCAAGTATTCTGATCTGAAGCGTTTCCAGAATGACTGAACTATCGAATCAAGCAATGAAAAACGTGATAAAAGATTAATGCGTTCTTTACTAAGATCCGCGGCGGGTAAACATCCAAGTGGATTAACAGCGAGGAAATGCGCGGGCGTAAGTGCAGTAGGTTCCGCCGGATCGCTACTTAACACGTAAAGCGGTCGTGAATTTAATATGCGTTCGACCTGAGTGAGGACAGTAAGCAACTCCTCATACGTGAGGATTTGCTTACCTATGACGCGAAATAAATGATACTTTACTATCTTTATATTTGACTCCCAAAGCCCACCAAAATGTGGAGCGTTTGGAGGGTTAAGTTTCCATGTGATGCGGTTATCAGAAAGGACCTGATTAAATACTTTATAATATTCGTCTGAACGTAAAAAGGAATGAAGTTCCTTCAAGTATGAACGCGAAGCAATAAAATTAGTAGCGTTATCACTAGTGAGTCATCATCATTAACGATGTGCGAATAAATCACGCAGCCATATGCCCTTTCACTGGCGTCGGCGAACGCGACTAGCGAGACTTGCGAATTTTTATTTATACCCATATGGCGAGGAAACTTTAATTTCGATATCAAAGGTAACTCTGAAATATATTGTTGCCATACAGTAACAACGTGAACGGGCGGAGCCTGGTCCCAGTCAAGTTTGAGAACCCATAAGGTTTTAATGAGAAGCTTAGAGAAAAGAATTACTGGACCCACGAGCCCCAGAACATCATACAAGCGAGCGGTTGCGGATAAAATAGAACGCCTGGTACAAGCGAGCGGCGGCGGCGAAACTAGAAAAGAAAAACAATCAGTTGCGGGGTGCCAACGAAGACCCAATACCTTAAAAATACTTTGGTCGTCGAATGAGACCTCGTCAAGCTGACGGTGCGTTGTGGGGATGTGCTGTAAAAGCTCTGAACTGTTACTAGTCCACTTAACCAACTCAAATCCTCCACGCTGAAACATTTGAATTAGTTCAGTGGCTACGTCAACGGCGCTGTTGACGCAGGGCGCGCAGGACGCGATATCGTCCATATAAATATCTCGTTCGACCACCGAAGCAGCCAAAGGATAGGACTCCCTCTCCTCGGAAGCCAACTGACGTAATGTGCGTAGCGCAAGAAAAGGCGAAGAGCGTAAACCAAAAGTCACACGATTAAATTCGTATGTTTGTATGTCTTCCTCATTAGAAAAGCGACAAAGAATGCGTTGAAACGCGCGGTGCGATTTTTGTACTTCAATGCATAAATACATTTGTCCAACGTCGGCAAAAAAGGCGATGCGATAAACTCGTACGTTTATTAAAATATTAAAAATATCAGACTGTAAATTTTGCCCACTATGTAAAATATCATTTAATGAAATGTCATTATCTGACTTAGCGCTTGCGTCGAGTACTATTCGCAATTTAGTTGTACTTTTATCATTACGTATGACAGGGTGGTGCGGGAGATAAAGCAAGGTTCCGTAAAATTATTTGAAACAACCAATGATAAAAAACCCTTGTTGATGTATTCTTGAATTACGTCATTGTAGCGGGTGTTGTAAGCGTCATAGGAGCGAGAAGCGTTTTTTAGCGGTTATAAAAGAATCTCTTATCAGGCGTGTCCTTGAAGGGCAGGGCGACAACACATCGTCCGTTCAAACTGCGACGAGTAGTGGAAGTATAACATTCCTGTTCATCAGGACTCAAATAAGGTTTTTGCGGCAGCTTGCATGCATGAGTCGGCAAATGCATGAGCGACGTTTGACTATTATCAATAGGATAAGAAACTAAAGAACGCGGCATGCATGTAGGAAAGTCGATATCTGCGTCTCCCATTATTATGTATCCTAGTGACGTTTCTATGGCACTCGGCGATTGCGAATTAATTATTTTATCAGTTAACAAAATTTGTAAATAAGTGTTAACCCCTAATAAAACGTCAATGTCACCTGGTTTATGGAATTGATCGTCAGCCAAACGTAAATTATTTATATAATTAATTTTCGAAACGTCTATTAGCGACTCGGGTAATTGTCCAGTTATAGCGGGAACAACTAGCGGTTCAATATGATAAAGTTTATTTTCATCAAAGCGGGAGCTAAACTGCAAAGAAGTAACACCTAAAATCTTCTGCGACACCCCACCGATTCCTTGCGCCTCCCTAACTGGTGTTTTATTGGAGATCGGTAGGTACAAACGTTTGCAACACTGTTTCGTGATGTAATCACATTGCGAGCCAGGGTCCACTAAACAACGCAACAAATATTGGTGTCCGTATTTAGTACAAACTTTAATCTTCGCAGTTCCCAATAATGTAGTGCGGTGCGGCGCATTACCACAATCGCGCGAAACGTTACATGACGTGGATGCATTTTTTTCTCCTGGACCTTGTTCTACCGAAGGCTGATCGACCTTATTCCTACTACTAACAAAATGAAGTAGCGTATGGTGCGAGCGGGAGCAATACCTACATAAACGCTGTGACTTACAAAAATGAGTGGCGTGTTTATTACTTAAACAATTAGTGCAACATTTATTTCGTTTTACAAAATTGTACTTGTCTTGCGTATTTATTTTTAAAAAATGCGGACAGACAAATAGGTGTTCGTGATCACCCGATTTACAGAAAATACATGACCGATTCGAATCTGTATTAATAAAAGTTTTGCTTATATTTTTAGCGGGAGCGGGAACAAAATTACCTTTAATTTTTTGGTTGTTAGACGTATGCGAAGTATTTATTGTATGGCATAAAGCCCTATTCTGGTCATGTAAAAACTGAACCAAAGCGGAATATTTCGGTATGTTTACGTTGCGACATGACATTTCGAACGACTTTACGGTATCGTTATCTAATTTTCTAAGCGCGATATTTAAAAATAGAAAATCAGATATGTCATCAACATTAAGTTGCTTAAGAGCGTTAATAGAAGCATCAAATTTATCCATAAATATTTGATAACCAGCGGATGTGTTAGTGTTTACGTTCTTCAGTTCTAACAGCTGACTGACGTAGGTAGTCGCGAGCGCACGCTCGTCGTTATATCTACGTATGAGCGCGTTCCATATCACAGAATAGTTTTCAGCGGTAGGCATTAAGCCTGAGCAGATTGATAATGCCTTATCACTAAGTTTACTAACAAGATAATAAACGCGTTCAGCATCTGTTAATTGCTGATTATCATGAACTAATGTTTTAAATTGTTGGTAGAACATAGACCAGTGTCGTATGTCACCATTAAAAGAAAGTAATTCTATGGGCGGAAGCGATGGTATAATTTTTGTAGGTAAACTATTCTGTGATTTACTTGAAGATGAAGATGGAGCGTTTAATTTGGACACTTGACTTTTAATACGACTATATAGATCATGAAAAGATTTCCACGATCCGAAATCGACTTGCGCGTTTGGATTTAATTTTAAATTTGTAACATTATAAGATTCTAACGTGTCCTTGAACTCAGTACGCAAGTATTCAAGGTCAGATGCCGTGTCAAGAAATGTGTCCTGTTCGTCTGACGAACTTAATGCACTTATAGATAAATCATAAATTTGTTGTAAACGTTCGTAAATAGAATTTCGTTTTGCAATTAATATTTTCAATCTAATTTCGTCATTTGAAAGCGTTTCAGATTCAATTTTGCCTTTAGTAGACATTTTGTCGTGAACAAGATAAATCAGTTAAAACAGTTAAGATTATAAAAATTATGTATGGCGTAATGAATGAATACGTAGGTAGTTACTAGCGAAACAACGATCGCCGGTCGCGTCGGCTCCGGCAACCACAAATATGGCGGACTTCAATTAATGAAAAATAGAATGCGTACCTCTGAGGTGTAATTTCGATTACAAATATAGGTAAATAATGGTGCGAATGGTGCGAATGCGCTTTGCAAAAATAATAATATACCTACGTGAGCGGTGCGTTATTAATATGCGGGATATAAAATAATCGTAGATATAATACTTATTTGCAAAAATAAATAGCGGATGGTGCGGTATGTTTTGCAAAAAGAATATTAAACCTACGTGAGCGGTGCGTTATTAATATGCGGGATATAAAATAATCGTAGATATAATACTTATTTGCAAAAATAAATATGAATAGGCACTTATAATATATTACATGAAATACATATGTATGCGTATTTATGAGATTAAATAATTAACCCGGGTGAAGTTACTAAACTATTGATTCGAAATCAGGCTCGACTGGACCAAAAAAATTGTTGGGAATCCGGATCGACAAGGACCAGATGGTGATGGGTAAAGGGGGGACCTCCGGTTCGGTATGACCAAAAATGGTGGTGGAATAAAGGATGGAAAGGAGGGTGGTCCCCCGTTGCGGGTGCAGGAATTGTGGACTGTAAGTTGCGGTTTGAATTAATGGTGGAAAACGAGAAGGATTGGTAAAGGGAACAAACGCACTTACTTGGTGCTGGAGCAGATGGTATGCTCGTGTACTGATGAAGCCTTCTCTTGCCCGGGAACTGATGTTGTCTTTCACACTTATTTATCACTTGAAGTCAGTTAAATCACAAAACTATTGACAGCGGTGATGGTGGCGATGCGGCGAGTCTGATGACCACGTGTTAGGTGGCTTGCGGTGCGGTTGTCACTAGAGGACTTGCATACGCGTCGGCGGCGTGCGCGTCGGCGGCGGGACGAAGGCAGACTGCCTTGATAGATCTTCCTGATCCATATTATGTAATAGTGCGCTTGCGGGAAAGAGAGGGAGGGTGAAGGGGAGGGAGGTGAAATGACTTAATTGGCGCGAACAGTATACGTGCGGAACCGTCATTGCAAGGAGTTCCGACTGTCAACCCTCACCTTCGGCTGCGCCTCGGCTCGGGTAGACATTTGTCGAAACTCCTTTCAATGACAGCCTTTCCGCACTTGTAATGAAATATACTATTGTCAACTTAAAAACGCTTTCGTAAATACTATAGTATCCTTTAATTCCTTCCTACAATAAAATGTATGCAGCGGGTTATGAGAAAATCGAGCAAAATATGTAATTGGGTAAATAAACAGGCTTAGGCGGTCTCTGACGGAATAATTCGCCGGTCGGCAGGAAACGCACCTATAAATATCAAGTTATTAATGCTCCGACCAGATCACCAGCATTAACTGGCCTTTGGTGGTCATAAAGCGAAGAAGCTCGGTGCTCACATTGGTAGTTTACTTTGGAGATGACCGTTATTACTAACGTTGCTTGAAACACAGAAAACAGGAAGATTTAGAAGACAGGAATTGTAATTCATAAAAAAATTTGGCCAAGTGTTTTAAGAACATAGTTATATGTTCTTACAATTACAATTATAATTCCCGTGTGAATAAAAAATACAAATATGGGACTTAACAAAGCATTTGTATATGAAACTTTGATTTTGATATAGTGATACCTCACTTGGCCATAAAAAAGATTTGAATTAGATTGAACCAAAAATAAAGGAAATAGGTGGTACGAAGTAGATTCATGGTACCTGTGGGATCTTGCAAGTGAAAAACATTAGATCATTGAGATAAAACAATATTATAGTAATAGAAAAGCCGTTAAGGAACAACGGTCTTCGCTAAAATACATACATCAGAAAGATCTAGATTAAAAACATTAACTAAACTTCTCCTACCTACGCCCTTTCAACTCTCAATTATCAACTATCTATATGACCCTAGTGGACACAACATCGGTACTAACCCTAAAGGCAATAGTAATGGAAAAGTCGTTAAGGAACAACGGTCTTCGCTAAAATACATCAGAAAGATCTAGATTAAAAACATTAACTAAACTTCTCCTACCTACGCCCTTTCAACTCTCAATTATCAACTATCTATATGACCCTAGTGGACACAACATCGGTACTAACCCTAAAGGCAATAGTAATGGAAAAGCCGTTAAGGAACAACGGTCTTCGCTAAAATACATACATCAGAAAGATCTGGATTAAAAACATTAACTAAATTTCCCCTACCTACGCCCTTTCAACTCTCAATTATCAACTAAGTATCTATATGACCCTAGTGGACACAACAAAAATACATACATCAGAAAGATCTAGATTAAAAACATTAACTAAACTTCTCCTACCTACGCCCATTCAACTCTTAATTATCAACTATCTATATGACCCTAGTGGACACAACAAAAATACATACATCAGAAAGATCTAGATTAAAAACATTAACTAAACTTCTCCTACCTACGCCCTTTCAACTCTCAATTATCAACTATCTATATGACCCTAGTGGACACAACATCGGTACTAACCCTAAAGGCAATAGTAATGGAAAAGTCGTTAAGGAACAACGGTCTTCGCTAAAATACATACATCAGAAAGATCTGGATTAAAAACATTAACTAAACTTCTCCTACCTACGCCCTTTCAACTCTCAATTATCAACTATCTATATGACCCTAGTGGACACAACATCGGTACTAACCCTAAAGGCAATAGTAATGGAAAAGCCGTTAAGGAACAACGGTCTTCGCTAAAATACATACATCAGAAAGATCTGGATTAAAAACATTAACTAAACTTCTCCTACCTACGCCCTTTCAACTCTCAATTATCAACTATCTATATGACCCTAGTGGACACAACATCGGTACTAACCCTAAAGGCAATAGTAATGGAAAAGTCGTTAAGGAACAACGGTCTTCGCTAAAATACATACATCAGAAAGATCTGGATTAAAAACATTAACTAAACTTCTCCTACCTACGCCCTTTCAACTCTCAATTATCAACTATCTATATGACCCTAGTGGACACAACATCGGTACTAACCCTAAAGGCAATAGTAATGGAAAAGTCGTTAAGGAACAACGGTCTTCGCTAAAATACATCAGAAAGATCTAGATTAAAAACATTAACTAAACTTCTCCTACCTACGCCCTTTCAACTCTCAATTATCAACTATCTATATGACCCTAGTGGACACAACATCGGTACTAACCCTAAAGGCAATAGTAATGGAAAAGCCGTTAAGGAACAACGGTCTTCGCTAAAATACATCAGAAAGATCTAGATTAAAAACATTAACTAAACTTCTCCTACCTACGCCCTTTCAACTCTCAATTATCAACTATCTATATGACCCTAGTGGACACAACATCGGTACTAACCCTAAAGGCAATAGTAATGGAAAAGCCGTTAAGGAACAACGGTCTTCGCTAAAATACATTAGAAAGATCTAGATTAAAAACATTAACTAAACTTCTCCTACCTACGCCCTTTCAACTCTCAATTATCAACTATCTATATGACCCTAGTGGACACAACATCGGTACTAACCCTAAAGGCAATAGTAATGGAAAAGCCGTTAAGGAACAACGGTCTTCGCTAAAATACATCAGAAAGATCTAGATTAAAAACATTAACTAAACTTCTCCTACCTACGCCCTTTCAACTCTCAATTATCAACTATCTATATGACCCTAGTGGACACAACATCGGTACTAACCCTAAAGGCAATAGTAATGGAAAAGCCGTTAAGGAACAACGGTCTTCGCTAAAATACATCAGAAAGATCTAGATTAAAAACATTAACTAAACTTCTCCTACCTACGCCCTTTCAACTCTCAATTATCAACTATCTATATGACCCTAGTGGACACAACATCGGTACTAACCCTAAAGGCAATAGTAATGGAAAAGCCGTTAAGGAACAACGGTCTTCGCTAAAATACATCAGAAAGATCTAGATTAAAAACATTAACTAAACTTCTCCTACCTACGCCCTTTCAACTCTCAATTATCAACTATCTATATGACCCTAGTGGACACAACATCGGTACTAACCCTAAAGGCAATAGTAATGGAAAAGCCGTTAAGGAACAACGGTCTTCGCTAAAATACATCAGAAAGATCTAGATTAAAAACATTAACTAAACTTCTCCTACCTACGCCCTTTCAACTCTCAATTATCAACTCTCTATATGACCCTAGTGGACACAACATCGGTACTAACCCTAAAGGCAATAGTAATGGAAAAGCCGTTAAGGAACAACGGTCTTCGCTAAAATACATACATCAGAATGATCTAGATTAAAAACATTAACTAGATTTCTCCTACCTACGCCCTTTCAACTCTCAATTATCAACTCTCTATATGACCCTAGTGGACACAACATCGGTACTAACCCTAAAGGCAATAGTAATGGAAAAGCCGTTAAGGAACAACGGTCTTCGCTAAAATACATACATCAGAATGATCTAGATTAAAAACATTAACTAAATTTCTCCTACCTACGCCCTTTCAACTCTCAATTATCAACTCTCTATATGACCCTAGTGGACACAACATCGGTACTAACCCTAAAGGCAATAGTAATGGAAAAGCCGTTAAGGAACAACGGTCTTCGCTAAAATACATACATCAGAATGATCTAGATTAAAAACATTAACTAAATTTCTCCTACCTACGCCCTTTCAACTCTCAATTATCAACTCTCTATATGACCCTAGTGGACACAACATCGGTACTAACCCTAAAGGCAATAGTAATGGAAAAGCCGTTAAGGAACAACGGTCTTCGCTAAAATACATACATCAGAATGATCTAGATTAAAAACATTAACTAAACTTCTCCTACCTACGCCCTTTCAACTCTCAATTATCAACTCTCTATATGACCCTAGTGGACACAACATCGGTACTAACCCTAAAGGCAATAGTAATGGAAAAGCCGTTAAGGAACAACGGTCTTCGCTAAAATACATACATCAGAATGATCTAGATTAAAAACATTAACTAGATTTCTCCTACCTACGCCCTTTCAACTCTCAATTATCAACTATCTATATGACCCTAGTGGACACAACAAAAATACATACATCAGAAAGATCTAGATTAAAAACATTAACTAAACTTCTCCTACCTACGCCCATTCAACTCTTAAATATCAACTATCTATATGACCCTAGTGGACACAACAAAAATACATACATCAGAAAGATCTAGATTAAAAACATTAACTAAACTTCTCCTACCTACGCCCTTTCAACTCTCAATTATCAACTCTCTATATGACCCTAGTGGACACAACATCGGTACTAACCCTAAAGGCAATAGTAATGGAAAAGCCGTTAAGGAACAACGGTCTTCGCTAAAATACATTAGAAAGATCTAGATTAAAAACATTAACTAAACTTCTCCTACCTACGCCCTTTCAACTCTCAATTATCAACTATCTATATGACCCTAGTGGACACAACATCGGTACTAACCCTAAAGGCAATAGTAATGGAAAAGCCGTTAAGGAACAACGGTCTTCGCTAAAATACATACATCAGAATGATCTAGATTAAAAACATTAACTAAACTTCTCCTACCTACGCCCTTTCAACTCTCAATTATCAACTCTCTATATGACCCTAGTGGACACAACATCGGTACTAACCCTAAAGGCATTCATAATTCCAACCTAAATTCTCCCAAACGGGCGTCAAGCGAACAGTTGAGCCAAACTTGGCTCAGCTCTGTTGCGGTCCTCATTAAATACATTACACGGCCCAAACGTATTTTAATATAATACCTCGGTTTCATGACCGTATTTTAGTATGATAAACATCTTCGCTAGTACGTGGTGGGCCGAATATGGTGCAAAATTATATTAGCATCCTGAATATGAAATGTATTTTGATATTGTATTAAAGTAGGAAATTTGAGCATCAAACAGAAATTACATAGCTTCACAGCTATGTTTAAGGGCGGAACTAAAGCAATAGTAAATAAGTAATAATATAGTTTAAAAAACCTAAAAAACACACTTTTAAAGGATATAAAACTAAAAAACTAAAAAAGTAAAAAGTATAAGCATAAAATAATTATGAACAAAAAATATTAGTATTATTGTGAAAAAAGTGTGGGTTACTCGATGGCATCGATCACGTGGATGGCACAGAGCCACAATAGAGATCGCTCTTTATATTGTGACAGAGCGCCCCACGCCAAACTATAAAATTTATTTTTCATTTTTTAGTTCGATTTATTGTTGAAAATATTTTTTTCAACTTCTCGGAAATTAAATGTTTTTAAGAGCAGTAAAATATTTCGAAAATTGTAGTAGTTATATTTTGCAGCGATTAAGAGCAGCGATGGCCGAGTGGTAAGAATCCACGGTCATCGACGCGATCGGTCCCGGGTTCAAATCCTCGGCGCGCACCTCTGACAAAGAAATTTATCGCTGCTCCACGGTGATGGAAAATATCGTGATATTTAATTGATTACGATGTTCCCCATCGCCGTGCATGCCTGAGAGAAATCCATAATTTCTCGAAAGTATGACGTCCACCAATCCGCACTTGGCCAGCGTGGTGGACTATGGCCTAAATCCCTCTCACTTGTGAGTAGGAGACCTGTGCCCAGCAGTGGGACATAAAAAAAGGTTGAAAAATATATTTTTTTAGAATATATAAATATTTTACAATGGAACACACTGTGTACTGTTCACGCTTTATTAAAATGTTGTCGGACAAAAGCATTGTCCTAAAATCTCATTAGATCTCAATACGATGAATGTCGATGGAAGTCAAAAATAATGATCCTTATCAAAACACTACACCCTACTTCGTTAATACCTATTTTACTAACGAATCTCTAATTAGAAAGAAAAGTGTAGATACAGTAAGCATTATTGTTAGTAATAATGATATTTCCCGTGCAGACGTCTATGTTTTCAAAAACCGGCCAAGTGCGAGTCGGACCCACGCACGAAGGGTTCCGTACCATTATTTATAAAAAAATCACGTTTATTGTATGTGAGCCCCCTTAAATATTTATCCACTTTGGAAGTGTCTCTCGCGCAAACTATTCAGTTTAGAAAAAAATGATATAAGAAACCTCAATGTCATTTTTGAAGACCTATCCATAGATACTCCACACGTATGAGTTTGATGAAAAAAAAATTTTTTTGAGTTTCAGTTCTAAGTATGGGGAACCCTCAAAATTTATTGCTTTTTTCTATTTTTGTGTAAAAATCTTAATGTGGTTCACAGAATAAATCTACGTTCCGAGTTTCAACAGTATAGTTCTTATAGTTTCGAAAAAAAGTGGGGGTGACATACGGACGAAAGGGTTCCTTTTTTTGCCATTTGGCTACGGAACCCTAAAAAGCTCGTAAGTTTCCTGAAATATACAATACCAAATACGTTAGAATACGTAACAAGAACGCCTTCTTATTGTTTTGAATAACGAGCATGGAGATGTGAAATGTGATAGTAAGATTTCTATACTCTTTAAAAGGAAAACGCTATAATTACACCCTTACGTTTCCTCGAAATATCGTGCACTATTTGTGTTCTTAGAACTGCCTGCTTGACTTTAATATAACTATTAAAGCTAAGCATATTTAAACAAAAGGCTAAGAATTGTAAATAAAACTACTATTTTGAAGGATTGTAAAGAAAACGACTATGCTGATAACACTACCATTCTAACTGTTGATAGAGATGTGAATCTCTGAGCGTGGACCCAGCACTAGTATGTAAAGTAATTTACGTAGACATGTTGAAGAATTACTATCAGAAGCTTCGGTTTATTTACAACAAGTATTACCTAGGATAGTCTACCAGCTACCTCAACCATCGTCATCTATAACATTTTCGAAAAATAAATATATCTTCATTTATACGGAAAACATTCACCGTTTCTCTATATTGCGGCAAGTGGAGCAGACCTTCGTGTTTGCTCGATTGAATTGCGCCAGTTTGTGGCGCGAATAAAACGTAAAGTAAATGAAACAGCTAGTCGCGACAGGGCTAACAAAAACTGTTTATCAAGTTTAGACAAAGTCACGATCAACATTTAATTTTATTGAAACGTATATGGACTACGTTTACGCGAAATTTACAGTTTAAAAACACATTGGTAATACTTTTGTCCTACGCTTTTAATATTTTAATATCCCACTGCTGGGTAGACCTCGACACTCGATTCCTCGAAAAAAATGGATTTAGTCAATAGTCTACTCTGCTTGTCAAGTGCAGTCAGTGCAGTGGAGTGCAAGTCAGTTGGTGGGCAGGACCAGTGTGGACATCATGCCTACGAGAAATTTTATAAAACTGTCCTGGTATGCTAAGTAAAGAAGTAAAGAAGAAGTAAAGAAAATATAGTGATGAAATACTAAAATCTTTTTTTAGCAATAAATACGCACAAAACAAAATGTCAGAGTTTTAACCGCTCCACTATCTCTGTTTATTATGGGTACATATTTCTGTCTGATTTTTACTGAAATTTTAATCTTTATTTTTAATTTTTAATCTTTCATACGTCTTTTGTAAACAACTAAAACACAAACGAATAGCAAAATCATTTTCCACTTTACATTTATAATCTTTTAACTTAAAACTTGAAAATTAATTTGAAAAGCAGCTTAAAGATTTAATTCATCAATAATGAAATGAAATGAAATGAAATGAAATGAATTGAAATGAAATGAAATGAAATGAAATGAAAATACTTTATTGTTGACTGTTTACATACATACAGTTAGATGTTTAAAATTATTATAAGAGTTTAAACAGTCTACCATGCTCTGGCATACAATATTATATTACTAATTAAAATTAAATAGCTAAGTAGTCAAATAGTTTTATTTTAAGATCCGCTAAGAATATTCTTAACGGATCATCGGCTTTTGATGCCTACCCACCACTGGGTCAATGAGAGAAAAAAAGCCGGCGGAAAAAAAACTCTAAGGCATTGTTTAGAGTTAATATTTTACGCGGAAGCTCCCCAAACCATTTTAATGCACGTCATCAAAAAATTCGTTTATACTATAGTATAGTTTTTTTATAAGCCATTGCTTTAGTTCTCTTTTAAATTTATTACCTGATAATTGTTTGAAATGTATGGGTAATTTATTGAATATTCTAATAGCAAATATGTATGTACTATTTTTGAAAATCTGACATTTCACTCGAGGTAAATATAAAGCGTCACTATCTTTCTGCCTCGTGGGTACATCTCTTATGCGCATGTTTATTTGCTTTTCAAATGAATTTATGTTATTAAAAACGAGAGTACAAATCTCCAATATGTATATACTAGTTAATGTAAGAAATTTCTCTTCGGAAAACAATGAGCGAATAGATTCATCGCTCGCTTTACCATACATTATTCTAAGACTGCGTTTTTGCAATATAAATGTTCTACTAACATTGACAGAGTTTCCCCAGTATATAATGCCATAAGTTAGAAGGGGGTAAATATTTGCGTAATAAAAACTTTTAGCTACTTCAAGAGTTGACGCATCAACTAATACTGAAAGCGCATAACAATTGGCAGATATTTTATTATTAATTTTATCAATGTGACTTTTCCAGTTTAAGTGAGTATCTAAGGACACTCCTAGGAAATTAGTTTGTTCTACTTCTTCTATTTCAACTGAATCTAGTTGTATATTTAGATTTTCTAAATTCTGTTTATAATTTTTAAATTGCATAATTTTAGTTTTGTTTAAATTTACCGTGAGGTTCATTGTGTCTAGCCAAGTTTTTATAGTTAATAGTGTACTTCTTATTTCATGCCTATAATCCTCAACTGAAATACTATCGTTGTAAAATAAAATTGTTGCATCATCAGCGAACATTACACATGGGTATTTAGCTATGGCGGGTAGTTCATTTATATACATCAAAAATAATAGTGGACCAAGAACACTACCTTGAGGGACACCGATTTTACAAATTGCGAATTTTGATTGTACCTCTTCTAATGTATTGTTCAATTTGTTAAATGTTGTTAGTACCGTCGCTTGCTTTCTATTATTTAGGTAAGATTGTAATAACTTGTATGCAATACCGCGAACACCTATTCTTTCCAATTGTCGTAAAAGTATGTTATGCACAACACAGTCAAACGCCCTGGTCATATCAACAAACAGAGCAGCACATTTTACTTTATTATTAATATTAGTCCAAACCTGTTTAAGCATCCTGTAAATAGCGCAAGAGGTGGATCTATTTTGCCTGAATCCAAATTGAAAATCACTAAGTATGTTATTTTTGTTCATATAGTTAACTAGTCTACTAAAAATTACTTTTTCGAAAATTTTTGAGAAGCTAGGCAATAACGCTATTGGTCTGTAATTATTAATTATATCTTTAGGACCTTTTTTGTGAAGGGGTTTAATTAAAGTAACCTTAAGATCATCTGGAAAGCTACCGGTTTCCAGCATTATGTTGATAATATACACGAGAGGTTTGACAATTTCATTTATACAAGACTTAATTACTTGTGTGGAGATACCATCATAACCACAACTTTTTTTATTTTTTAGTTGCTTAACTATAGTAATTACTTCCCATTCATCAACAGGTTTTAGATACATACTTTTACAAGAACTATCAAACTGAGGGACATATGTATCAACTGATGACAAATGAGTTATTAATATTTTGAGTTATGTAGAGATTATTGAACTGCTCTACTATCTATAAACACAAACACATTTTATATTATTAAATCAAGTACATATTATTTCTTAAGATATTAATTCTTGATATTATTTCTAAACTCTTTTTATGTATCAGCCCTAATCATAACCGCGCGGAATCCAGGGTACCGTACATGTCCCCAATCCGTTCCCTATGGCGGCTCTATGTCATATAACAATGAGCCTTCGATAAGAAACCCACACACACTCAGTAGTAACATGCCTGAGGTTTTCTTTATTGCGCCACATTATTTTTTATTGTTTAAATTGACGACCCGTATTGCGCACTGATAACCATGCTGAACTGCTTATCGAAGATCCCGTGTGAAATTTAATTTCTGTTCCCAGTCTGGATATTCGTCTCTCTGTGTACTTTCGGAAGCTATTTCTGCGTTTTTCATATACTGAGTAACAGACGAAATCGCAGGCCCGTTGTTGTTAAGCGGTCGCTGCAGCCCATGGATCTACAGAAAATTTCAAGCTAATCTGACCTTTCCCGAGGTCGTATGCTAATGTCGGCGATAGGCGTCTCGTGTAATTCTGGTTAACAACTACCTTTAACTACCAGCCTTTCCGTCAAAAAAAAACAACAGAATTTCACAGCAATTATGTACTTCTCTGGTCGAACTTTACAAATATAGCTACATATCAATTTCAAATGATAGTAAAAATGAGAATATGTAAGCGCTAATGTACACAACATGATTGAAGTCAAAAACAATACTAATAAAAGATTGTGAAGACATATTTGTTTTGGCAATAGCCGAAGCCAACTTTATCGAAATATTTGGTTGTATGTTGGTATACTGAATGAAAAACAGATTCTCGGAAAATGTAGTAAGTATTAACCTCATATTTCTCGAAAAGAAGGATAACATATCAAGACTAAAATTTTAAGTTATCCCTACTTTTAATTCTATAAATTAAAATTATATTAATTTATAGAGTGGAATATAACAGAATGAAAAAAGATAACATTAAAAATCTCCATTTATCCATAACATATGAACTGCAAAAACTCTTTTTACGACCAATTAAAAACAAACTACAATTCATAAGAAGTAAGCTTTTGAACAACGTTCCTGCAAACGTTTAAATCTTAAATAATTATCTCAGAAAATGGTTTTAAAATTGACTGTATTTTATGTTTAAGTGGTTTCAGGTATGCAATTTAAACATGTAAATATGCACAAAGAAAAGAGTCTTCATATTTCTTACCATTATTCGTAAAGTTATTTTTTAAATAACCTTTGAGTACCGAAGAAATTATGTAGTTACACCCCATGCATATGCCATAGGCCCATAGCTCAGTGGTTATGACGAAAGACTTTCCCAAATCCATGGGTAAAGATACAAATACACGGGTCTGTCAATCTAGGCTTCGATTTCCGGCGAAGCAAAGATTAGAATGATGAATTTCTGTTCTCGGTCGGGTGCTTGTGGTCATGTTTTTATGTGTGTCCATGCTACTTACGACACAGTGTATATCTATCCTGCTGTGGGGCTATGGGTGTGAAACATTTATAATATTATAAATTATATTGAAGATAGCAACACTATAGGAAGCATTGAAGGTACATAGACGAATTACTGGTACGTTTCCGAGAATTGTAGACACTAAGAAAGCTCCTCCTTGTGAGATTATAGAGTTACTTGAATTTTAAAGAATTTAACTAACGAAATAAAACAATTACTTATTATTACTGAACCGTTAGTGATATATATCTTTAACAATATAATGACATACGTGCATACAAACAAATTGACATCACATTTGCTACAGTCAATCAAGTATTGTAAACTCGTTTACTCTAGTCTATTCCTGTGGAAGGATAGAAGTATTCGATGATTCAATATTATCTACCGCTGTAAGTAGGTATCAGGGCGGTATCAGGTATTATCTGATTTATTGACACGGTAGAAACTTTAAGAATCGATATTGTTTTAGCCATGATTCCGGTAAATTTTTCATTTTAATTGAATAAAATATAATAACGTATTCGCATTCATAGCCTCAAAGTACCTACCTTTGATTTTCCAATCGTCATAAGTAAAATTTTTGCCACGCCGGGATTCAAACCCAGTACCATCGATTGGCATGTCAGTTTGTAAAGTTCAAGTTAATATTTCTGTTAAACCAAATCAAACCAAAAAAGTGAACTTTTATATGTCAATTAAACGTCCGTATTATGGACAATTTTGACAGTAGGTACTCTTTAGTAGTCCCTGTAGCTTCGGGATTAAGAATAGAGCTACGGTATCCCCTGCCTGATCGTAAGAGGCGACTAAAAGGGGGCTTCCGGGGATGCGGACGGTAAGAGTGGGAGCTTGACCCGTCCAGCTAGCAGCCCCAGGAGGGACGATGTATGCGTGGCCGCATGCCGCCGTGAACACCTGAAGGTGCAGGAGAGCACATCTGCTCTCCCGAAGATGGGCCCGTTTTGGGGCGCCGCGCGTGGAGGACACCGGTGCGTTCCACTGGAGATCCCGGAGTCCTCACAAACGCAGAGGCAGGCCACCGAGGGGGTTTTAGTGCGGTCAAATCCCACATAACCCGGTATCCTCTCCCAAGGTGTCGGGTACCTTTTGAAGGTTTCCCCCCCGATACCAAAAAAAAAAGGTACTCTTTAGTACGTACTACTTACTCTTCATTCATAATAAAAGTACATATGTCAAATGCCAAAACCCTTTTTCTATCGAGTGACGAGTACTAGTAAGATGAAGCCTGAAGATATTATGTACGTTTACCTTATACACTGCAATCCCTTTTATCCTAAATGATCAGGAAAACGCATGAAAAATTTCGCATAAACCAAACTCCCCTGTTTCAATGCGTAAAACACTCCGAAATGCGTGAATACCGTACGTTGAATTAGGGTGATATTACTATTACATTTGTCAAATATGTTTGTCCAATTTTGCTGTCCAATATTAGATCAAATAAATTTATTTGAGGGAAGCCTATGTCACTTGAAAATAAATAAATAAATAAATAACGCTTCACACTCATAGCCCCACAGTAGGGTAGATATACCCTGTGTCGTGGGTACCATGGACACACACAGAGACAGAATCACAAACACCCAGACCGAAAACAGAAATTTAAACTCATCATTCAAATTTCTGCTTCGCCGAGAATCGAACCCGGGACCCTTCGATTGGCAGTCCGGCATGGTAACCATTGCGCCACGCGGGTCGTCAAAATGTGTACAATATTTGATGAAGTTGTCTAATTTCTTTGATCAAATGGTATACTGGACAATAATATTTGATAAATGTAATATCACACTGTAGATGTGCTTATGAATAAGCTTACATGTTTGTGATTAAATTAGATCTCGGATGGATGCAACACGAGCAGCGCGATTATCAGAAAGCGCCAATTTTGGTCGCGAAGTTCGGAAAAAGTTTGTTCGGATAAAGCGGATTTCGGATAAACTCGATTCAGATAAGGAACAGGACAGGAATTTACTTTAGTTGATAAAACAATAAATGAATACTCCCTACAAAAGTTATTTCTCAACGAAAACTCAGTCGAAAACAGACTTGTTAAATTATAAGCTGCATAAAAATCGCGAGTTAAATATTCGCTTTACGTTCAAGAGAACCAGTTAGGGACCCACACAGCTCTAGTCTACTTCGATTATGCAAAGGAATTATGTAACCGTTTCATAGAATTGAAAGAATTTGCTTTTTTTTATTTAAATGGTGTAGTAGACGAACATGCAGGCCACGTAGTGCTAAGGTCTAATATTATATACTCTTATGAACACCTAAATATAACCTCAAGCAAAGCTCTGAAATTGAAACATGATGTAGTGTACAACATTTCTTTGTGTTATATCCTTAACAATTTCTACCTCAATAAAATTATTAGGAAATCATTGGCTACAGCCAGTAGCTGGGTACGGATCCCTCCCCATTATTATTAAGTAGGCTCAGGGCTTACTCCACCACGCCGCTCCAATTGGGGTTGGTGGAGATGTGAGTTGGTATATTAGTATGGTTGATAAGCGCCTATAGGGCCACCAGCAAGGTGTAACGATTGCTATCTATATGGAAAACGTGCATGAAATTTTTCGAATAGCGGTCACCTATTTCATACCCAACCGCGCCCATTTCACTTAGCTGCATTCTACGCCAGCCGCCAGGCCATGCGCTCTTCAAGAAATATGCGATACAAATAACTATACCGATATAATCAAACTTTAAAGGTCATTTTTTTTCAAACTCTCAAAGCTTAAAGCTATATTAATGAAACATTAATTTTGTTACATACTTGGTATATCTTCTCTCTATACGTTATTTAAGCTTAAACACTATCCAGTACTATTTTAAACCCGCATGCAGCCGGGGCGATTAAAAGCACAGCTGAGCCGGTCCGATTAATTGCGGGACTGAACCGCGCCGATACTGCAATAGACTTTGGAGAGTAGTTTTAAACCAAAATTGAAATAACGCAATATCTCATTCTTAAATCCCATATTCAAGATTCCTGATATTGTAAGTACTTTTTACAATTACCAAAATAATGAAGGAAGCTCTACCAGACCACGGGAAACACTTTATATCAACATAATATTTTTGAGTACCTTCTCAGTATTTCTCAGTATTATATACGTAGGTCGATTATCGAAAGATATACCACGAACATTACCCACACAAATACATTTTGATGCCACAACAGGCCAGGGGGCTTAGCCACAGTAACAGCACTTCGTAGCGAAACGATATCTTTTGTCGTCGTTTGTTTCGCTCCTACGATAACTACTAACAAAATTCATGTGATTTCGTTTCCATTAAGGACTGAAACGAAAATTCCACAGTATTCCTAAAACAATACGAAAGCATTTTGGGACATTTCGTGACCGTAAAGGCAAAACAGATTTATTTTTGAAAATTACGATTCCTTGACAACATTAAAATTTAAAACCGGATGCCTCAAATTCTGAAGTTGCGAAGCGAAAAGGACAATAAAGGGAAATGCTAGATGTACATATATCAAGTAGTCATTTAGTGGGAATCGTTGATAACTTTGTCAATATTGAACTGATAATAAATTTATAGAGATTAACATCTTATAATTTTTTCGGACACTAGCAAAATAGCATAGCGTATCTTTTAGTTAACATTTTCTGCGCAAGAATTATCTGTGAAAAGAGAGCATGGCCCTGCAACTGATGTAGAACGCAAGCATAATAACATTTAATATAATTGAAACGTGGCAAATTTCTTGCGCTTCCGAGCTTTGGAGAGTACTTTTGGATAATAATCGTTAAGCCGGGGCACTGCGGGGCAACTCCTGACGATGTACAAAGCCCAGGTCAAACCCCATATGGAGTACTGCTCTCATGTCTGGGCAGGAGCACCAAAATACCAGCTACACCCATTTGACTCCGTTGAAAAGCGCGCAGTCCGAATCGTCAACCACCCAAGATTGACTGACAGGCTAGAACCGCTCAGCTTGCGAAGAGACATAGGCTCGCTCTGCGTGTTCTACCGACTTTACTATGGTGAGTGCTCCGAGGAACTTTTCAAACTAATGCCTACATCACCATTCCATGATTATACCACCAGACGAAGGTTAAAGTTCCACAGGCACCATCTGGACTCGTGGCGGTCCTCCACAGTCCGCTTTGCACGCTCCTTTTTACCACGGACGTGTAGGTTATGGGACAACCTTCCAGCTGAGGCATTCCCAGTGGACTATAACATGGGGTTCTTCAAGAAAGCTGTAAAAAAAGCTCTCCTCCAAAGCCGGCAATGCTCGGGTGGTTCCCCTGGGTTTACCCGTGTCCATAGGCGACGGTGATCGCTTAACACCACGCGGCCCGTCTGCCTTTTAGTTCGGTATACATATAAAAAAAAGCCATGTCAGAGGCCTTATTGGCAGCTTGAAAACATTCGACAGCGGGATGGACGCTAACCGGCAATTCCACCAACCTCCACTGGAGCAACGTGGTAGAGTGAGCTCCAAGCCTCTCCAATAATAATGTGTGGAGAGCCATGGGAAAGGGACACAAAAAAGAGTTTTGCCAAGCCTTGATAAACACGTGATATGGAACTACCAATCAAGGTTTGTTTTCCGTGAAAGCAGAAATCGGAATGATGAGTTTCAATAACTCAGTCTTTGTGTTTATGTTTTTGTGCGTGTCCATTGTAACCACGACACCGGTAATCTATAAGTATAGTGTTATAACGAAGGTTTATTTAGAAATTTAAATACGCTCATAATAATACGCTCATATTAAGAATTACTAACAATTATAACAAAAAAATAGAACCGACTTCAAACGGTAAAAAATAAAATTGTTCAATACCTACTTCTTCTTGCTTATGGTAATGACTCTTAAAACTATTTTTGGAGTCGGGCCCTTACTAAAATGTCGTACCATTCGTTCTAAATGGGCACCGACAGTACAGACAGTGGGACAGTACCTTTATTTTATTATGGTAATGACTGTTAAAACTATATTGGAGTCGGTGCCCATTCAGAACGAATGGTACGACATTTTACACTATATTTACTAAGACAGGACATTTTACTAAGGGCCCGACTTCAAAAATAGTTATAAGAGTCATTACCATAAGCAAGAAGAAGTAGGTATTGAACAATTTTATTTTTTACCGTTTGAAGTCGGTTCTATTTTTTTGTTAAAAACTTAATTTATTTCACTCTTTTTAGTAATTTTAATAATTCTGCACATATGTATAAGCGTAATTGGAATTTTTTTTCAGTTAATTTTTTCTCTTCAATCATCAGCTTAGCAACATGAGGTGATAATTACCGGACACAAATATTTGTATTATGTTAAAAAATATGACTAAAAGAATGTGTGTGCCTATTAAGTTTCAGTGTTTCCCTCGATTTCCCTAGTATCACATCATCAGATTTTGCCATGATGACAGTTGGACCACCTTAGTAATGTAAGATTTCGATCAAAAAACTATTTATTGAAAGAATTTGCTCTCAACTCCTAACCGTCGTAGTACCTTCCATCATCAGCTCAGCAACATGATATGATGATGATTATACACAAATGCCTGCTTTTCTTTATTAAGAATATGAAAATTCAATTGTTGTGTTATAAAATTCGAATGTTCCCCTCGATTTCTCTGGGATCCCATCATCAGACTTTGACTTGGTGACAGTTGGCCCACCTCAGGAATGAAAGATTTCGATCAAAAAACTATTTATTGAAAGAATTTGCTCTCAACTCCTAACCGTCGTAGTACCTTCCATCATCAGCTCAGCAACATGATATGATGATGATTATACACAAATGCCTGCTTTTCTTTAATAAGAATATGAAAATTCAATTGTTGTGTTATAAAATTCGCATGTTCCCCTCGATTTCTCTGGGATCCCATCATCAGACTTTGACTTGGTGACAGTTGGACCACCTTAGGAATGTAAGATTTCGATCAAAAAACCATTTATTGAAAGAATTTGCTCTCAACTCCTAACCGTCGTAGTACCTTGCATCATCAGCTCAGCAACATGATATGATGATAATTATACACAAATGCCTGCTTTGCTTTAATAAGAATATGAAAATCAATTGTTGTGTTATAAAATTCGAATGTTCCCCTCGATTTCTCTGGGATCCCATCATCAGACTTTGACTTGGTGACAGTTGGCCCACCTCAGGAATGAAAGATTTCGAACAAAAAACCATTTATTGAAAGAATTTGTTCTCAACTCCTCACCGTCGCAGTACCTTCCATCATCAGCTCAGCAACATGAGATGATGATTACTAAGCACAAATATCTCTTAAGCTTCAGAAAGTATAAGAAAATCAATGTGTGTGCCTATAAAATTTGAGAATTATCCTCGATTTCCCTGGGATCCCATCATCAGATCCTGATTTGGTGACAATGGGACCACTTCGGGAGTATAAGCATACGAACAAAAAAAGAATTTTGAAAATCGGTCCACAAACGGCGGAGTAATCGGTGAACATATATAAAAAAAATACATACAGCCGAATACAGTACCTCCTTCTTTTGGAAGTCGGTAAAAATTGGGCCTGTATATTGTTGCACTTAATAAATAAATATTATTATTATTAAAACACTTCCCCATAATATGACACTATGTAAGTATGTACTCGGCGGCTGCGGTTATCTGAAATTGATCGCTAATGCAGTTCCGTCCCAGAGGGATGCCTCCGACTTATAATGATGCCACGGGATTCGTTGTTACGCAGATGGTTTTACTATGTGTTTTTTGCTTAGTCATATTAAATATTAGAAGACTTTGTTATCTACCTATTCATCCGTTCGGGAGGCTACAAACGGCCACAGACAGACACACACACCCACACAGAGAGAGAGAGACACGTCAAACTTATAAAACCCCGTCGTTTTTGAGTCGGGGGTTAAAAATGCATTTTTTATGGTTCACCCTAACACATTATACCAATATTATAAACCTAAAAGTGTTTTTGTTTGTTCGGATTCGTCAAGTTAGTCGATAGCGATACTTAAAACACAGTAGGACTGAGAACCTTCAACCTTTTTGTTGATTAATTAAAAAATATTAAGATATTAAGATTAATCAAATTGAAGCACGTATGACCCGGCGGCGAGCGTAGAGCGCAAGCGATCTACGCAGCTAAGCCAACCGGGCGCGGTCGGGTGTGAGATGGGTGACCGCTAGTGGCAAAATTTTATGCGCGTTTCCGTGCTTTGGAGGGCACGTTAAGCCGTCGGTCCCGGTTGTTGTCGATAGATAACAGTCGTTAAACCTTGCGAAGGCCTTATTTGAAAACATCCAACAGCGGGTTGGCCACTAACCCGCATCTCCACCAACCCGCGTGGTAGAGTAAGCTCCAGGCCTTCCCAATAAGGGGGAGAGACTCGTGTCCAGCAGTGGGACGCAAAAAGGGTTACAGCCAATCAAAAAATATATCTGACAGAAGATACTCTTGAAAATATCTTGCGTTCTAGTAAACATTTCTAAGTACAGAATTAGAATCATGTTTTCAAGTCATCACTAACAAAGATTCACATTGCAAGGTAAATATAGAAAAATCGTAAGCTTAAAACAAAATTATGGAGATGAAGCAGGCGTAAGAACACTAAGAACATATGGAAAATGTCCCGTTTACAACGGCCGGACGGAAATTTACAGCAATAAAATTATTTTTACTTCAAAGATGGCCGCTCTTATTGATATCTTCCTCGGTAAAGCAATTAAACATTTTGGAATGCGTCCATGCTCTTAGTCTGATAAAAATATCCATTTGTTACGGTGAACGTGATTTATTGTATGGTTATGTTTTGAATATGAACGCCGTTGATACGAATAAGTTGTATAAAATAATCCTGAAAACAATATTCGGTATAGAGCTGTATTTTTTTACCTACCCTTTTGTATTATTGAAATATCTCTACAGAAAAAAATAAAATATTATGCTAAGTGGGATGCTAGTACAATTGTAAAAAAAACGGCCAAGTGCGAGTCAGACTCGCGCACC
Source organism: Pyrgus malvae (assembly GCA_911387765.1). Taxonomy (NCBI): domain Eukaryota; kingdom Metazoa; phylum Arthropoda; class Insecta; order Lepidoptera; family Hesperiidae; genus Pyrgus; species Pyrgus malvae. The sequence goes on from OU426950.1 coordinate 29,416,484, forward strand.
AAGGGTTCCGTAAAATTTACGGTTTTCGCAATTTTTCCATTAATATGCTACAAGATATTGCTTCGTACCAAATTTCAAGATTCTGAGTTCACAGGAAGTACCCTGTAGGTTTTAATTCCCTTGTGTTTCCGAGTGTCGAAAATTTGCGGAAATTTGCGACAATAACGGCTGTATTTTTTGATTGCACTGGCTTAGAAGTTTAATTTTTTGATGTAAATTCCAGCTTGATACCTCCACGAGTTCCTGAGAAAAAGGGTAAAGACCGGAACCCTAAAAACCTAAAACGTATACCTACCTTATTATTTTATTTTTTATTAAAAGTGTGGTGCAAATAAAATATTTTCATTTCATTTCATTTCATTTCATTTCATTTCATTTCATTTCATTTCATTTCATTTCATTTCATTTCATTTCATTTCATTTCATTTTCATTTCATTTCATTTCATTTCATTTCATTTCATTTCATTTCATTTCATTTCATTTCATTTCATTTCATTTCATTTCATTTCATTTCATTTCATTTCATTTCATTTCATTTCATTTCATTTCATTTCATTTCATTTCATTTCATTTCATTTTCATTTCATTTCATTAAAAATATGAAAAAATGGTCCTGTTCAATTTGATGAAACAAAATAAACAACTACAACATAAATAAATTTCTTCCTTCTACCATAAATAACTTACTTACTTTACTAAACAGTTATAAAACCAATCCATTTATTACTCCGTCGTTATCAAAGCATTTGCTTAGGCTTTAAATTGCAATTAAACTTATCAGCCTAAGCGACAGTCATTTAGAACGTGTACTTACTAATATGGGCTCCTGATAAGCCATATGATATACATAAATTTTGCAACCAAATACGGAGTACAAAGCTATGGCTACCAGGTACCAGGATAACATAACCGATAAGTGCTCATTAGTTTACACATGAAGTGATAAGGACTGACATGACTTGATACTTGTATGTCGTTCATGCATGTATTTTAAAAGCGCGGTAAAGGACAAAGTGGATGAATCTGGATGATGTTATGGTTTTAATAGCAGTATATTCCTCTTGCAGATATATACATACAGCCTATCTCGATTATACCACAAGTACTTCTAATATTTGAAACTCAGTGGTAATACCAATACATAATTTGTAATCATGACAATAAAAATATTACATTTTACAAATTGAAATTTAAACCATACTTATAATATAACTGCGACAGTTACTCTATCTCTGTGCGTGTCTGTTTCGTTATCACGACTAAGCTACTAAACCTTTAATAAATTACTAAACATAAATTTTAATGAATTTTGGTACACAGAAAGATCTTGGGAAAATGACATGGGATAGATTTTATTCCGAAAAATGTACTGTGCCCGTACAATCATAATAGTATCTTAGTATAATAAGGCGCAAATCACCCGACCAAATCCGGACTGGATCATTCGTTTTCTTATAAACAGGAAAGCACAGTAAAAGACCACTGAGGGGTTCATGTTAGTTCAAACTCCAGTGTAAAATGATAAGCACCCAACAGTGGCCTGTGGCATTAGAAGCTTCCATAACATATTTGATTTAGCATATGATAGAATGAAATTATACTGAATAGAATTAAACTAATGTGCTCTAAATTAGTCCTTATGACACGACAGAAGACAAAATCTCGAATCAATTTTAGATTCTTATTGCTGACAATGGCTTTCATAATAGGTGACTTACGTGGTCCACATGAACGTGTACTCAATAAAAGCAAAGTTTAAAGTTTCAAAGCACAAAAACACCGATAATAGAATATCCTATTACAATCTGCTAGAATTTAGGTGCCTAACCACGCTAAATACTATAGCGACGTATAGTGTATAACTATATTATAATAACATCATCCACAAATTATGCGGTCAGCTAAGCAGCAAATTTCTTAGAAATGTTTTGGCGTTCATTTTGATGATGTATCAAGTTTCTTTCCTAATTTGGTCATCAAATAGGTACTAGATTTGAGTTTATATCACTTCTATCCCACGAGGACAGTGCATTTTCCGGGATAAAAAGCCTATACCTCTGCCCTCGGTCTGGGTGTTTGTGTTTCTGTCTTTATGTGGCCATGGTATCCACGACACAGGCGATCTGAGCATTTGCCTTTGTTCTCGTTTAATTTTAACCCTAGGTTAAGCTATGGTCGTTATTATCAGCTCTCTACTATCGCTCTTTCTCCTTGTGGTATTAATATCCGAAGCATCAACTTTCGAATAGTTTCCAAAAAAAAAAACAGTTGAAGCACGCCATGCATCAAAGTACCAAGTGTTTCTCGTATGTTTATAATTTAACGTTTTTAAAATGATATTTATGCAGTCTCTTACCATTATGTTATTTGATAGTTATTATACTTTCTAGTAGTTTAGAGTCTTAAAAGTCTAAAGTTTAGACTTTTGTTAAGTTTAGACGTTGTACAAGAAAAAAATTCTGACTATATTTCCTTTTTTAAATATTATATTTATTGGAGTCAATTGACAAAAACAAAGTACTTAAATAAATTTCACAGTTAGAAATTTAAATTATCCTTCATATGTAGTAGAGAAATGAAGTTAAAATCCAAAACCATCTCCGCTGATTGACAATACAAATCTCCAAAAACAAACAAGATTCTTCCTCGGAACAACTGGGCACGAATTCTATGGAATTTTTTGTGACCGACGACCGTATTCGTGTTACCCTTTTACGGGAACAGGACGCAATAAAACAGGAATAAAAGATATTGTTTTAGGGTTGCCACCCAGATGCTTCCCTAAATATTTATCTAACTACCATAGGCGTTATTGAATTAGGATTTTGTATCAAACTTTATAGTCCATAGCTATGCTTCGTATTAGAGTGGTTTCGGTTCAATTTCGGAACCATAGCGCTATTTTTTGCTCCTGAAAATGTCGAATTTATTTCGCGAGTACAATTTCTATCTAAGAACCTCAAAGATTACTAAAAGCAGCTAGCGCGTGCAACAAATTTCACTTGCGAGTGTGTGTGTGTAAAGCCTACATAACAGAACAGATGAGCAAAGACTAAGCGTGATTTCGCCTTCCGTTCCGCCGTAATATTTTAAATATCAATATATATATATTAATGGTGGTTTTTAATGAAATAGATGAATATTAAAGCACGTATGGCCACACGCAGTTAAAACAAAACTCGCACGGTAGGTGTGTGATGTGATGATAGTAGGTGACCGCTTTTGGCTAAAATTTCTTTCCATGTTTCGGAGGGCACGATAAGCTGTCGGTCGCAGTTGACATTGTCAGAGACATGGAACAGGACAACCAGTGGCTGTAATGCTCCTTGGTCGGAGGCCTTATGGGCGGTTTGAAAACATTCGACAGCGGGTTGGCGCATCTCCACCAATCCGCATTGGAGCGGCGTTGTGGAATAAGCTTCAGCACTCCCAATAACCTCAATAATCCCAACGTTTGTTCATTGTCAACGCATAGCCATACTGTCCATTAACTAATATTAATGTAACAACTGGCATTAAAAAAGAGAGCTGCTAAGAGTTTTTCTCCTCCGACTCTTTTCTTCTTTTCTCGCAGCTTAACTCATCGCCAATACAGGCACCTGGAGCCATTGACCGCGTATAGATTGACGTTCATTAAGAGAATATCTGTATTCCAAAAATGAATAAGATATTTTGAACTTTTAACTTTTCAGGTTTAGATATCTGTGCTCAGTAGTGGGACGCCAGTAGGGTTGCAGACTTGCAGCCAGCCTAATGAATATTTTGTATGATTCGCTATCAAACGCTTACGACCCTACCAAGAACACATCAAAGAGCCTCGTACCGGACACGATCGACGTGACTTGTTTGTAACAGGAACTAATCGCTCTACGAACATACGAGGACTCCCGCAGGAAACACTTTGGACTTTATTAAAATTTCCGAATTAATGCTCCCCATGGTGAGTATCTCCCATTGTTATTTTATTTAACCTCATTGAAAGCTTTATCGTCTTCAATTTCTTTAAATCAAGGCTATCGAATTTGCCCGCCAAGAATATCGTACTACACCAGCAGTGACCAAACATTGGAAAATTAGTTGCTGCAAACCTCTACAGATGATAAAATTGTAGCTTTAATCAAGCTTTGTGTGACACACCTCATAAAATTTATAATACAAATACTTAAAGGAAGTATTTTATTTTATTTTTGAAGTGAAAACTTCTTAAGCGGCGTTGAGCAGTTTTTTTGGGATGGGTAAAAATACTAAAAATATTAAACTCGCGTCAACTACACGTGGCCTGATCGAAAATTCGTAAGACGGAGGGGTGACAGCTGATGACGGCTCTTGTTATTATTATTGAAAAATAATATTCTAAATTATATTATTCATGAAAAAAGTGACGAAGAAATAGTGAAAGAAAATGAGTGAGTACTTTATGTAAAAATACTAGATAGAAATTAATAGTGATAATTCAAGCAGTTCGTGCGGAATTATTCCCTAACGATTCCAATACATCAGAACTGCACAACGTTAATGTTTTCACTTCTGCCGGCACTCCCGGAGTGCAACCCGTTGTTTTTTTAAGGTACCATTATAACGTTAAAGATATTATTTACGTGTGGCTCGCAGACAATCTGGGATGCTAAATTTGTGCCCACTACCATAAACGGTTGGACAGCCTTGGGTTAACTTTTCAAACGTTAATCAAACTTACTATTAGCATTATTATTTAAGCTATCGTGTATTGTCAATAAATAAATAAATAACGCTTCACACTCATAGCCCCACAGTAGGGTAGATATACCCTGTGTCGTGTGTGCCATGAATACACACAAACACGCAGACGGAGAACAGAAATTTTAAACTCATCATCCAAATTTCTGCTTCACGCGGGAATCGAACCCGGAACCCTTCGATCGGCAGTCCGGCGTGGTAACCATTAGGTACGCCACGTGGGTCGTCAATGTAGAGATAGATTAATTGGTTCTTTAATAACATTGATTTACTTGTTTCATTTCGTGCGCAGAAAAAAACAAGTTTTAGGATTTTGTAAAGAGAGTAGGTATAGATTTAATGTAAAAGACTCTATTTCTTCCACAAGAATAAAATAATGTTTTTCTTTTGTCTAGCTTCACGCTTCCTTATGTCGTAAAATTTTAATGACATTGTTATCTGTTGAACGTACGTTCATTCAAATTTCGAACAAAACTAAACAAAAGCAGACAAAAAGTTCTGGCTTTGTTTCGACAGCTGGATCCCAAAACCGATAATGAAAAATTTTCATTATTTTCGTAACAAAACCCATTGTTTGTCTCTATTATGGGATAATAACCATGATTAGCCGTCGCGGCACAAAGGCTGATCGCCTAGACGCCATAAAAGCATGGTTTGTGAAACAATAGCAAATACGGCTTCGTAAATACGAACTGAGTAATAGCTTCCTTGCGGTACTGTCTGTATCTGAGGTCTGTATGTATACTTTTGTAACGGCAATCACCACAAAGAACAAAATATAATATGTTTGTTGATATACATAAGTTTATATTACGCTTGTAAATACATTTATAAAAATTCAAAAGAAATTTTAAGTACCGAAATTCATTGAGTTTTTTTTTAACCTTTTTTTATCCCACTGCTGGGCACAGGTCTCCTTCTCACACAATTGAGAGTGATTTAGGCCATAGTCCACCACGCTGGCCAAGTGCGGATTGGTGGACGTCATGCTTTCGAGAAATATTAAGAATTTCTCTCAGGCATGCACGGCGATGGAGAACATCGTAATTAATGAAATATCACGATATTTTCCATCACCGTGGAGCAGCGATAAATTCGCACATTACAAATTTCTTTGTCAGAGGTGCGAGCCGAGGATTTGAAGAACCTGGGATCGGTCGCGTCGAAGACCGCGGTTTTTACCACTCGGCCATCGCTTCTGTAATTAAGATTACTAAAGTTAAAACAATGTTTGTTATTTAATAAGCATGTCCATGTCTTTTTAATACGCTTAAACCTTGGACAATGAAATATTAATAGATCCGCCATAAAACACAAGGATGGCTTTTATATGGCAAGTGCCATTAATCGTTTTGGTTTCAATATTCGGTTCAATACATAAAGTATCTACTAGGTATGATTGAAAACACGATGCAAAATTGTTTAGCAGCATCAGTTATTTAGGAAAGAAAGAAAGATATTATTTTATAAATATAACTAGCGGCCGCCCGCGACTTTGTCCGCGTGGAGTTTGGTATGAGTCATAGCATGATTTAATAAAGCCTATAGCCTTCCCCAATAAATGGACTATTCAACACAAAAAAAAAATAACAATTCGAACTAGTAGTTCCGGAGATAAGCGCGTTCAAGTTCTATAGATTTTCTCCGTTTTTCCAACATTTTTCACTGATGTTTCTCTCTATTGGTCTTAGCGTACCTAATGTTTATGATCTAAAACCTTACTCGATAAATGGACTATCCAACACAAAAATAATTTTTCAATTCGAACCAGTAGTTCCTGAGATAAGTGCGGTCAAACAAACAAACTCTTCAGCTTTATGTATTAGTATAGATTATCTATAGCAAAACCACAATGTGTTTACATAAATAAACAAAAATTTGTAAACTTCAAAAAACGAATATTATCAAATAATGTGTAGCTACATATTTAGAATTCTTGTAGATAGTGTAGTTATTTAGAATTCTTGTAGATATATAATAAGACTAATAAGAATATGGTTCCATATCCGGCGGATGCAATGTTTAATTATGATTTAGAAGGTATTCCAGTATTTTTTTGTCTCATGTAAGATAAAAAATACTAAATTGAAAATATTTTATTCATTTTTGGAATACAATTATCTTAATGAACTTCAATCTTTTCGCAGTCATCAGCTCTACTATTCTTGACTATAATAAAAGCAACAAATTATTAAATGTTTATAGTTAAAATTTACATTAATATTAATTTTTTACATTTATTTTTCAAAATTTCTGCGGAATTCCAATAAAGGACATAAATGATGCCTCTATAAATATTCATAATCACTTAAAAGTTTATTCACCTCAGCTGAATCATAAATAGTAAATACCTACCAAATCATCAGTTAGTCAATCTTATTCACTATTGTTTTGTTTATATTATTCGGTAAGAAACATGATTTGAAACCTAACTTTTCATTGTTTACAGACACTCTGAGAATCTCAAGACTGTTTTAAATAACTTCTTTCCTGAGAAAGCCACGGTACGTTACGTAGGTACACAACACAAATCATCATTATTGCCTACAATTAACTCAATATTTTCATCAAATCTACAAATTTTCATCTTTTTATCAACTTAAGTAGGTGTAATTGTTTTTTTTTTATTTACCTCACGTTGTGCGCATCAACTGTGAAATATAATTTGTTTGTGTTATTAATATTATTCTTATTAAACTACGATTATCATAAGTTCACAACGCAGCGCAGCTCTCCTAGCATTTTCTATGGCACACACGTACACACGGCAAATGATATCTAGTATCAAATGATAGTGTGTAGTTCAACATTCCATAACTCATTCGAGCGCCGCATGTCGGCGTGACGCGCACCGTTCCATCGTTTTCTTAGCCCTTATAGCTTATAGTATTTTATGTGACGTAGAGGATACGTTGACTTTACATAACTTGCAATTTCATGGAATTGGATAGAAGTTTTAATTGCTAAGTTATTTAAATAGTTTGTTAACAATGAAATAAATTAATTCATGAAAAACGGTTAGACGTACAGATGAAATAAATCAGCGAGGTACCTACCTACTTTATATATAATAGGCGCCCGCTAAGAACAGATTTTTTGACAAGGCCGGATTAAGGAGGTCGAAATACTAACGCAAGTACCTAAGTCAACTAGAGGCCTTAGTGTAAGTGCGCACACGCGAAAACGTTACTATCGCGTTTGCGTTAAGAATTTAATTATCGACCTTATTCCTTTCAGGTTAAGATCTATCTGTCCAATTTTAACTCGGACGCAGTAGTAACGTTTGCGCGTTTACAAACTTACACTAAGGGCTCAGGTCTCTTTGGCCTCTTCACAACACGTATTGGTGGTATGAAAAGAAATGATAATGATCCTTTCTGACTCGGATGAAACCACGGGGCACAGGGCACAGCTAGTATTCTCGAATGATATCTGGTATCAAATGATGGGCATGACCTACACTACACATTCCATAACTAACTAGTTATGGGGCCGCATACCTGTGTAACGCGGGCCGCAGCATTCTAGCGTCTTCTTAGCCCTTTCTCTACATTAACTTTACATAACTTGCATTTGCGTGGAAACGAGTTCCAAGTGCTAAGTTAATTTAGTTGGCTAACATTGAATGGAATTCACTAAGATCAAAAATTTTATCACTAGTGCAAGTTCTAAGTGCAAGTTTTAACCCAACATCTAAGTGCAAAATAATTTTAGTTGCTGGATAATGCCAAGAATTTGCTGAAGATAAAAAAATGAGTAGCATTCAAATTATTGGTTTCATGACAATAGTAGTTCTCTTTAAATAAAAAAACCGGTCAAGTGCGAATCGGTCGCGCATTGAAGGTTCCGTAAAATATTTTTAATATATGATGTTACAAAATATTTACGGTTTTCGCTATTTTTCCTTCATCTGTGCTATAACACATTGCTTCCCTACCAAATTTCAAGATTCTGAGTTCATGGGAAGTAGTACTCTGTAGGTTTTGATTCCCTTGAGAGTGTCGAAACTTGCGGCATAAACGGCTGTATCTTTTGATTGCGCTGGCTTAGAAGTTAGATTTTTTCACAGCTCCAAGGGACAGTAAAGTCTTTTTGATATAAATTCCAGCTTGATACCTCCACGGGTTTCTGAGAAAAAAGGTATTGACAGACAGACAAACGGACAACAAAGTGATCCTATAAGGTTTTCCTCTCGAGGTATGGAACTCTGAAAAAGTAGCCGTCGAATAAAATGAATCGCTTTTCGTTAAACTTATTGTAAAACACGTCTTTAAAACTTTAAATATAAATGATAAAACAGACTTTAAGGACGATAAAAAACTTTTAATTGAGAGCAACGACAAACAATGAAATACTTAAAGTTTATTAGCAAGCGGCGACAACTTCCTTTCGCTCATAAAAATGAGTGGTTCAATTCAAATCACACAACAATAAAGCTTATTAAGAGTGTAATAAAAGAAAATCAGCATACCAAAGGCTCCCACGTTCTCCGGACACGGTCAGTCACACCTCACCACACAACACAGCACAAACAAAACTAAATAATCAATCACACACGTAAATGACACTCGTGTAACAAGTTTTGGAAGCACACGCTGTCACACACACAATCGCTTCGCTCGAAAGCTCGCTTGCTACTGACTCTACTGAGTTGTAGGGGTGCACGATATAAATCGATATTTCGTAAAATATCGATATATGTATGCGATATATCGATGCAACCCGATATTATCGAATCATTTAGTATCGATACGTACAATCGATATATTTCATTCGATATATAAAGTATCGGGATAAATTAAAAGCACATTCCATTTCTTTTTTATGTAAAATGATTATACCTTTAATTAAGTCGTCCGCAATAACAAAACGCAAAGAAACGAAATTCTTATACTCTCCGTGAGGGCAGTTCTAGTAGTAATTTATAATCTGTATTATGTATCTATAATATGTGTCTGTGGATACGCAGTACGCAGTATCGGCATAAGAATAAATAATAATTACGTTTCGGGCCTACTTAGTTTGTGATCTGTGGCGTCGTACTACCTATATCTTTAATTAATCTGTGGTTTGTGAGTGATTACCCGCTGAGTTTTGGCGGGAAGTCTGAAGGGACAAGTTGTGCTCTTGTTTTATTTTCATTTTCTTGGTGTATTTTTGAGTTATATCGGATAAAGTTAATGGCGTTTTTTTCGATATAGGTTAATGACAGTGCACGAGTGTTGTGAAATAGAATAACAGTGCGAAAACATGTTTTTTCGGCTTGCCTCCAAAACTCCTTCGGACATGTTCTCGTAAAGTAGCCATCGCTTTACTTGAACATCTGACTGACTAGACTGACTGATACCTGACGACTTACCGATTTATTCTACGATACAGAAAGTTACTTGACGCTGGCAATATGCACAGAGTGCGATGCCATCATTTAATAATGAAACGAAAATATTGAATGGCTGCAAGGATTTTATCCAATGCCGTAAAATGAATTAAAAAAAAAAAATGATTACCCGCTTCTTTTATCGTTCTCTCTCACTACAAAATAAACTGTTTGTTAATTGTTTGGAAAATCCAAAAGTGCACGCCTCATAATCTCATCCTTCACAATAAAATTGATTATTTATAAAGGTGTATATAATATCAGTATGTAGATACACTCGTTTTCATGTGCCAAAGCTCTTGTACTGTCTCAAGATCATCTTTCAAGGTGTCACTACTGTTGATTTGGATGGTAATTAAATTGAAAATTTAAACATTAATAAATGGAGTTAAGGAGATCCAAATGACAATTATAGTGTAGTATAAAGAAGCAACATGTTAATTTAAAATCCCAACAAAAATAGTTTCATTGTAAATATATATAGAAATAATGTTCTTTCTGTTTGAAATTAAAAATATACTAAAACTATGAAGAACAGTCGATATTTTTTTTTTGTTTATTTAATAACAATTAAACCACATCGAATCAGACCCTGAAAAGTGAAAGGGTTCTATTCCTAAGTATAACGAAGCGTAAGAGAAAAAAAACGACTCGATTAGTAAAGTATTTCGGTACTTATCGTGTTAACAAGAAAAGCTTCCGCAGATACAGACACACGTACGTCCAAGACAGAACTTTTTTAAACTGTTTTTAACTAGTTTAAATAACAAAAAAGGCATCAAAAATATCATGAGTGTTAAAAATAGTGTTTTTTCTTGATACTTATGTTTGTGTATATATTATCTTGCAAGTGCAATATATGATACATAGAGACATTTTAAGTTTGAAAAATCTGATGTTTCGCGCGAAGCGACAGTAGGTAGTACCCACCTCAACGCTTCGCTTAGGAGGCGTGCAATAAAAGTTTTCTGTTTTGTTTAATACAGTTTACAAAATTGTGTAAATACAGTTAGTGTGCAGTTATCACTTTATTTGAGGGCTCCAGTTAGTAGATTTAACGAAAACCTATTAGAAGTGTGGGTGGATTACAAAGTACAGTTCCCAAAGTTATATAATGTAGCATATAAATATTTAACAATGGTGGCAAGCTCTGTTCCATCTGAACGACTTTTATCAAAAACCGCACAGGTTTTAACTCAGCAGAGAAGCAGACTGCAAGCCAAAAGAGTAAATAAAATTTTATTTTTGCAAGGTCTAGAGAAAAAGTATTGGTATTTATAAATAAATAAAGTTGATTTGTTTCTGCACTCTATTTTACTGATATTAACCTGAACCCTATCTAATATTCAATATTATAGACTAGTTAAATACAAATCACTTACGATATATCGAAAATATCGATATATTTGTACGATATATCGCAAAGTATCGATAGAACACTATGATATATTATATCGACAAAAATATCGATATTTTTATTATATGAACATCCCTACTGAGTTGCCTAAGTTGCCGATGCAATGCAAGCAAGCGTCGCGTCGCGACAGCGAAACTAGTTTAAAGGCGTAAAGAGGATCACTGTTTATCGATGTTTTTGTGCCGATAAAAATTAATGAAACAACTCATATTTGGATATCTATTTGTAAAGATTACCCTGTAAAAGCTCTTAGAAAGACAGTAACGCTTCAGACTCCCCACACTTAAATTCCTTGTTTTGTGGGTACCACAAACACATGCAAAAACATCGACACAAATGTCCTCACAAAACAGAAATATGAACTCCCGATTCTAATTTTTTCGTCGCTTTCGCTGGGAATCGATCCCAGGATTCTCCAAACGATAACCATTGCGTCTTTTGGGTCTTTATAATAAGTTATGATAATAAATTATAAGTTGCGAATTTGATATTTAGGTAATTAAATTATTTACTACACGATCAGAGAATGTTTTCAATGTTGTTATTCAGTAGAATTTCATTAATTAAACGATCATGTTACAAGAAATACCACAGAACTAGACAGGTGGTATACGAGTATGACTATTGGTTTTGATATATTTAATGTAACATTGACAAGTGGAACAAATGAAATCCAAAAAATATGGAAAGAAGACTTAGGCATCCCTAATTGAAACACACTGGAAATTATAGACATGACTAATGCATTATTAGCTGCGCTTTGAGGTTAACGGACAATACAAGGTAGAGACCATTATTCAAACATTATTTTGAGAGATATACATACATATACTCATAACTTATAAAAAATATAATAAGGTCATAAAAGTATTTAGCATCTATATTAATTTAAAAAAAATCAAATTTGTTACGGAAATACAAACGAGAGTGTTCATAAAAAAACCCACTCATATTAATTAAATCATAAGATAAATCATCGATACAAATACTCGTAATGAAAGCTCCCATCACCAGCCACGAGAGCCTTCACGGTAAGTGGCAAGGCACAATGGAAACGCGAGCGCGCGCGCACCTGTGTCGTATATCGCACTTTTTGCTCCTTTTCGCTTTTCTGCGACGGCCGGTTGATGACCCGACGCTAAATTAACGAACCTTCGCCCACGATTTACATTCAATAGAACCAAGGCTCTGACATCTCCCAGCTAGTGTTGCCAGGTCGTCCAACCTAAGCTGGACAGACCAGTTGGTTTAATTGGGCATTTGGGTGAAAAGGCCGGACTTCCTAAATTTTTAACGATTTTTTAACTTAGTATTAACACAAATATAATTGAAGCGCAAGTGAAACGTATAAAAAACTCTGGGTACTAACTATCAACACATGTTTTATTGATCTATCACGCGCACTGCTGCTGGCATAAAACACCGGCTTCGTAGGAATACTCGGATATTATGTACTCTTTTTAATATTCTCCATAGCTCTGTAGCTCCTCTTTATCTAAAAACCGGATTTACTTCTCCCGTCCTCTCGATATCCCATGTAGATTAAATGTGAAATTCCTTCTTAATTTTCCTTCTCACAAAATTACTTTTTTCTCCAATTACTTCTCTGTTCACGCGGTTAGGTAATGGAATTCACCCGTACAAAATAAGAGAGTCCGAAACTATCTCCATTTTTATAAAACGCGTTTTTAAGCACTATTTAGCTACATGTACCTACTTACTTAGCTATATATTTAGTATATATTCATTTATTTATGATTACCTATATATGTATGTTTTTTTTTGTTTGTTTTTCTTGTTCATTATTATTAAGTATTATTCTATCTATCTCTACATGTATCTAATTTCTGTGTCACGTTTATTATTTATTAATTTTATTATTAATTATAGGTACGCACTAAGTTCTCATTACCAGATCCATTATCCTGGGGCGGGCCTACTGGAAGATATTTCAGTGTGGAATTAGTAGTGCCCTTGTACAAACATTATTTGTAAGATTTTCTTGCTTGTCTTTTATTGTGTGCACATAAATTAAATAAAGCAATGGCGCGTGGTGGAGTACGTGCATACGTCATACGACAAAATTTTGCATATTGAACCTTTGCTAATGAGGAGTTATTTTATTATGGTTAATAATACATATTTACTATAATTTTTGTCCAATTTTAATACATAAATAATCACTCGCATATCACGCGCTTCTGAAGTGTAAAATGACCTGACAAATTTAAAAACCCCACCGAAAGCCGGACAAATCGTTTAAATAAGCATATGTCCGGCTTTATTCAGACGCCTGGCAACACTACTCCCAACTGTCCCAAGGTCCCAACATTATCTTGATTGTCTGTAATTCATCAACGTTTTTTCCACCAATCGCCAAACGACACATGTATGGGCCCGCAAGAGTTATGGCTCCAATAGAAACTGAATGCTGAAGCTTACTGCATGTGGGATCCGCCAATCCGCTTTCAAATTGAAATTTAATCACAGCCATACTTTACCCTTTAATGGTACCGATGAAATATTTATTTCCCAAGAGAATGTTGTCTTAATTTTGCGTTGCACTGATGCAACTCGTTGCAATTTATTGTTCGTTATAATCAAGACCTTAAAATTTAACTAAAACTGCGCATTCCCAGAATCGTGTTAAGTATAAGTATTATGACGACAGAAGACTTGTTCTATGAGAAAGTATTAAAATTAAATTTTAAAATTGTACAACATGTTTTATATAGAAATATACTTAAATGTAATTAATTAATAAACAGAATAAATTATTTAAAACATTATATTTTATGTACATTTTACATATAATCAATTGATTTGATTTTATCACATAAAATAATTATGTATCTATGTAATCAAAAATAAAGAAATAAAAGTGAATATGCAATCCATTATGGCGTTAGTACAGTAATTTGTAATTACTCTCTATGTTATGTAGCTCGCCTAAGCTCGCTCAAAGTCAAAAGTTCTGCTACTGCATTCCTGGAAAATTTGATATGCACTAGGCATCGGGGAGAATTTAATTTCTATGACATTAGGATTAGGTATACGAACCATTGACAGTAGCCTTTTGCCTGGTTGCTTGTTTGACGCAAGATAATATACTTGATAAGATCTGTACGGTATTAGATGTTGCTACGTTCAAAGCTCCTGGTTTAGCTCTGCTAGCCGTTGAAGTATTCAAAACAAGGTTTGCTTAATATGCGCCACGCCTACTGCAATACAATATAACATGCATTGGGCGTTGATGGATATTGCTGTTTAGTAAACAGTCCCAATAATGTTGTGTGTGTGAGTTGTGAATGGGGACAATATTATATAAACTACTATATACATACATATAACCTAAATATAAACTAAAATATTCATCGTTTAGGTTAATAAGCTTGCCCAAAGCTGGTATAAATAAATACGTTTCACACTCATAGTTCCACAGCAAGGGAGATATACCCTGTGTCGTGGGTACCATGGACACACACAAAGACAGAAACACAAACAGCCAGATCGCCGGGAATCGAACCACCCTTCGATTGTTAGTCCGGCATGGTAACCATTGCGCCACAAGGCTCAACGTCGTCGTATGCACTTAAACTTAAATAGTCGAGACATGGCTGAAGAATGTAACGCATCTACTGCATCAAAAGTTTTAACGATTAGGAATATTAAAACCAATAATTGTATTAGACACTGTATTTTATGCATCATTTAAATCTATAAGCTTATCCAAAAGCTCCTAGAAAGCTCTGGTATGCGCTCAAGTCCTAGACAAGGCCGCGTTTGGTATGCACCGCGCCTATCGCAACCACTATCCATACAATATGACATGCTCTGGGCGTTACTGGGATTTAGTGTTTAACAATCATCGATATAGTATAATGTTAACAACCAAGAACACAGCCACCAGTTGTTATAAAAGCTCATGTAATTATTTGTTTCTATAAGTACATAAATGGAATTTCATAAAATGAAAATGAAAACTAAAGAAAATAAAAATATTTTATGTATTTGCACAAATATGGGTGAAAAAAGGTTTTTCAGAATATTCAGATCTCCATATTTATCCCTAAGGGTGTTTAAATTTTACTTTTATTTAATGAACTAATTAATTTTAAAGACATAATTTAAACTTTAATTCTTAAAATTACTATTACAGAAGGGTACATAAAAAAGTTAAGAAACATTTAAGTAGTTTTACATTTTTATAGTTTTAATTAATTAGACTTTTTATAGTCAAATATTTTTTAAACATACGAGGTTCGCCCACATCAGCTTTGGGCACCCACCAGAAACCTCCCAGGTTTTTGTGCCACAAATAAATTTATTAATTTTTTTAGTAGCTGACCAGGCAGACGATGTTTTATTGAATTCGAATTGGTGTATCGAAGCATATGTTTTACGATATTCAGTTTTTTTACATCCTCTTTGACGATATTTGCAGCACACATTCTGTCAATCGTCAAACGCCATACGGTAACATTTAAGAAAATTATATTGTCAAAAGCACTAACGCCGTAAGGTTACATTAGAAAATCATAAGAAAATTTAATATGGTGGTTAATTATTCTAAAATTCTCTATTTTTCCGCGCAATTTTCTTATTTTTTTCTTCCATAAGAACTTTCTCCTGACAATACCAAACAACAAAAAAGGATTAGCTAAATCGGTCCAGCCGTTCTCGCGTAATGCCTTGTCCAAAGAAAATAGGGATTCATATAATAATATGTATTACATATTTTGGCCGTTGGTTCCGGTTGTAATCGATTGATAACAGTCGTAATACTTTACTTAACTTTATAAGTTTACTTGACTTTTTTTATGACTGTAATGTGCATAATATGTAAACTAAATATATTTCAATTCAATTAACGCATTAGGTAATCGCCTGTAATGTTAGTTGATAAGGGTTTATAAATAAATAAATAAATAAATAAAAAAGTCGTAAGACTCTGTCGGCGGAGGCAAAACATACGACATTGAAAACATACGACAGTAAGTTGGATATACTATCCCGCATCTCCTTGTCCTGTTGTCTGTCGATCTGTCTGTCTGTTCCGGCTAATCACTCAAACGGCTGGACTGATTTTGATGGGACTTTCACTGGTAGGTAGCTAATGTAATAAGGAATAACTTAGGCTACTTTTACAAAGTCCAAGCAAACGAAGTCGCTGGCGGCCGTTAGTTTACAATAAAACAATTAAATTACATTCTCACCGATCATGCTTATTGGATAAGTGAAAAGAGATCAGTCAAAAGAAAATTTGATGAAAGTTAATCAGCAAAAGTTATTTAAAAACATTTTCTACAGTAACTCACTAACTTCAATGATCGAGATACCATCACGAATCTTCGGAACGCGATTGCCCATTTAGTAACAATTTTCCACTAAAGCGAGATTCAATTTAACATCTCGATACTAATCCGGTTAGAGGCGTTCATACGGCTGTAATCTTGGACTCGGTTATGACTTAATCTGGCGTGGTGAAAGAGATTGCACTTAGAAATTTATCCCTAGATTAACTTTGTATATGGACGATTCTGATGGCGTAACGGCAATCATGCTTGACTGCCTTTCAATGGTTCTTGGGTTCGATTCGAATGAGAAATTTGAATTATTACTTTAACTTTCTAGTCTCAGTTAGGGTGGTTGTGTCCTTATATTTGTGTGTAACCATGGTACTCACGAAACAAGGAATCCTAATGTGTTAGTGTGTTCACTGTCCATAGTACATTCCGACACTTTAAAGACGCACTAAGTGCGATTTTAGACCAAATATAGTTACAAATCAATTGAGATTCTATGATTGAGATACTTTTAATTATTTGTCAAAACGTGACATCTTCATACATTTTATACGAGAAATTGGTTTGTGACGTCACAATCCATTTAAATCAGTTGATTAAATTTTAATTGCTATAAGCGGTATTAAAAATCAGGCATGTAACTGAATTAACAACAAGGGTATTTTGTGCAACCTTTTTAAGGACTCCTATTGGAATAGCCTGATTTTTTTTGCGTAGTTTGATCTAACTCACGCATTCATACGACAAATTTTTATGTTGCTTCCACTTTATTTTCGTCCAACTTTAAATTGTTCGTCCAAATTTACTTTTTTTTCGTGCAACCAACCAATGGACGAAAAAATATTGGTGGTTGCGATAATCATGAAAAGATGCTCTTGATGATTTATTATGTTAATGGTGGTAGAATAAAAAAAGCAAAGGGAAGTTTTGCTTTTTTTACTTGGTAATATAATATATGTGGAGATCCCATGCTCAGCAGTGGGATGCAGAAAAAGGGTGACAGCAATCAAAACTACACTAGTCCACCGTAATAGACTACCGTAATATACGAGAAGGTACTTCTGGAACTGAGTCACGCACACTTTGCTAGATGTTATCTTCGTTACCTATAGCAATGCCTTAATAATTTCATGCTTATCTATCAGCATTTAATAAATAACCATGTCATGGATTAAGACACGTTTACAGTTACATTAGACTATCATCAATTACTAGATATACTT
Source organism: Pyrgus malvae (assembly GCA_911387765.1). Classification (NCBI taxonomy): domain Eukaryota; kingdom Metazoa; phylum Arthropoda; class Insecta; order Lepidoptera; family Hesperiidae; genus Pyrgus; species Pyrgus malvae. The sequence continues at coordinate 29,434,524 of OU426950.1, forward strand.
CTTGGACCGAGGCACGCGTGCATGCTAGCTGTAATCTTAGTGGGCGGCCCCAATTGCTCTGCCATTTCCTGTCATTTGTATCAATATTACACTCGCTTCATTCCAATTCATAGTGTCCTGTTTTGATTGATATTTTATATCAAGTTTTATACTCATTTGCTTGTTAGTAACAATAAACTTGGCTGGTATGGTTACTTAAATACTCTTCAAAACTATCATGACGTTAATAGTCAACTTAATGGATTAGTTACGATCAATAAATTAGAAGATTGATGGCGCATTTCTGTCATTAACAAAGTAAAAAAAATTGTGAGTCAGTTGGTCACAAGCGAAACCAGTAAAATTAAATACTCTTTACGTTTTGGTTTAAAAAACACTAACTGCTAACAAATTATTATTTATCTGTTTTTGGTCACGATTTTCGTGTGTTTGTGTCGATAGTGCCCAAATAATCAGCATATGAGTATACCACCACTTATAATTTCAACGTTTGATACACCTAGTACTTTTTCTTTTACGATTCTGATCATTACCAAGACAACTGAATCCAACGGCTTTCCCGTAACTTCCTTAGATCGTGACTCTAATAACTCTTCTTGATCAGAACCCAGTTTTTCTTGCTTCCATGCTACTATTGAAAAATCCAATGACAGTTCGAGTCTATCTTAAACGATCCTTTTCAATCGTTCTAACAAATTGCGTCTATTGTTACAATAATGTTGTAGCAAAATATCTATCTATCGTATAACGACACCTACGAGTTGTAAGACAGTGCGTGTAAAATTGAGACAAACGACGGGAAATGGACGAGCGATTGATAACGCCCACCTTGATTATAAACAGTTCAGCTGACACGTATGTTCGATAAATAGGTCGCACACAAAATGTTCTAAATCAATTTAGTTTAGATTAACCGTTTTATAACTTCCCTTTTTATCTTCATTACAACTCCTTGAACCAAATTCCAATGTTTCATACATTGTCAGTAAGTTTACAAGCATCCCCTGGGGTAGACCGTGTCCATAGGCGACGGTGATCGTCTAACACCTCGCGGCTCGTCTGCCTTTTTGTTCGGGTTACTTATAAAAATAAAAAATAAACATAATGTATGTATATTACCATAGTAAGGTACCTTGAGTAGGTACCAACGGTTAGTTACTAAAGCAGCGAAGATTATTGACAAGCTTACACCTGATAATGAAAGTGCCATTTATATCGCAATGGACCGAATGAACGCTAATCGTGCAAGCATAGTGACTATCAAGCTGACCTGTCTTGTAGGATAAGCATACCGGCTTTATCTCCGCTGCAGTAGGATTAGACTACCTATGTAGAAAGGCCTTAAGTAAGGTATCTCACACTTCACCACTTTTCATTAAAAATGACCACAAACATAAAACCACATAAATGGTCTCATTAGATAAAGCCTTAATTGAGGTATCTCACAAATTATCGTTTGAATAATTTAACGTTGGCATTAAGCTAGTTATAAATTAAGAGTGTCACTAGAGCAGCGAAGATTATAGACAAGCTTGCGCCTGATATTGAAAGTGCTGTTTATCTCGCATGAGAAGGAATGGACTCAAATCGTACAAGCGGTACAAGCATAATGAATATCAAAGTATCAATAGTTGACCTGTCTTGATAAGTACCGGCTTTATCTTTGCTGCAGTAGGAGTGGACAGCATGTTCGTTTTAGCTAGTTTTGATAAGGCGTAGCTTTACGAGTTGCAATGTAATGAACGGATTTTCCTTAATTTAGTATGCTCTTACATTAAAAATTGTTAGTGCGTTAGTGGTATTGTTATCGTTGGTTATAAACTAGGTTTGTAACGACGTTAGGTACGACAGTACATCTGTTTGATAACGCTAAATAACATAATGAATGATAAGCTTTCATTGTAAAGTCAATTGTAAATAATGTTTAATAATTCAAAATATTACTTTTCTATAATACTGAAGTTCTCAATCGGTAACAACAACCAAGTAGCGACATGACGCCTAATAAAAAGTATCCAGATGACCCAGCGTTGTTTGGATAAAAACAATTGTTTTTCTTCCAATACTCATTTGCACATTTAACAACGCCATATACTGCTGTAGTTCCCATTAAAACAATAGTACATACTACTCTCTAATAGATGCCGGGAAGAGTCATATTTCTCAGTGTATGTTTAAGTTGATTATCGCTGAAAACGCGAATAAAACGATATTTTCTAACAATTAAACCTAGCTAGATCGATTTATTGTCTCCGAAACCCTCTGCGTACTAATTTAAATTTCATGAAAATCCATGGAGCCGTTTTCGAGATTCAAATTATATACTTACATAGGCATAGGACTATGTCTGACTTTAAATAAATTGAATTGAATTGAATTGAATATATAAGAATTGCTCGTTTGAAGGCATTAAACCTGAATATAGTACCAAATCTACTGATGGCATCTAATAAAACTCAAGGCATATTTCTTATTGAACTAAACATCTCGTAAAGTCCCTTTTATTGTCTTTAATTGTTTTTGTTTAGATTTCAATAGGAATCTCATTCAACAATTCAATGTGTCTTGTTCTTCTAAAATTTATTGGCTGCAACCCTTTTTGCGTCCCACTGCTGGGCACGGGTCTCTCCCCAATATTGGGGAGGCCTGGAGCTTACTCCACCACGCTGCTCCAATGCGGGTTGGTGGAGATACGGGTTAGTGGCCAACCCGCTGTCGGATGTTTTCAAACCGCCCATAAGGCCTCCGACAAGGTTTAACGACTGTTATCTATCGACAACAACCGGGACCGACGGCTTAACGTGCCCTCCGAAGCACGGAAACGCGCATGAAATTTTTGCCACTAGCGGTCACCCATCTCACACCTGACCGCGCCCGTTTGGCTTAGCTGCATAGATCGCTTGCGTTCTACGCTCGCCGCCGAGCCATGCGCGCTTCGCGCAAAATTTATTAACTTTATGCAATATTTACTAATATTACAAAGAGGAAAGATTTGTATTTTTTGTAATTTTGTATGTTTGTATTGAATAAACTCAAAAACTACTATTACGATTTCAAAAATTCTTTCACCATTAGAAAGCTACATTCACCCTGAGTAACATTGACTACTTTTTACCGCGGAAAAATGCTTCATTCCTGCGTGAAAACGGGTAATAGGGTCAACGCGGTTGAAGCAACTGCCTAAACGCCTATGATTTTAATATAGCAATAAAGCTTGGAATAGCACATAGGCTATTTTTTATACTACGGGGACCCATTAAACGAATTCACGCGGGCGAAGCCGCTGGCGGAAGTCTAGTTAGATTATAAGTTCATAGATAATCAGCCCGTTTGCTGATTTATTAGGATTCCAGTTTCGACAGACAAGGCTTGTTCCCGAGAGGAGTTTATCGGCTTTATAGCTACAATGTTGGCGCCGGAGATAACTTTACCTGTCAGAGTTCCTTAAGATACAAAATTGATTTCATCTTATTGGAATACTAAACGGATTAAACAATATGTTTTATTTTGATTCTAATACTAGAGGAGTGTGCAGGCCACGCGGTGTTAAGTGGTCGTTGCAGCCCATATGTCCTTTCCCAACGCCCGCTCTATCTGCGTTCCAAAGTTCATTAAAATTGTTTCAGTCGTTTAAGCGGGAAAGCGTTGCAGACAGAAAGACAGAGATACTTTCGAATTTATAATATTTAAAAAATAATTAAAAGACATTAAAAGTATGGAAGTATGGATTAAGCTTGTTCGTATTGTAGTGTTGAATAATAAAAATAATAGAAAAAAAAAGGATTCTATCTTCCTATTTTTCTTGCATAACGAGGACTGAAGGCTTATAAAACTGTGGCATAAACCGTGTTAAATCAATTATCAAAAGAATGTTTGCAACCACTGGTTATATCTGCAGGTTTTATTTAGCTCGAAGGAGAGCATCTAGCAGCGTTGTAGCGGTAACTGTGTCGGGCGGACGCCATAACTGCCGCTCGAGGGAAACTCTCCTCGTCGCATTTTGGCCCGAGTCATGAGAGATGTATTCAAATTATAGCTATCAATTAAGTTAGATTAAAACTACTTTCGTATACATTTACGTTTCCATGCAGTAGCAATCCCTCCAAAAAACATGTTTTTTTAAATAAGTCGAACCTTAAATAATAAGCTTCCTTTTTATGGCAAGCAATCATTAAGGTTGCGTACTGATGGTCATGGTAATGCTTGGCTTCATTACAATGTCGCCTATTTTCCATTTAACAAAACTGGTAAGTGACGTTCAGCCAAGTCAATGGACGTTACGTTCAACAACTTGGCTAGTTGTAATTTAGCCACTTCATTGAATGCCGGCGTTTAATAAACGAGCTAGCATTTTATTAGAGTGGATGATTTAACCAGATGGCTGTGACATATACGCCAACTTAAACTACCACCATCAAAGATTTGAACAAGAAGATTTGAACCCGATATCTCCGTGTCGGAGACAGTGGCGGCTAGTGACATTTTTCGATGGGGGTTCACAAAAAAAAAAAACAAAAAAAATATTTTACCACCCGTTGCCATCCAAGCAGATACACCACCACTGATGACCACTGTCGGTGTCAGTTCCAGACGTTCCAGTTGATAACCACAAGACACGGAAAACACATTAATTTATTGCTTTCTTCACATCCACACAACCAATGTGTTTTGAAATATTGTTCAGATTTAAAAAAAAACGCGTAAAAGATTTAGTTTTCGTACTAGGTACATTTTTGCTTTAAGTTCAAGGCGTATTTCGAAAGTTTTTTTCACACTGCATATTAAAAGATACAAATGATAAAAGATACACTGTACTGTTCCATTTTTAACACAAAATGTCGCGCATAAACTATTTTTTTAAATATTCATTTAAAAGAAAAACTACGAAATAACTGACAAAGACGACGGTCGACGACACGTTTGTTTGTATACAACATAAGAACGGCAACATCGCATAAGCAGGCCGTCACGGCCGAACCCACGGTTTGGCAACGTCGCGCGTGAGCGGCGCTCCAGATGTCGGCCTGTGTCGATGTTTCTCTTTCGCACTCATTGAATACAGCGCTAGGAATCGTACTAAACTTGGTTTAAGTTGGTTTCATAGGAGCGCAATCGGTGGCACTCCACTCGTTACATCTTGACGCTAAATGTACGCGTAGATATAGGTAATAATTAATATAATATACTATGTATAGGTATAGTAGAATTGAATGAATGTAATGTAAGGATAGTATGTATTATGAAGGGACATAAGTTACCTATGTAATTTTTTTGGGAGTGCACTGCACCAGCGCTCTTTAGGACGAGCCGCCTCTGGTCGGAGACCACGGTCATTACAGCTCGGCCATCGCTGTTCATTATTCACGAACTTATTTTAAAGAATTAATTGAACTGTAAAACAAAAAAATGAATGTGTAAAAAACCGCTCATAGCGTCTATTTTGAACCACACTGTCGGAACCAGACGGAGCAATATCAGCCGATAGCATCAATAAGTCGCGGTGAAGCCTCTCGTTCCGGTATTAACCGCCGACTAATATCGGGAGTATCGGGACAGGCTTTTAAACGTTTTTAACTATAAATGTAGAAAGTTTGGCATGAGGATGGGGTTTTTGGACATCTTTATTTATTACTAGTGGCCGCCCGCGACTTCGTCTGCGTGGACTTCGGTATTAGTCATAGCACGATGTTATATAGCCTAAAGCCCTCGGGTGGCTCCCCTGGGGTTGCCCGTGTCCATAGGCGACGGTGATCACTTAACACCACGCGGCTCGTCTGCCTTTTTGTTCGGTTTATTTACAAAAAAATAGCCTTCCCCGATAAATGGACTATCCAACACAAAAAAGATTTTTTTCAATTGGAACCAGTAGTTCCTGAGATTAGTGCGTTCAAACAAACTTACAAACGAACGAACGAACAAACTCTTCAGCTCTATGTATAGATTAAAATATTGATTAATTATTGTCGACGTGTGGGAACTGTACGAAAAAGCGTGAACCCTATTTCGTACAGTTTACCATATTATTGCCAGCTCATCTTATGTTGTTTTTTTTGACGTGATAACGTCTTTAAAATCGTTTTAGTCGGGTGACATGTTCAGAAACTTGTGTCACACCAAAACCTCACGAGCGCGATCGCAGGTATAACGAGAGAGAGACGGACCGATCTCCCGTCTCATCTCGAGCGCTGCCAGTCATTCCGTGAAACTTGTCACGCGGAATCCTCACGAGCGGAGGCTGGCATAGCGTTCGAGTGAGTGGACCGATCTTCCGTGTCTCTCACTCTAGCGGCATACAAACGAATGGAGATTTTCTCGTGCGGACGTTATCACGTAAACATCTCGATCGTAAACCTACTTTACAAACAATTTGCCGTTTTTTTTCTATGTATTATCTATTTTTCTTTTCATTTATAAGTTTCACGTTTTCATTTAAACGACTGTAAATTATAAAACTTCAATACTTTAACTGAAGTTTTCGATAAATCAACTACTAGTCTAGGCATCACGGGTCAAATAAAATGAAAATAAACGAAACGACAGTAAACGAAACGAAACGAAACGAAACAAAACGAAACGAAATGAAATTAAAAAAAGAAATGAAATGAAAAAAATGAAACAATGAATTGAATTGAAGTGACGTGAAGTGAAGTGAAATGACTTCAAATAAAATGTTCTTTATTCACTGTACGGTTACTTTACAAACTATTAGTGAACGTTATATATTTTTTGTTCTTTCTGCTCTGGGTGCGCTTAGGCAATGCTGAACTGAAGAAAAGAGCAGATGGAGAAAAACTTCAGCACTGTTTTAAAATTTGGGCTATACAATTATTATTATTTATAAGGAACTTACGTGACATCTACCGCGTGTGTCAATGTCGTCCCACATCCATGTGCTGTTCATGAGATACAGCCTGATGACAAACAATCGGACAGAGGATGGACAGAGGAGGCTTAGTAATAGGGTCGCGATGGCACCCTTCGGGTACAGAACCCTAACAATGAACTATATTCCTACGGCAAATGCACGGTCACACGGCTCCAGCTCACCTGGTCAGGCGTATCAGTCTCGAAGGCGTGGCAGTACTGGTGCGCAGGCTCGGAGCGCGGCTCGCGCGCGACGAAAGCGAACAACGCGCGTGCGGCCTCACACGTCGCGTACGAGATGCGGCGCAGCGCATGCGACATGCGCACGCTCTGGAATCAGAATGATTGAGTTAGAGAAATGAAAGGGAAGAAACGTGCAATGGGCGCGGTCGGGTGTGAAATTGGTGACCACTATAGTGATCTACCAACCAGGACACAAGCTGCTGAGTGTGCTTCAGCCTTTATACATATCGTACAGCGTACTCTAAAGCCATTAAATATGTATGCGGTACAGTAGCCGTACAGTCGTAATCGTTTACCCTTGCGTATGTACCATAGCATTTTGTTAAGTTATTGTACTCGCATTATAGGTAAACCAGAATTGTTTAATTCTTTATAACACAAAAAGAAATAAAGAACAGGCTGCTACCTTTTTTGCATCCCACAGCTGGGCACCAGCATCTCCACATTATAGGAAAGGCCTGGAGCTTACTGCACCACGCTGTTCAAATGCGGGTTGGTGGAGATGCGGGTTAGTGGCCAACCTGCTGTCAAACTGCCCATCAGGCTTTAAAGACTGTAATCTGTCGACAACAACCGGGACTGACGGCTTTACGTGTCCTACAAAGCACGGAAACGCGCATGAAATTTTCACTAGCGGTCGTCCATCTCACACCCAACCGCGTGCTTACTACTGAACCGTAGCATACTGAGTGGCCCCAACTCAGTATGCTACGGTTCAGTAGTAAGTGGAGTGAAATACCCAATTAAAAGTTCTCTTTTTCTTTCCTCGTCTAAATTATAGTGCAATTAAATAATGAGAAACAGTACACTTCCAGGTAATTCGATATGTACCTATTCTGCTTTTACGACATACTTTACTCGGCCTAGCTGTATGCTTAACATAATATCCTGTTGGACGTCGTAGAGTTGTGTGCAAATTTATTGCGGTGTAAAACAGCGCATTTCCACAATACATATTTTAGCCTCTGGAATCCAATTAGAGATTCCAGTGAAACTAACCGCTTCCACCTATACCTTGATAGTTCATAACCATAGCCAAAATTGTATCGTTGAAATAATATCCCGAATAATTAATTGTATGACCAATAGGGTTTTTTTCTCAGGAATCTTCCTCAATCTTAAAGATTTAAGAGTTTTACGAGTTGTATACTAAAATACGACAAAAGTTATCCACAGAAACAACTTTGTTATACAGTAAATACAAATACATGTAAATAAAAACTAGTTCTTCTTAAAAATAATAATAAAAAAAAATTATAATTGTGTTATTCAACCACACATATTATCATTATAAATAATTTTTGTAGGTGGTAGAACTATTATGGTTCGCTCGAGGAAGTAACACCGCTGCACCCACTTCTGCCGTGAACCAATTCTATTGTGTTTCAATGGAAAGGTGCAGTTGCCGGCCACACTTACATGAGGCGACCACCAGCCTCCGGAGTAGCAGCGCAACTGCATACGACCTCAGACAAGACTTATCTATGCTTGCTTGAGGTTGTATGTAGATGTCCATGGGCTGCAGCGACCACTTAACACCACGTGGCCTACATGCTCGTCTGCTACTCCATTCAAATTAAAAAATATATAAAATAATCATGACAAGTAGATCGTACCTGGTCGTCGGGGTCGCATACTTTGACCCCTGAGAGCGCGACGACCACCAGCACCGGCACCGCGCACCCGCTCTCCTGCTGGTAAAAAAAATAATCTGTTAGTGTGTCACAAAGTCCATCACTAAGTTTGCGCATCCAACTAGGATTGCACAAGAGGCAGTGAAGGAGCCACCTGGATATACAGTAGAAGCAGTAATACGTAACAGGAGTTGGAGCCTCTCCTTTCCTCAGTTTTGGAAGTTGTGGAATCGTTCTAATGGCAATCCCGGGATCCTCATTAATCGCTAAGAAAGGTCACAAACGAGGTTTTACGATAGTTAGGCCAAATCTCACACTACCCTATGTCGACGATTTGAAGGTTTTCCCACAATAGGCAATAAAACTAATAAAGTTCTGTCAAGAACGGAGCATATAATAAATTAAGTTTTTAACAAAAAAATAGAACCGACTTTAAACGGTAAAAAATAAAATTGTTCAGTACCTACTTCTTCTTGCTTATGGTAATGACTCTTAAAACTATTTCTGGAGTCGGGCCCTTAGTAAATGTCGTACCATTCGTTCTAAATTGGCACCGACAGTACAGACAGTGGGACAGTACCTACTTCTTCTTGCTTATGGTAATGACTGTTAAAACTATATTGGAGTCGGTGCCCATTCAGAACGAAAGGTACACTATATTTACTAAGACAGGACATTTCACTAAGGGCCCGACTTCAAAAATAGTTTTAAGAGTCATTACCATAAGCAAGAAGAAGTAGGTACTGAACAATTTTATTTTTTACCGTTTAAAGTCGGTTCTATTTTTTTGTTAAAAACTTAATTTATTTCACTCTTTTTAGTAATTTTAATAATTCTGTATGTATTAGCATAATTGGAAAAATTTTCACTTAACTTCTAAACTTTAAACAGATTTACCTTTTATAATCATGTTTATCTAATAGCCATCTAAAAGTCTGAAAGAAAACTACTATCAGTCCACCTGAACGTATAAATTAAAGAAAGAATTTGCTCTCAGGTCCTAACCGTTGAGGAGTTGTACTTTCAATCATCAGTTAAGCAACAGCAGGTGATAATTACCAGACATAAATATTTGTATTATGTTAAAAATATGACTAAAAGAATGTGTGTGCCTATTACGTTTCAGTGTTTCCCTCGATTTCCCTAATATCACGTCATCAGATTTTGACATGGTGACAGTTGGACCACCTCAGGAATGTAAGATTTCGAACAAAAAACCATTTATTGAAAGAATTTGCTCTCAACTCCTAACCGTCGTAGTACCTTCCATCATCAGTTCAGCAACATGATATGACGATAATTATACACAAATGTCTGTTTTGCTTTGTAAAAATATGAAAATCATTTGTTGTACTTTAAAATTTGAATGTTCCCTTCGATTTCTCTGGGATCCCCTCATCAGACTTTGACTTGGTGACAGTTGGACCACCTGGGGAATGTAAGATTTCGAATAAAAAACTATTTATTGAAAGAATTTGCTCTCAACTCCTCACTGTCGCAGTACCTTCCATCATCAGCTCAGCAACATGAGATGATGATTTCTATGCGTAAATATCTCTTATGCTTCAGAAACTATAAGAAAATCAATGTGTGTGCCTATAAAATTTGAGAGTTCCCCTCGATTTCCCTGGGATCCCATCATCAGATCCTGATTTGGTGACAATGGGACCACCTCGGGAGTATAAGCATACGAACAAAAAAAGAATTTTGAAAATCGGTCCACAAACGGCGGAGTAATCGGTGAACATATATAAAAAAAAAAAAAAATACATACAGCCGAATACAGTACCTCCTTCTTTTGGAAGTCGGTAAAAAAACACCAGAACATAAGAGAAAGATTGCTGAACGAAAATAGAATTTCAAGTCGAAAAAAACCATTCAATCAATAATAAGAATGTTTTTTTCACTTGGAATTATAGTAATAATTATTATTAATATGGAATGTTTTTTTAACTTGAAATTGTATGTTCGTTCAGTAATGTCTCGTATGTTCTCGTATTTTTTTTAAATTCGTACCATTACATTTAAGAATCTAGATTTCTTGAAAGTTTCTCAAATACGCGAATTGCTTTAAGAAATATTGAAAATCATGGAGTGTAAAAAGTCTTATTTTTCTGAAAAGTGCCTTTTATAACTTAATAAAGTGTAATAGATACTATACCATAAATAAAATAATATGTATTTATGTTAGGTCATGGTACCGTTAAGCTAGGTCAGTGTTCGAGAAGCGAACTAAGCGAAGAAGAGAACACCAGAGCGAGGTTATTGCAGAGCGGAGCTTAATCAGGGAGTCGACCCCAGCCGCTGCATACAATGGAAATGATTAAACCTGCTCCCGCAGGACTTTTCAAACCACATAGTACTGCAGTAAATTTAGATGTCACGACATTCACGACTCTGACGACCTGCGTGGCGCAATACCGGATTTCCAATAGAAGGGTCTCGGGTTCGATTCCCGGCGAAACAGAAATTTGAATAATGAGTTTAAATTTCTGTTCTTGGTCTGGGTGTTTGTGCTTCTGTCTTTGTGTGATTCCATAGTACCCACGACACAAGGTATCTATCCTACTGTGGGGCTGAATGTGAAGCGTTATTTATTTATTCGCGATTCTGATACATAATATTGTGAAATATTATTGAAATTTTTTAAACACCGATTTACAGTAAAGTCAATTGTCATCTACTGATGTTTTTGTTAGATTAGTGATTCGAACATGAAACCTACTGAATCGTAACAAAAAAATTAAAACTCAAATTTTTTTGAGGTATACCTATAGATATGGAATAGATTCAATCAAATAGCAAACTAGCAAATAAAACTTGCGTAGTTTGAGCGGAGGAATATCAGCACTACGTCCATTTCTGCTTGTCAAAATAAGGTACTATGGCCAAGAGCCTCCGGAACTGCATATGAGCTTTTTTATTTAACTGGGGTAGCAGTCGAGCATACAGGCCACGTGGTGTTAAGTGGTCGATGCGGCCCGCGGACATATGCTTACAAACTCAAGCAAGCCTGAGTCTTGACTGAGGTCGTATACAGTTGCGTTGCTACTCCAAAGGCCGATGATCATATCATGTAAGTCTAGCCTCAGACAGACTTGGGTTGTAGCGACTACTTTTTTTGTATCGGGGGGAATAAGGTACCCGGCACTTTTAGAGAGTACACTAAAACTCCTTCGGTGGCTTGCCTCTGCGCTTGGAGGATTCCGGGATCTCCAGTGGAATGAACCGGATTCATGCGCGCGCGGCGCCCCGTTCGGTCGTACGTAAGGAAGATAGGCGGCACATGCTCTTCTATATATATACCTTCAGATGCTTATGGCGGTATGCGGCCACGCAAACACCACCGTCCTTCCCGGGGCCGCTGGCTGGACGGAACGAGCTCCCACTCTCACCCCCGAAGCTCCCTTTGAATCTCCTCTTACGATCAGACAGGGGATAGCGCAGCTCTATTCTTAATCCCGAAGCTACATGGGCTAACACCACACGGCCTGCATGCTAGTCTGATACTCTACTTAAACATTAAAAACACAAAAAAATAGCTTGACAGCAGATTTTTTTTTTTCAATTATGGCATCGCAAACCCTGTGCATACTGCCAGCGTCAAGTATTATTTTTGCATCGATTTTTTGCCAGTTTCAATGAAACTGGACGAAGTAATAACAGTCAGTGAGTAAGTCGTCAGTAATCAGTCAGTCTAGTCAGTCCAACATTCAAGTAAAGCGATGGCTACTTTACTAGAACATGTCCGATGGAATTTTGGAGGCAAGCAGAAAAAACACTTTTAGCACTGTTATTCTATTTCACAAACACTCGTGCACTGTAATTAACCTATATCAAACAAAATGCCATCAACTTTATTCAATATAACTCAAAAGTACACCAAGAAAATGAAAATAAAACAAGAGCACAATATGTCTTTTTCGACTTCCCGCCAAAACTCCGACAGCAGAATTGTGTGCAACGGTGATAATTCCGTGGTGAAATGACTCTAGTTTTGTTAATGAACGTAACAGTTTAATCCATTAATACTTTTATCCAAACCCTGGTCGTAAACAACAAAACTCTTTGTAAAGCAACCTCGACGTCCTCTTTTAATAGATTCCTCTGCTTTTGTTTCTCCCTTTTATTGTAGCCTGTTTGTTTACGGCGATTATAAAATGATTTTGGGCTTGCCGAGCCAGAGCTTTTCATTTTGTTGAAAAGATATTTTCGGAATCTGTTAGGTAACTTTTTGTTCGGAAATGGGGTTTTTGATATTTCGGATATAACGATGACCGTATTAATCTGTGTTTTGATGTAATTATTCTTGTAAGTATGATTTAAGCACCAAGTCGCAAGTTCGTTCAGTAGGCAGACAGCCTTACGTGGTGGCTCGTTAATTTTTGTAAGTAAGGACCTAAAGTTTAAGGTTCGTCAAGACATCGTGAGCCTTTCTATTGAACGAACTATAGAAATAGCCTGTGTGGAGTTATTAAATTGTATTATTGTTTGTATTTATAGACCTCCAAATTCTTTGTATGATACTTTTGAGTCAGTTTTAGAACAATTATTGGATAAATTGTGCAACAATACTAAAAAGAAGAAGGACATAGTTGTTTGTGGTGATTTTAATATAAATATATTGGAGGATTCAGCAATAAGCAAAAAGTTTTTGTCCGTCTTAAAATGCTGTAATCTTACTAACGTGTTTTCACAACCAACTAGGATTACACAATCCACAGCTACTTGTATAGATAATATTTTTACAGAAGGGTCACCAGCGCAATCTATGATAATAAACAACTTAAGCTCTGATCATTGTGGCCAATTAGTTTGCTTTAATTACAGGATGGACAGACAGGTTAGTAAGAGCAAGGTGGTCGTTCCAGTGACTAAAAAACGCATGGAGAGATTTAGATGTGCTATTGAAAATGGGTTTCGTATTCCAGCCCATAAAAATGTAAATAAACATTATGGGGCATTATGTTCTCATATACACAAAATATATAAGACTGTCTTTACATCAAAAACAATATCTCCTAAAAACTGTAAATCATTCAGTGATTGGGCGACTTTAGGGATACATAAAAGTAGACAAAAATTATATGATCTCTATGAAGAGAGATCGTATAATCGAGACGAGTCCTTTTGTGCACACGTTAGAAATTATTCAAAATTGTTTAAGCAAGTATGTATCGCGGCCAAGTCATTGCATATTGGTAACCAAATTAAATCTAGTAAGAATAAAATTAAAACGACTTGGAACATTATTAACGCCGAGACTGGAAGAGTCAATGACCGTTGTCGTGTCTATAAACTTATTATGGACGGTACCGTCATTGAATCAGACGAACTTGTAGCAAAAACATTTGAAAAATACTTTGCTGACATTCCAGTATCGACGACTAAATCACTTAGGTCTTCCCCTGAAGCCGCCGAATCATTGCTTAAGAAAAATGTAAGCGAATGCAAATGTAAGTTTATATTCAGGCCCGTAGACGCTAAACACATTGTTAAGATATTTAAGACTTTAGAAATTAAGAACACTACTGATCTTTGGGGTATCTCTGTAAAAATACTTAGTTCAATAATTGACTTAATAGCACCCCACTTAGCTATAATATTCAATAACTGTATTAAGAGTGGTGACTTTCCTGATCTAATGAAACATAGTAAAGTGATACCTTTATTTAAGTCAGGCAATACTTCAGATCCCTCCAACTTTAGACCAATTTCAATTCTGCCCTCCATCAGTAAAATCTTTGAGAAAATAATTTTAGAACAACTTCTAAAACACTTTACAAATAATAGACTTATTCATAAAAATCAATTCGGTTTTACGAGGGGTCGCTCAACCACAGATGCCGGAGTAGAGCTTTTTAAGACCATAGTAGATGCTTGGGAGGGGTCACGGGATGCTTTAGGTGTCTTTTGTGACCTATCTAAGGCATTTGACTGTGTGCACCATGAAACATTAATCAGGAAACTCAATCACTATGGCATCAAAGAAACCGCGCTCAAGCTTCTGGAGTCTTATTTGAGTGATAGGATCCAGAGGGTTGAAGTGAACGGTAAAATGTCAAACGGGTCTGTAGTTCATTTGGGGGTCCCACAGGGCTCAGTACTCGGCCCGTTCCTATTTTTAATATATATTAACGATCTGCCATATATGGTGGAGAATAATCACGAGATAGTATTGTTTGCAGATGATACTTCCTTAATTTTCAAAACTAATAGACAAACTGATGATTATGACGATGTGAACAATGCTCTCTCTGAGGTGGTAAATTGGTTTAATGTAAATAACTTAGTGCTCAATAACAAAAAGACCAATTGTATTAAGTTTTCACCACCTAATGTTAAAGAAAATGTTGTAAAACCTCAATTGAATGGCGAGGAAATGAGCTTTGTTGATGAAGCTGTATTTCTTGGATTAACTGTTGATTCTAGGCTTCAATGGGGACCCCATATCTCTCGGTTAGCGAATAGACTAAGTTCTGCCGTCTTTGCGATTAAAAAAATAAGATCACTTACAGATGTCGATACAGCCAGATTGGTCTATTTTAGTTATTTCCATAGTATAATGTCGTATGGTATTTTACTGTGGGGAAATGCAGCTAATGTCGACACAATATTTATTTTGCAGAAGAGGGCTATTCGCGCAATATATAAATTAAATTCTAGAGAATCACTGAGAGAAAAATTTAAGGAGACTAATATACTAACATTTGCATCGCAATATATTTATGAAAATATAATGTATGTTCGTAAAAACAAACACGAATTTATGACCTTTTTGGATCTACATAGTTCGAACTGTGTTTCGACAAGGAATGGCCACAAACTTGCATTCCCCAAGTGTAGGCTCCGCAAAAAGAGCCACTCTTTTATCGGGATGTCGATCAGAATATACAATACAATCCCGGAAAATGTTCAATCCCTTCCTTTTCACAGATTTAAAAAAAAAGTCAAACAAGTCCTGTGCCGCAAGGCTTTTTACGATCTTAAGGACTATTTAATTGATAAAAAAGCTTGGGATTGAGGTGTAGTCCCACAAGGCTGTTTCTATAACTGATGTAATAGACTTAAATGAATTAAATTGCCATGTTAGCAGATGGCTGTGGGACGACATTGACACATGCGGTAGCTGTCACGTATGTTCCTTATCGGCCCATAGCTACTCTGTAAGAAAGTTAGCTATTGTATACCCCATATTTTAAAACAGGGCTGAAGTTTTTCTCCGTCTGCTCTTTTCTTCAGCTCAGCATTGCCTAAGCGCACCCAGAGCAGACAGAACAAAAAATAACGTTCACTAAGAGTTTGTAAAGGAACCGTACAGTGAATAAAGAATATTTCATTTCATTTCATTTCATTTGGTATTAAATGTATAATTGACAGTAAATAATAAGTAAAAAATCTATATACATATAATAAATCTGTAACAAGTCGGTTTCTGTACATTGAAGATATTTGAGAAAAACTGTCACTAGGGCTATTTATTAGCGTAATAGAACCCAAAACAATGATTTTTAGAATTATTGTCTGTTTGTTCGTTTGTGCGCGCTAATCTCAGGAACGGCTTAACGTAGAAGGATGCTGTTTTCACTGATGTATTGGTATTTTTTTGGATTAACATTTAGTGTTTGTTTTATTTAAATCGGTTCACAAATAAAAAAGTTGGACGTAACTTTCAAGAATTTATGATTAGTGTTTGGAAGTATCGTTGTTGATTTATCGAAAACTTCAGTTAATGTATTGAAGTTTTATGATTTACAGTCCCTTAAATGATAACATGAAACTTACAAAAAGAAAAACATATAATACATAGAAAAAAACAAACAAACAATATAAGATGAGAATAGGGTTCACGCTTTTTCGTACAGTTCCCACACTATACATAAAGCTGAAGAGTTTGTTCGTTCGTTTGTATGTTTGTTTGAACGCACTTATCTCAGGATCTACTGGTGCTGGTGGAACAAAACGGCAGACGGGCCGCGTGGTGTTAAGCGATCACCGTCGCCTATGGACACGGACAACCCCAGGGGAGCCAGCCAAGGGCTTTAGGCTATATAACATCATGCTATAACTAATACCGAAGTCCACGCGGACGAAGTCGCGGGCGGCCACTAGTAATAAATATAATACTAACAATAATGATGTACTTTTGAACACCAATAAGGTGCTTTGGAAGCCGGTCCCAGCTATAGCATAAAAGGCGCTCTTTATATCGTGGCTATTGTTTGTTATACATAGATAGCATACGCCAAACCGATCGTTGATAGTGTCAAAGGCCTTATGTCCTCCGTAGCAAGTGGACAGATGGGCGGATTGAAAGCAATCAATACCGGGTTGGACACTAACCTGCATTGGAGCAGCGTGGTGGAGTAGGCTCTAGGCCTTTCCAAAACGGGGAAACACCCGTACCCAGCAGTGAGACGTAAGAAGCGTTGCAGCCAAAATATAAAATTATTGTTTCTGAATCATAAAGTGTTATTTAAGTATTAATTTAATAATAAATTACTTCGGATAACTTCTAACACACAATTTTGGCTTTTTCTTAATCAATAAATTATTGCAACTGATAATGTAACAATTAGGTATTTGTTTTTCCTAAAGAAAGACAAAATTAGGTCGTTAGTTGTATACAACAGCAGATCATGATTCATTCTCCAATCATATCTTGGGTATCACATAAACCGAATCTAATCATAAGAATTTCCCGAAGCGTCATTTTATGGCTGGATGTAAAAAACAGCTGATACACCATTTCCTTGTGTTCTCTGAGTGGCTTTTAGAACAATGGCTGCTTTCTGCTGGTTATTATGGTAACAATGCATCTGCCATTCTTTCTTAAGCGGGAGCTTAGCGCCAATCCCGCGATATTGGAGTAAGCCTCAGGTATGAAGAGAACGTAGCTAGGAGATAGGGCAGTCTATGGAATATTCTTTAGTTAAACCAAACAATTTTTTTGTACCTTCCCGGCAAGAAAGCGAGAATAAATCAAAGACACCATACACATAACTTTAGGTGTACACGTACTTTACAGAAACACATAACTTCATGTGTTTAGTATATCTGATTTGATTTTGGCAGTAGATATTTTTTTGTCTGTTCTGACCAGTCTGTTTTGGCTTCTTTATTCGTTCCATAACATAATATATAAAACTACACATAGGGTATTTTGTATTCGCTTGTTTTATTTCATATGATTCTTGTGTTATATTTACAACATTTCTTTTTAAACAGATCTACAGTGGAATATTTTTAAAATGGTAGCTTAGTTGCAATGTTACCTAAAATTATTTTGAAATAGGTATATGTAGGTACGAAGTAATTACATAAAAAACAACGGGTTACACTCTGGTAGTGCCGGCAGAAGTGAAAACTTGAAAATTAACGTTGTGCATTTTTGATATTTTGGAATGGTTAGGGAATAATTTCGCACGAATTGCTTTTATTATCAGTATTATTTTTCATCTAGTATTCTCAGTAGGTTTTCATCTAGTATTTTTATAAAGTACTCGCTTATTTTCTTTCACTATTTCTTCGTCACTTTTTTCATTTATAGATGCACTTTGTTCAATGTCCATATTTTAAATACTTGATATAAACGAATTTTACAGTATAGACAGTCGAGCCGTCATCAGCTGTCACCCCTCCGTCTTACGAATATTCGATCAGTTCACGTGTCCTGACGCGAGTTTAAATTTTTTTACCCATCCCAAAAAAAGTGCACAACGCCGCTCAAAAAGTTTTCACTTCAATAATTAAAATATTTTTATTACATTTTACCTACGTTGAAATATTTTTCTCGCTCTTTCTACCACAGAGACCTAGTCCTTAGCAATAAAACTAAGTGGTGGGCAGCAGACGTTTTATATTAATTACAGAAATCCTTCTTGTGTCTATTTAAAGAGAACTCTGGTTTACAAGTCCAACATCCTCACATTTTAAAAATTTAAAGACGCTTTCTTTTTTATATTTTCTGCCGTTCAACAGCACATTTTAAACATAGGTACCTTGAAAGTAAGTTAATAAGAACGTATTTACGTCTTTGGCAGCTTGAAATAATTACTGAAGCTGGACTGAAGTATGTTGTCTGTTTAATTAAAGTATGCATCTGGATGACCGAGCATTCCTCGGTAAAAACAATTGATTTTCATGATCTATTCTCAAACCAAACACCGATTGGCTTAGTGTTACCTAACAACTTCATGTACTGAAGTAGCTTTGAATTAAAAAAAATACTATTACTTATTTGCCAATAGATGTCAAAAAGAGCCATATTTTGCAGTTTATTTTTAAATAAATTATCGCTGAAAATACGGTTAAAATGACATAATCTAAAAATAAACTAGCTAAATCGATTTATCGCCCCCGAAACCGCCTACATGCTAAATTTCATGAAAATCGTTCGAGCCGTTTCTGAAATTCAGGTTATATATTTAGGTGTAATTGGAAATATGTATACAAGAATTATTCGTTTAAAAGTATTCGATTTTTCCATATCTAATTGGACATTTGAAATATCAAGTAAGAACTTCCGAGCTAACGTTTAAAGCAGGTGACAAAAGAGATCTAAATTATGAAATAATATTTCTAGTCGGAGAATATAATATAATGTTATTTAATTTCAATTTTAGTTATTCCAATGTAATGTAATACAAATAAAAATAATTTTAATCGAATCGTTAATGGTTACATCAAATATAAATAAATCTTGCATGAATTTGGTAGGTTGTAGAACTATTATGGTTCGCCCGGGGAAGTACCACCGCTGCACACACTTCTGTCGAGAACCAATTCTATTGTGTTTCGGTGGAAAGGTGCAGTTGCCGGCCACACTTACATGAGGCGATCACCAGCCTCCGGAGAAGCAGTGCAACTGCATACGACCTCAGACAAGACATCTATGCTTGCTTGAGGTTTTGTGTAGATGTCCATGGGCTGCAGCGACCACTTAACACCACGTGGTCTGCATGCTCGTCCGCTACTCCATTCAAATAAAAAAAATGAATACTAATTTCATGTCTCTTGGTATTTTGTGATTCAGAAATAAGATTGTCTTCAAAGCGATTTCGTTTCGAATTCTCCTTTGACTGCTGAACTGTGTTAGTAGAAAATAAAATCTGGGGAATTGCGATTTCCGTAATTTTGTCTTTTTTATAAATCTAATTTCGAGAGGCTGTTTTATTTATTTTTTGTCCAACGATCTATTCATCTGTCATATATGAATTTAAATAATAACGATGTTTTGCATCACCGTGAATGCCTGAGTGTACCCATTTCACAATTTCTCGAAAGGATTGGAGGAGACCAATCCGCACTTGGCCAGCATGTTGAACTGTACCCTAAATCTTTCTCACTTCCTTATAAAAAGTTTTTGAAGTGAAAACTTATTTAGCGGCCCTGCACTGGCGTGCACTATTTTTGGGATGGGTAAAAAATGTTAAACTCGCGTCAGGACACGTGGCCTGATCGAAAATTCGTAAAATAGTAGAGGAGACGTGGAAGATCGACCTTCACCGATCTGATAACTCAATGAGATATATTTTTTATCAAATATAATTTATAAACATATATGCCTATGATAACTAAGTTAAGTTAAGTTGATAAGTTTTTTTACATAATACCTATGAGGTGTACCTGGGGGTGTTATATTCATGCTATTTTCATAGACTTAGGATTACTGTAGTATATTATACTAAGTCTATGGTTATTTTAATCTCCGTGGCAATAAAAGCCATTACAAAAAGGCCACTTTATTTTTGTTTTATAAGTGCCCACAGATTTTTTGATATTATATTTCATAATGAAGATTTCCGGCTGAAAACTAATGTGTGATAAAACTCGCTCTTTAAAATTCAACTCACTCTTACATCATTAAGTACTCAGCCTGAGCTCACTTTAATCTAAAGTTGGAACTAACAAAATGGGTAAAGCCGGGTAAAGTGGCTGGTTAAAAATGAAATGTTGCCTCAGCGAGTGCCCGGATTACCCAACTTACCCTAACGGTCTCACTAAAAACTTGGAGCTACCGAATTTCTCGGTACAATTATTATGTTATCATGTTTGTCCATTTTTTCCATGTAACTCTGGAAATAACAGACTAAAATTGAAATAAAAACCGTTGAGATACTAATTTTCAAGCGTTGCATGAAAAGAAATTAAAAATAAATCACATTTCATACTCATGGGGCTATGAGTATGAAACAATAAAAACGAAAGTAAAAAATATAGTTTAAAAAAACTAAAAAAACATGCTTTTGAAGCACATCAAAAACATATTTTGATTTACTGCGCTTTTTTCACAATGATGCTAGTATTTTTTGTTTATTATTATTTCATCTTATATTTATTTTTCAAATTTTAATTCGATTTATTTTTAGTTTTATTTATATTACGACAGTACAATACAATAAGACAATCGGTAAGATACTCTTAAGTATGAGTTATCATCGTTTATCTTGGAATGTAAAAGCCCATCCTAAGCGCGCCAAAAACGGAATGTTAACATCTCTGTCGTATTTTTTTTAAATATTACCAACTCAACTCTTCTGCGTTTAGTTGTTATGCTCACGTATCGACACTGAGCAATGTTGAGTTTTTTTAAAACTTAAACAATGTGCAGTGCAATAGGTATTTGTACCTTACAACATTCACAACTGAACGAATTTCGTGACATACATATAATATTAGCAAGCTAGCACTCACTCGTTGCTCATTCCCTCCTCCCGGTGAAACAAGTCATTTACCTTATTTAGGAATAAGTTGGAATGATGCTTTTAAGACTCCAATGTAAATGTTAATTAGGTTCGGAGTTAATGGAAATAGTTTTATGGTGCCACGTGCGCACATTCATTAATCTAGTAAGTATATAATAATTACTGCACTCAAATATAATTTGAAATTATGTTATGAACTCTCTAACGCTAAAATATTCGAAGTTATAAGCATCAAATATCTTAAAAACGTAATCGGAAATGGATGGATAGTCTGGTATATGTTATATAATGTATCTCAAAAGTGTGAGTCGTTTCTATGTCAAATTTTAGATTTGTATTGGGGCAGTAAGTTTTATCTAATTAAAAAAAGCTATTTAATATTTCACCGTATATTCTTCATAAATACTTAATACTTCATAAAGCTTAGATAAGATGTTAAGAGGAACCTAAACGAAAGGAAATGAACTAGAAATTAAAGATTTGAAATTTATAAAATCAATCTTTGAAAATAGTTTAAGGTTGTATTCAACCAGAAAGATAAATCTTTACTAGCAAAATTAGTTTAAATGAAGGACAATGTTACTAGGATGTGCTTAGAAGATAATTAGATTCAAGGGATTTGCAAGACGAAATCTGAAGCTTGCAGGTAAGTGGGATGTTCGGTGAGGGACTTGATAATGTATGTCTTAGCTTACTAGCTATCAGTTTTACGTTTAGATTGAGATTCGACTTAGCGTAATGCGCTGATCCTTTCTTTCCCTTCTTTTCTCCTGTTAGTGAAATTTTAGTGGACGTTAATTATAGTAATAAATATTGAAGCAATCTACATAGTTTTTTTTTTTCAACCGTTTTATATCCTACTACTGAGCACAGGTCTCCTCTAACTAGTGAGAGGGATGTAGGCCATAGTCCACCACCCTGACCAAGTGCGGATTGGTATACTTCATACTTTCGAAAAATTGTGAGTTTCTCTCAGGCATGCACAGATGGAAACAAACAGCAGCGATGAAAATGCACACATTATAAATTTCATGTGTCAGCGGTGAGCGGCGAAGATTTGAACCCGGCATCTACCGCAACGAAGACCACTCGGCTAACGCTGTTCTACAACCACACATTTAAGCGAAATGTATTTGGTCGGCTGTGAGATGGATAGCCCCTATTGCCAAATTGCGTTTCCGAGCTTCGGAGGCCGTCGGACTCAGTTTTCCTAACAACTTATGGGCGGTTTGAACACAAACTCGTAAGAGACCACTAAAAGGGGGCTTCCGGGGTTACGGGCGGTGAAAGTGGGAGCTCGATCCGTCCAGCCAGCGGTTCCGGGAAGGACGGCGGTGTGTGCGTGGCCGCATGCTGCCGTTAGTATCTGAAGGCGCAAGAGAGCACAATTGCTGGAGAGCTGCTGCTGCATTGCTGAAGATGGGGGGGCGCCGCGCTTGAATGACACCGGTGTGTTCCATTGGAGACTCCGGAGTCCTCTCCGAGCGAAGAGACAGGCCACCGAGGGGGTTTTAGTGTGGTACAAATCCCACATAACACGTTATCCTCTGCCAAGGTGCCGGGTAATCATATGCAGGTCCTCCCCCTCCCCCGATACAAAAAAGGGGTAGTCGAGTAAGTTCTAGTCCTCCACAAAGACAAGTAGAGACTCATGCCCAATAGTAGACGCACTGTAGCTGATGTAGCCACTGTGGTTTTGGCGTAGAACGCGGGCTCCGGCGGCCCGAAGCCACAACCTCAAAAAAAAACGGACACACGTACACAATATGCAATATACTCACTAGTTCTTTTCTGATATCGAAACGAACTAGTGAGCTTACTTGCCGAGGAAGGCAGAGTACTAGCGCAGTAAAGCGGTCTCCAGTTATTCAGTAGGTAAGCGTTAAAGTGGGTTGGGTTGCCCAAATTGAAGGAGCAATAAAAATAATAAAAGCTAAAGTATGGGACACTATGGGAATTATTAGGGGGTTTGGATTAAGTTTCTAGTCGAGGGAACATGGCCTCACACGGCTTCAATAACATTTAGTATTTATAGTAAAATATTAACATTCAACACCACTGTATCATCTCACTAAAAACTAAACGATCTTCCAGATGACTCGTATGTTTATACGGTTTAACGGGCCTTTTGTCGCATGTCAGATCGATCTCAACGTTTAGGCGGTCATGGATAAATAATTATCTCCCGACCCTGACTCCAGGGAGCGTGTAGGGTTAACGGGGAAGAAAAAACATTTGTTATACAAAATTAAGGTGACATGAAGCACGGATAGCTTAGTGGTCAAAATCTTTGGTGGCAGTACAAACTTATTCAAATTTAAGTGAATTCTTGTAACAAATAAATAAACACTTTTACTTTTCTAATTCAAAATGTATACGGGCGAATAATAGGAATACATAGCTTATGTCATTTGCTGTTTGGTGCACGAACGTTACGACTCAGTATTTTAATTTTAATTTTTTTTATTTACACGAACAAGGGTAAGAAAATATATAGTTGGATAACGATCCGCCAAATTTTGCCTGTTAAATCATGCAAAATAGATAAACGAAATTTACAGTTTTTAAGTAAAATCAATTTGATAACGAAGCAATTTCAGCAAATTGAATTCCTTATTCAGAAAATATTATGCCTAAAAAGTGATAAATTATTTAAAAAGAAACAATAGTAACTTTTTAATGGAACTTTAAGATGACGCCATTTCCACCAGCGGCTGAGTGCAGCGCTAATGGACGCGGATACTCAATACCACGAAACAGCTGTAAATGGAAAAAATGAGGAACTTAGGCCAGAATTGTTTCCACTATATTAAGCAAGAAGTTTCTTCGAGAGAAATGAATCTAATGGCATATGACATAATAGCCTTAAAAGTTCACTTTTAACTTCAACTTGCCTCTCAGTTTTATTTAAAAGAAGTTTTCAGATTCTACTGAATCTTGCTAATGGTTTAAGTAACTAGTTTGAGCACAATTTTTCCAAAAATGTTGAATGTTTCTTATTGGATGGCCGTTGAAAATATTTTTCAAGACCAAGCAATTATTTTAATAAAGTTTGCAACATAATAAAAAAGATTTGTACGCAAATCTTTATTTGACAAATTGTTCTTAGTTCCATCCATCCATCCATCCATCAGCGTTTTAAAGTCCACTGCTGGACATAGGCCTCCCCTAATGTTCGCCACTCCGTCCGGCCCTGCGCCCTCTGAATCCAGCGGTTTCCCGTTATCTTCTTCAGGTCGTCAGTTCACCTGGTTGGAGGGCGGCCTGTGCTCCTTTTGCCGAGACGAGTCAGACGAGAGGAGTCAGTCCTCCTAACGATGTGGCCTGCCCATTGCCACTTCAGCTTACAGATTTTGAGAGCTATGTCGGTAGCCTTCGTTCGTCTACGGATTTCATCGTTTCGGATTCTGTCGCGTAGAGAAATACCAAGCATAGCCCTCTCCATCGCTCGCTGAGCAAACTTGAGCCTGCGGAAAAGGCTAACTGTAAAAGACCACGTCTGCTTTTAGTTACTACAACGATTAGATATTATTTACTTATAACAAAACAAACTTTAGTAAAGATCAGGTAAAACTTAGTTTAGATAAGTGATAAATAATTTGCCAAATCGGCTTATTTAAAAATATTTTTTCATTGGAAAGAACGCTTAATATAATGACGCATTGAATGGGCTAAGATGAAGCTATTTTTTATCAGCGGCTGAGTGCAGCGCTAATGGATGTGGTTACTGAACACCACGAAACAGCTGTGAATGGAGAACTTGAGGAACTTAGCGGAGAATTCTTTCCGCGGCATTACGCAGAAAGTTTCTTTTGAACTGCTGCTATATTGCATAGTGGTTTTGAGTGAATGTGTCGTCTTTTAAAGCTACAAAATTACAGTTAAAAATAAGCTTTTATGAGATTTTTACTAAAAATGAATTACATAATTATATTTCCTCGGTATACCTAACAATGTGTCGATTTAAGCAATTACATTATTATAATTACAATGAAAAGAAGAGTAGACAATTGTCTTTTTATTAGAAAATAATACATTTCGTTGCATAAAGCGTTAAAAACCACGTTATCCATTTTATTCATTGAAACCATATTCTAAAAAAAACATTCATAATTTACTTTAAAGTTACGGTTTAACAAGAGGCAATCATTTCATAGGCTGAAGTTAATGAAGGCATCTTGGTGGATGATAATAAAAATTAGTAAAAAATCACCGCCTTTTCTTGTCACTTGGGCCTCATTTTTGAAGAGGCTCTTATAAAAATTGGCTCGATATATAAGGCCCTGTGCATACTTAGACTTAGCTGCGATGTAGTTGCGATGCAGCAGTCATTTTTTTTGCCTGAACATACTAAAGAGTTAAATTTACATATATCTACATCTCACGATCAGCTGTCATGTGTGACCATTATCGACCCATAGCCATTCTGTTATCTCAAATATATTATTATGTACTGTTTTTTTAAAAGAGTGCTGGGAGTTTTTTTCCGCCGCCTTTTTTCTCTCAGCTCAACATCTAGCCCAAACGGGCACTTAAAGGCGATGACCGGGAAAAAATGATATTCATTAAGCGAATATTTTGTATTCCTAATATGAAATAAATATTTTTTCTTTCTTTCTTTCTTTCTTTCTTTCTTTCTTTCTCAAGGATTCAGGACATACGAAATTTTTCCAAACGTAATTGGCGTAATTGTTAGTAAGAACAGTGCGCATCGATGCACATTGTTTGTACCACTCATTGCTGGTGAAGCGATGGTGTCCCGCGTTTTAAAGTAGCGCGACTGATTCGATGCCAAAAATCACAGTGTGTAAAGGGCCTAAAGTAAGCCCTAGCGTACTACTTGTTTGTTACTTGTTTTAAGTGTCACACTTTACGCGAAGTAAAGAGTGTACGCTAAAACATTCATAACCCTGAGGTTGTATTAAACAAAACTGAGGTCCTCCGACCTTTAAGAGTGGGTTGTCACACCCCTGAGGGTAAATGACGATATTTCAACAACACATTTCACCAGTAAAAGTTTTAAGAATAAGGTGTTTAGAGCTTTTAGGCACAGAAAAGTATGCACGTGGGTGAAATTTATGTTTAAAAAAATTTAAGTTTTTATTTTAAACAACACTGTAAATGCTGTGTACGAGCTACTCGTATTTACAAGAGAGAGTGACTTAGGCAGTAGGCCACTACACTGGCTAAGTGTAAAAAGAGTTAATATACTCAATAGGTAATTATTGGAAACGATGAAATCTTTAAAATTAAGATTTTTTAAATTTTGATATTTAATTTTGTATTGCATGAAATTGTATTTTCAATACGTTTTTTATCAATTATCTATCTATATTATCAAATTAGCACATTGATTGATAGCAAAATGAAATTTAATGTGTATTTCCAGACCAACCTTTTTAATAATCATTAATTATATTTTGGCGTGTCTTTGAAACAGATATCAAATATAAAAGAAAATGTTGGTGCAACGGGATTTTATCCAACCATTGTTAAAAAATTAAATTCATTCTTAAAACCTTTGTAATTTTGTAAACAAATAAATAAAGTAATAAATTATATGCCAACAGATCGCGGAAATAATCATCTGATACGTTTCTCAACTTCTGCAGTCGCAGCTGTTTTGTAGTCAGCATCCATTAGCGCTGCACTCAGCAGCTGATGGAAATGATATTACCAGATGTCTCATAGCAAGCATCATTGTGATTTCTGTGTACTTACTCGTAAGACTTGTATCGTTAGTAAATATATTTTTTCTGGTAAAAGATTCAGTAGCTTTTTTCATTTTAGTAACAACACTACTTTACAACTTTGGTAAAGAGAAACAGTATGAAATGAAAATGAAATGATTTATTTACATAAATGTGGTGATTTGTTGTTTAAAAGTACATTATTATGATAGTATCTCACAGTAGTGGATCTTTTGATAATTTATTTGAGTGTTTTTAACTGTTATGTATAATAATACTGCTGCCGAATTGTTCTGAGACCTGCACATTTGTGAGAACAGGTTTGTTTTCTGATTAAGGATTGATTAGTTTTCTTTTTGTCTTTGTCTTTTTCTTTATACTAATTGGAAATGAAATTATTTTTGCTCTTTTTAGTTCACTCATTGATATTTTTCGTTCTCTTTCATTCGTTTTCGAAAAAGCTACGGTCTTCACTACCTCTTCTTTAACATAAAATAAAAACCTGTTTCAAAAATGCAAAAGCAAAAGTTTATTATTTAGTTTTTGTGTACGAATGTACGAGTAGCAGGTGTTTCACGGATAGCCAATCTCCAAAAGTTCCTTTAGGGCCCATCTCAGTCAGCTCTTTATAATTGGTGAAATAACTGTGTAATAGTTACCTCACATTATATCAGTCGCGTATAAATCATCTTTAAAACTTTAAATTTTTATTTCTCATTGAAAGCATTGACGATGAAAATGCTACGAGTACTAAAAGTAAGTAAAAATTCATTTATCTCTGCAGCAAATATTTTATCAGTGCGTCAGTTAAGTATTTGCCTACACTTCAGGCGTTTATCTGCATGCTGAATGATTCTGAATCGATTGCAAATATTCGCTCGCGTCGGTAATCACCTGTATTTATGCTTTTTCGTACTTTCAGAGCCAAGTGCTTCTCCCTTCTCGCCGTACTGTTTGCTATTTACAACGGCTGCTCCTTTTACAAAAGCATCGTTTTTGACTTTTTAAATGTTTCTACGACGGAAAGTAGTAACATCTTTTCTTTGATATTTTATGTCCCTGTTTATTTATGTAGTCTAAAGATTCTGTAACGTTATTGTAAAACTCATATGTACCAGATAGATATGCAAACATTATGCAAATGATATTTACTAATCATATCAAGTTCTGCCTCTATAGCAGAAAAAGGCAGTCTTACTGTAAGTTCTACGTATTTTTTCTGTATTGCTTTATAGAAAATACTTTATATTTCTAAACACCCTTCTTTGAAGAAGAATATTCCATGCATTATTTCTTTCTCTGCATCAAAGTATAAAACGTTGTCACTTACAAACTATTACAATACAGTCAAAGACGTATTAGACATAATGCGTGATGCTTTTCCACTCGATGGCTTTCAAAGCGCATTTCACTTTGAGTCGTGCACTCTTGTGACCCACATTTCCAAAGCCTTATGACTTGAAGATTTTTATTCTGACTTAGATACTTATATCGCAAAAATTATACTGATGTTTAGAGTCTAGTCTAGAGTTCTTTCAACCTCACCATAACATACATACTAATCACGTGGTACCGTACATATCATATGTATATAAGTAAAACTTCATCGTCGTCAACACTAAAATTTTATTTTTGGTCTACTCTTACAAATTAACTTAAAGCATCAAGGTATGACAGGTATGGCACCCATCAGAGGAGTGCCCTTTACGGGCGAACCCCTTGTACCAACCTCCATGCACAATGTGCCTTCTAGTTATACAACTATTGTGTTAGTGTGTGTCGGTGTCAGTGTTGACGGTGCATAGAAAATGACGTTGTTAATTGAAATTGACATATTTAGAAATGAATGCGTCTGTAGCGATGAAAGAATATTTGTGAATGTGTGACAAAATGAAAATGTGTGCGTTCTTTCCCCGCACCAGATTTGGCACAAAAATTATGTATCGAAGCGAGGCGCTATGCCGTCTCTCCTGAAGGTTGAGTCAGTAACTTTGATGCTCTAAGCAAATTTAGGACAAATTTAGTCACAAATTGTCTAAATATTTATTTCATATTAGAAATACAAAATATTCCCTTGATTAATGTCATTTTTGGCGGGTCATCGCCTAGATGTTGAGCTAAGAGAAAAAAGGCGGCGTACAAAAGTCCCAGCAGCACTCTTTTAAATAAAATACATAATTATATATTTGAGATGAACAGTATGTATGGCTAGAAGTTGATCGATCTATGGCTGATCGTATGAAACACTAGTATTAATCCATGCCGTTGATAAATTCTAGATTGGTAAATTTTACTTAGTCTTGATAATACTAGTAATTTTGATTATCTTTTGATATGCTTGATTTCCTAATTTGGCGTATTTCTGGAAAATTCATAAAATATTTGTTAATTTAATTTAAATTCTTCCTCTCTTTTTGTTATCTTTTGATATGCTCGCTTTTCCTTATTTAGCGTATTTCTGGAAAATTCATGAAATATTTGTTAATTTAATTTAAATTCTTGCTCTTTTTTTCGATTATTGTTGTTGCTACAATAGTTTTAATACATCTAGATAACCTGCTCAAAAACCTTAACCAGTTTACATTGTCTTAAAAAGGGTTACTGTTTTAAAATCGCACTGCTGCTCGGCACAGCACTCCTCTTAGAATTTAGAGGGCCCGCTGGGCAAGTTGGTGAACAGTGTTGGTTGCTGGACGGGGAGACGTGGAGTTTGTAATTACAACATATTGCATCCCTTTCTACATTCCCCCTCTCTATGTAAACTCTAGCCTACTATTTCAGAAGCCCCTGCTCATAAATTATAGAAAATAGGTGTTCCGTTCCACCGAGCGCACTTTCGTACTTACGATTTGTCCTTGAGAACTTAATCACGGCTCCAACTATACTTATTATATACCTCTCGTTGCCGGGTGCTACCTAGTGGGCCCACTGACACTTTAGGGAAATAGCTGTCACAATGTTACATTTCTAAGTACTACTAACTCGTACATCGTAATAATTATATGCCCCTGATTATTTGGTTTTGGTATGTACCGCGCACACATATAGATCTTCTCTATTTGTGGTATCAGCAATTATCTTAAGATTTCCGGATTTCGGATTAGGATGGAGACAAATTTAATATTACCCGAATATTAAATTTTTACTGCACTAAAAGTATCTCATCACTTGGGGAGAATTCCGTGATGTCCAGAGGAACCAAGCGCGGCGCTCCAAACGGGCTCATCATCTGGACAGAGCTCTCCTGTACTTTCCTGTGCTTGTGATGGCATGCTTCCACGCACAGAACGCCGCCCGTCCTGGGGCCATAAAATGGACGATTAGAGCTCCCAACTTGTTCATAAACATTCGAAAGCGAGATAGCTGCTAACCATTTTCGGTCTCAACCTGCATTCTAGCAGTTAGATGAAGCAAACGCCAGCTCTCCTCAATTAAGGGAGTCTGTTTCAACTTTTCTTGGTCTTTCTTTTAGTTTCTGTTTCAAATCAGTGCCCATATAAAACATAACGTACTTTATTATACACTCGTATAAATTTTAATGTCTTTTATATCAGACAAACTTTTATAACCATTTAATTAAACAAAAATATGGCTCTTTACATTATACTTTAGTCCTTGTGAGCTTCATTACGAATCTGCGGTGACACGTCACAATGGGAAAAGTTACGCAATAACAGACTTCAACTTTCGCGCTATCTTCATACAACTCTTGTCAAACGATTTTAGCCCCTCAGTGCACATGATAAAGTCCTTTCAAACGCCTGGTGTATCGTCCGTCATCACTTGAGATTTATGCAGAAACAGTTGAAGTTATATTTTATAGCAGTTCGGGATATCGCGATGTTAGAATTATGAATAGGTGGAGATATCTCAAATTTTGTTTGAAAATAAAGTTCGATCACACAAAATGTAAAGAAAATTTTATTTTCCTTTGATATAATATCCTTTTTATATACAAAAAAAGCCGACAAAAAAGCAGTCAAGCGCATCACACGGTCACAAGTCACATAAGCCTATGGACACGGGTAGCCTCAGCGTTGCCTATGTTACGTAAACATGGCTGGCTTTGAAGGAGCTTTCTACAGCTTCCTTGAAGAACCCCATATCGTAATCCAACGAAAAACCCTCTAATTTCTGCAGCCCATTGTTATCTAAACTGATATATAAATTGAGTCTTAGATTGAAATTCTGATGTCGTGTGTGTGTGTTATTGCGCTACTGCTCAATTCGTATAAGACTAGTGATCCGGACCGGCTTCGCTCGCGTGATTAGAGTTTATATAATTATGCTAATCTATCCAAAGGGAACAGTTTCATTTCCGACATAAAAATATGTCCGAAGGTACACTCCTATCTGTGTACCAAATTTGGTTTGATTCAGTAGTTAAGGAGTAAAAAGTACACATAAACAGATACAGAGTTACTAGTAGGATTTTGTAAATATAAATATCACGGCTGTACTCACGTGGTTTTATTCGGGGATGCACGACCACCACCACCACCACCACGTGAAACAACGTGAGTACAGCCGTGATATTTATATTTACAATGTTAGTTCACACTCACGATTCATTCTATAAGAAAATGGTAGGGTTTTGTTAGATTTTTTCTAAATCCATTTTCAGTTTATTTATAATAATTTACTAGCATTTGACAATCCTCCTCGAAACTTCATGAATTCGTATCTGAATAGTGCTTAGTATTCATTAAAAGACAATTCAAACTGGAACAGATCTAACTGGAATACCAATTACGAAGTTTGTTCGCAGCAACCACTATTGACTTCGTAAACAACGCTTAGGAATATACTAGTATAGATTTTGATTTTACACGCAAAGCAGAATATTTTCCGCTCGTGGCTCCGCTCTACCTATCCTATACACGTCTTTTTCCATAGAAATCAGCTTATTCCATGTATCCATAAAAAAATAGGTCCATCAATAGCGTTGCGACGTGGACGAAGGAAAAAAATACACACTTTCTCATTAAATTTATGATATTAGATTTGCAAGAATTGTAATATGGGCGTCCACGTTGAGTAACAGAAATTCCAATCAGCTGAGTAGGTACTCCTAGAAATATTATTCTACTTATTTGATGGCAAATAAAACGTAGTTTCAAAACCAGCATGGCAATAGATTTTAGTATTAAGAATGTTCATGAGAGAACCAGAGAAGTATCATGACTGCCACCGCATTTCGGCCCTGAAGTAATACTTGGTATTTCGACGGGAAGGTGCGGTAGCCGGCCAGTCTTTAACGAGATTTTAAGAGTAGAAAGTTGCGATTTCAGGCGACCATCAGAATCCAATACTGCATAGCAGCGACCGCAGGGAAGACTGGATCACTGAAGACCCCTTAACAACAACTTAATGCTTCTATGCTGCTTCATTCAAATAAATAAAAAAACTTACACAGATATAGCGTAATTAGCGATTACGCGACGGCCCGCGTGGCGTAATAACCATGCCGGACTGCTGATCGGAGGTTCCCGGGTTCGATTCAATGCGAAGCAGAAATTTGAATAATGTGTTAAATGTTTAATTTCTGTTCTCGGTCTAGGTGTTTCTGTCTTTGTATGTGATGGCACCCACGACACAGGGTATGTCTACCCTACTGTGGGGCTATGAGTGTGAAGCGTTATAAATATTTTTTTTCCTTAGCCAGTTGAGCGCCGGAAGCTCCCTGCAAAGGCTCCAAACAACTACTCTACATTATTAAAACTCAACTCTGTACTTTATGACCATTACGTTGATTGAAGAAGTTTTAATCCGATAAATGTAAATGTTTATACTGGTTTTCTATATCCTACATTTTATATCGCTGTCATTTCTTGAAGTAGATGTTTATAACACGTGAGGTAGACCTTAGTTAGGCGCTTCACAGAGTCCCTTATTTCTCCTCCAAAAGGAGTCTTTTAAAATTTATGCGATGCGAAGTTGAGATTTTACTAAGACTACCTCCTAGGTTTTTATTCAACCTTTTTTATGTCCCACTACTGGGCTCAAGTCTCTCAAGATTCAAGTCAAGATTGGTGGACGTCATGCTTTCGAGAAATTATGAATTTCTCTCAGGCATGCACGGCGATGGAGAACATCGTAATCAATTAAATATCACGATATTTTCCATCACCGTGGAGCAACGATAAATGCGCACATTACAAATTTCTTTGTCAGAGGTGCGCGCCGAGGATTTGAACCCGGGATCGGTCGCGTCGATGACCGCGGTATTTTCCTACTCGGCCATCGCTGTTTGAATAATCCCAAAAAAAGGTAGTTTAGGTTCTACCTTGATAAAAAATTGT
This sequence comes from Pyrgus malvae, assembly GCA_911387765.1. NCBI lineage: Eukaryota > Metazoa > Arthropoda > Insecta > Lepidoptera > Hesperiidae > Pyrgus > Pyrgus malvae. The sequence goes on from OU426950.1 coordinate 29,467,964, forward strand.
TCACTAATTTCAATTATGATTCTTGATGATTTTATTTGTCATTCATACATCTCTTTATACACACGGAAATTAAAATGTCTTATTACTATTTATAGCATCCTTGTAATCAACTACAACACTTACCTAGACTAACAATCTCCCGCCTTAAAACTCTTTCAGCACTACCAAAGTTCCTCACGAGTTAAGTCCTCAGCACGTAACCGACACGCTAGGCGCCCGCGGACCACGGAACTCACGCCGCGACTGACGTGGGGCGGCCGTCCGCCCGCCCAACTTTGATGTGCGAATCGAAGTTTATGGCCGGATTGCTAGGCATTTGAAGGGTTTGTAAGATTTCTGACGCAGGTGTTTAGTCAAGATATATTGAAGAAGTATTTCAAAATTTATAATGTTGATTTTTTGTCGTTACAAATGAATGAATTAATTATTAATTCAATTAATAAAATAATGTTATAGAAAGATTATGTATGATCTTTTTGTATTAGCGTATATGAAATCTATTTGAGATTTTTGGATACTTTCTCGTATTGTTGACGACTCATGTGGCGGAATGGTTACCAAGGCGGACAGCTAATCGGGAATTCCAGGTTAAATTCCCGGTGAAGTAGAGATTAAAATGATGACTTTCAGTGTCTGTTATCCTTTTTTTGGTAACGGGGGGGGGGATCTTCAAAAGATATCCAGCACCTAGGGAGAGGATACCGGGTTATGTGACAAAGACATTTATATGCACAAATATGGGTGCTTACAAAGTTGTTTATGTATATTTAGTTCGCCATATTTACCTTCATAAGGTATGCAAATATACAATGTAGGAAATAACAATATAGGGTAAATATACATGATGTGGGAAATATACATGGTGTGGGAAATATACAATGTGGGATTTGACCTCGTGTATCATATCAAGTGTAAAACATTATTCATTCATTTATTTATCTGTTAATTGTTAAATTGTCACATTAAAACTTAATATATTTTGTTGACTTTTTATTTATTATAATTTTGGTTCATTTTTAATTTAAGTTAAGAAATCAAAGTTAAATTAGTAGGCCAACACATAGAACTGAAGTCTATTAATTAAAAGCCTGAAAAAGCTTATAGGATGTAAAAATGAGACACTCACTAAATTAATGTCCATTTCAGGGCCAACACAGGACACTACGGGACAGCGCGCAGAGGCACGTGACCGGAATACTCGTATACGGCGACAGAATGGGATACTAACAGATATCTTATTCAAATAGACCTACCGAGTTTAAATATTCATTCAAGTGATAAAGTAAGTTCGTATAACAAAAATCTTGGCTTTATATAAGAGACAGCGCATAGAAACACGAAACCAGAATGTATGGTGATACAATGATAGACCAGCAGACATCCTATTTAAATAAGCTTACTAATATTGGTCTATCAGTCACTTATCAAAATAATATAACGTTTCACACCATGAAATAAACAAATAAATGTAATAATATTCGTCGATTAACTTACAATGTATCCATATAAAAAACACGTAAAATGAAATACTCATTGGGTTAATATCCGTAATACTTTAACGTGATGAAGAAAACAGCGGAATCCCGTTGGATTTAGAAAGCGGAGACCAGACGGCGCGGGCGCCAATAACAAGCAATGGACATATACATATTATGTATAAGGGCATGGAAAGATGACAAATAAGACACACGAAATACTACGAACAACAATTTATTAACATTACGAAACAACAAATAAAAACCACCTCTACTCTTAATAATAAAGGCCCACATTCTATTTTCATGTTTTTGTGGGAGAAGATAAATAAATATCTTTGTACAATTCACACAACACCATCTGATTCCAAACTAAGCAGAGTTTGTACAATGGTAAATCAGAGAGCTGATAAACAAACTTATATAATTCTAAATACATACTTGGCTGCAACCCTTTTTGCGTCCCACTGCTGGGCACGGGTCTCTCCCCAATATTGGGGAGGCCTGGAGCTAAATAAATACATACTTAAATAGACATATTAACACCCAGACACAGAACAAATAGTCATGTTTATCACACAAATATTTGTCCTGGGTGGGAATCGAACCCACGACCTCACGCTTCTCAGTCGGCTCATCACCCACTACGCCACGGAGGCTGTCATATTTTATGTTTATTAGTCTGTAATCTATCTAGATACTGAATATTTTTTCCTTTATATGATTGGGGAATATGAAGAAATGTACTAAATCAGTTAAGACATAAAAATCTTCTTTTTTAAATTAAAGCAAATATGAAGATCTTTAAATATTTTGTTCACTAAAACAGCACGTTGTGTTTCCTAGACCCATTATTCCACTGTAAAAGAGAACAAAGCACCTGAATTAGAAACACCACCTCAGGCTACATTTCACTGCGCAGACCAGTCAGCGGATATCACAAATAATGAGTTTTTAAGGGACTAGGAAATAGTAGTCCCTACTATTTATTTTCAAGATACAACACACTCTTATCTACTCGTAGATGGGATTGGTATACCTATTTGCTTCCTGGTTTTTTCTTTTCTTCGAAATTGTATGTCAGAAAATGGCAGACTGTTTAAAACTCTAATAAATTATTTTTAGGTAAACATCTCAATAAATAATAATATGTATGTAAAGAATGTAAACAACAATAAAATACATAATAATATTTTCTTTCTTTTTCTATTGTTATTGTTTTGTTTGTTTTTATAGAATTAAGACTAGATGTGAGAAAAACGTGATAATTCGATAGATAGTTAATGAAAAATAGGGATTTTTTTAAATAAGTTTAATATGGTAAAAAAAAATATAATTATACAGAGGCAAAATACTGTTCACTGAAACACGATCTAAACTCTTCAATTCACTGTAAAAGAGAACAAATCGCCTGAATTAAAAGAACTACTTCGGGCTATATCTCACTATGCGGTCTGGTCAGCGGGAATCACAAACGATGAGTCCTCCGGGATTTCACATATTTGTAGGTGAACACAAACCTCTTTAACGTACAAATAAACGCAACTTTTTAGGGTAAAGTCCAAATTCAAGTGTCATATTTTTTGACTCCACAGTTGCACGGGATTTATTAAATTTTCATTTATTACTTTTAGGTAAAAATAAACTACTTTTAATTTTTTGGTTAAATTTCAATAAATTCATACTTTTTTGGAATATAAACGCTGAAGTGCGTTGGAAAATTAATATTTTATATATGCTGAATAAACATTCAAGCACATCTGGAGCTGGGTAAATCAAAAACTGTATACCTATACCTACCAGTTTTTTATTTTAAAAACCGAACTTTACCTTAACCTAACACAATATTGTTACTCTCAACTAAACATTTTAAAAGACACTAAGCACTCATAGCCTCTACTCATAACATAAACCAAACACCCAGAGCGAGTACAGAATTTGGTATGCACTCATAATTTCAATTAGTATATCTCCGGAAATTGAACCCGGCACTTTTGACTAGCAGTACGGCATGGTAAGTCCCTGTAGCTTCGGGATTAAGAATAGAGCTACGGTATCCCCTGCGTGATCGTAAGAGGCGACTAAAAGGGGGCTTCCGGGGTTGCGGACGTGAAAGTGGTAGCTCGACCCGTCCAGCCAGCAACCCCGGAAGGACAGCGGTATGTGAGTGGCCGCATGCCGCTGTGAGCGCCTGAGGGTGCAGGAGAGCGCATCTGCTCTCCCGAAGATGGGCCCGTTCTGGGGCGCCGCGCGTGGAGGACACCGGTGCGTTCCAATGAAGATCCCGGAGTCCTCCTCAAGCGCAGAGGCAGGCCACCGAGGGGTTTTTAGTGCGGTACAAATTCCAAATAACTCGGTATCCTCTCCCAAGGTGCTGGGTATATTTTGAAGGTTTCCCCCCGATACCAAAAAAAAAAGTACAACATGGCAACCATTTCGCCGCAGAGGTCTCGTTACGTTACCCATATCAAAATGAATTATAATTTCTTACTCTACTAATAATTCTGAACCAAATAGATAACCTCAATGTTACATCGTATAAAATGATAGGCCTTTATCAGAAAATTAAATCAGTTAATAAGCTCTGACCTACATTAATGAGTCTGCAATTTTCTATTTCAATTTTGTTTCCGGATTTTCATTCCAGGAATAATCGAATCCTATCGGGACTATATTTTTTAGGGTGCCAACGGGATCCTATTACTAAGCTTCCGCTGTCCATTCATCTGTCTGTCATCAGGCTGTATCTCATGAATCGTTATGACTACACATTAGAAATGTTCATAGATGATGTATTGCTGTTGCCGAATAACAAGAAATACTAAAAATAGAATAAAGTAAATAGTAAAAGGGAGCTCCCATACAACAAACGTGATTTTTTGCCGTGACTCATACTTGGCCGATTTTTCAAATTGTCGCCGCAGCGAATGGACAGCTAGCTAGACTCAACCTCAAGCAAGCCTAAGTCGTGCCTGTCGTCGTATGCAATTTCGCTGCTACTTCGAAGGCTGAATGTCGCCGCATGTAAGTGTTGCTGACAACTGCTCCTTTCCTCCAAAACACAATAGAATGGCTTCACGGCAGAAGTGGGTGCAGCGGTGGTTCTTCCTCGGTCGAACCGTTTAAAGTTCTACCACCTACCAGATCTCAGATATCATTATGTTGTAAGTGAAAACTCGTGTGGCCCAATGGTTACCACGCCGGACTGCCAATCAGAGGGTCCCGGGTTTGATTTCCAGCTAAACAGAAATTTAAAATTATGAGTTTAAATTTCTATTCTCGGTCTGGGTGTTCGTGTTTCTGTCTTTGTATGTGTCCATGGCACCGACGACCCAGGGTATATCTACCCTATTGTGGGGCTATGAGTGTGAAGCGTTAAGCGTTGTACATACTATGTATACTATACGTACAGCTTTTAATGTCAGATAAACAGTACAGTTTTCCCTACACACGATACGATTTAAATATACAGTTCGACTGTAACTATGCAGATATAACTGAATGTCTATAGCCAGCATAAGCTTTTATACCTCTAGATCTTTGATAACCTAAAAGCTGTTGAAAGTAATGTTAACCCTTATGTTTACAAGAACCTCGCGCCGCCGCCGCCGCCGCCGGCCGTCTGTGTCGACAGTCGAGGGTGGACCCAATGCGACGGAAATGTTTTGAGAGTTCACTCCACTTTGACACATACGTTCTGTGTGTTTCACCAGCAAAACTGTGCAAGCAGTAGTTATCTAAAGTATAAAGTGACGACCCGTGTGGCGCAATGGTTACCACGGCGGACTGCCGATTGGAGGGTCCCGGGTTCGATTCCCGGCGAGGCAGAAATTTGAATGATGAGTTTAAATTCCTGTTCTCGGTCTGGGTGTTTGTGTTTCTGTCTTTGTATGTGTCCAAGGTACCCATGACACAGGGTATATCTACCCTACTGTGGGGCTATGAGTGTGAAACATTATTTGTTTACATGGCTAAGGATGTGATAGTGGAAAACTGATATAGAAAATGACGTAAGATCGCCTATTCCCACTGCCTGGCACAAGTCTCCTGTCGGACGTGAGAGAGGGATGTAGGGTATGCCCTATGGTGGACTATGGTCCACTGCGCCGGCTAGTGCGGATTGATGGATATCATTTCATCAAAAAGTTATAAGTAACTCTTAGGGCCTCTTTTACCGCCTTCAAGTAAAGTGACAAGTACGCTCATTGTCGGTTAAAGTCACCTGTAACTTCAATTTTAATTTCACGATGTTCGGGTAGCCCTAATCATATGATAAACTGACCCGTACTCATAGCTTTTACCTGCCAATTAACTTTACTTGGGACGTAACTAATTAACAATTTACTTGAAGATGGTGAACGAGGCCCTTAGGCATGTATGTTGATGTAAGACATCGTCAGATTTGCGCGTCGGGAACTCGGTCTCTCCTAGTCGGCGACAATGGCCTTTACCGAGAGATCTATCGCTGCTTCTTTTTACCTACATTTGTAACTTTCATTTCTAGCCACAGACATCATCGCAAAAATGAGAAGGATTTAAAATATAAACCAGATTTTTTTTTGATTAGATGCATGCAACAGAATAATCACTAACCATTAGCCTTGTCTATTAATATGAAACCCTAAACCCAGGCCTTAATCCCAGGCTATGGACACGGAGCCTACGTATTAACCACAAGGCTTTCACCCCTTCTAACGCGCAACAAATAAAACATATTTTATATAGAGGGAACTTCGCCCTATTTGTAGGACGCTATCTGTCCTCAAACAAGTCACGACTGAACTAGACATGGATTGAATCGACCTTGCGTGTTACAACGGGTTACAAGGTAAAAGTATAATTTATTATCCCACCACCATACTGCCACTGAAGCTAAGCTTTGTTATTTCTGTAATTTGGATAGTAATACCATCAAGGACAAATATAATATAGAGTAGATTATAACTTGTTATAATATTTACTCATACTTCGCTATAAAAAAAGTCCGTTATCAATCAATCTTTATCCATCCATCCATCAGCCTTTAAAAGTGCACTTTTGGATATTGGCCCACCCATATTTTTATTTCATTGAAATTGGTCCTCCTTAACTACTGTTTAGAACAACATAACAGACACACAGAGAGACGGAGTTACTTTAGCATGTACAAGTTTTGACAGATTGTGTAGCTCTAAGTGCGGTTTCAATTTAGCGTATTTTTCGGCGCGTTTACGGTCGTTTCTGAAAACGCGTTTACACGCGCGCTTTTTGACCGGAAAATGTCAAACCTTGACGTTTGGCGGCTAAAAGCGCTTCGAAAACAAAAGACGCCTGAACGCGTTGAAAAATATACTGGATTGAAACCGCTCGCGCTGTCGGTAGTAGTAGACATCTTTCTATACAGAATTTGCAGCTATTAAATACAACCGCTAGGTACTTGTTTCTATATCTTTAAGGCTTTCTAAGTGATAAGAATAATATCGTTTAGTAATAATATAACAATTTAATTTTTTTTTCTTTTACTTGTTCTAAAATTTTATGTTTAGTTAAGAATTAGAATTTGGATAAGTACTGCTATGAAAAACTACTGACTCTACGTAGGCAGGCGCTCCTTGTATTGTGACTACGTGATCAATCTGCAGTTTCGAAAAAGGAAATGTTTGTCCTTTACGAAGGCCGTGTGTCATAGCGAGGGTGCATGCACTCCCAGCTGCACTCACTCTCGAAACAAACTCAACTCATCGTTTAATAATTACGTTTGCTCCACTTTTGGCTGCTAATTAATATACAAGTTTCTACGCGCAAAGAGCAAAGACTGAGTACACTTGAAGTTTGGATGCAGGAATGAATAATACGTGCTTGTCTTAACATCGTTTGTAACTTAATTTCAGCAAAGAATAGCGCATTAGAATCATTTATTACCAAACAAAACTGAAGCAAACATATTTCTACTAGAATAATGTAAATAAAGAATGAAAAACGAATGCCATGCACTGCTATCACTTAATCTGCTATGTTGGTAATGTATATATTGTATTTTAAACATTCAAAGAACAAGTAATTTCGATGGCGGCGATTACCTCTCGCATTTATATTTAGATACGCACAAAGTGACTAATAGACTTAATGTTTTCTTAAATTTCATAACTACCGGTGAGGATACTAGCCATAATTATACAGGAAAATATCAACCTCTTCATTTATAAGCAACATAAAACATTGATTTATGTTGCTTATTAATGTCTATAGTTTACGACCTCCTGGTTCAAAACCTTCTTTACCTAAATAGTCATCTGTTACTTCATATGAGGTACACGATATAGTGCAGGGAAATGACGATAACTGGAAAATAGAGAGGTAAGCAATAGCCCGCATAATTTCATGCGTAGTCCTTGCAACCTTGGATAATAATATGTACGTTTATTAACTTCTTGCAAAAACAAAGACTTTTATTTACACAAATATAAGTGTTTACAAAATGTGTTTTTATACATTTGGTTCGCCACATTTACCCTCATGAGGTATGCAAATATTACAATAATTTAATTTAACTAATTACAAATATAAAAATGTACATTGAAATAAATTTCTTTATTATATTATTCTTATATTATAATTAGCATGCTTAAATCTTATATATTATAAAATTCTCGCGTCACAATGTTCGTTCCCGTACTCCTCCGAAACGGCTCGACCGATTCTCATGAAATTTTGTTTTGTTCAGTCTCATGAAAAAATTGGGTAGGTCTGAGAATCGACCAACATCTATTTTTCATCCCCCTAAGTGATAAGGGTGGCCCACCCCAAACATTTGAACGCGGTAAGGAGTTCGCGGGCACAGCTAGTGTTATTCTATATTTGTGTAGTACAGCTATTTAGCTTTCCCTCAAAGCACTAAAGACGGATCATATAATAAAGGCGATGCACTCGTATGTAGGTTTAAGGCTTCACAATCATAGCCCCGCACTCAGATTCATCTGAGGCTCCACACAAGAATGCCGTCGCGTGGGTGCCATGGACATGTCTATTGTGCACAAACAAAAATATAGACACAGTACACAAACCGCGAACATAAATTGAAACTCATCATTCCAATCCCTATTTATATATATATATCCCTAACGCGTCTGTTAAATCCTTTGATATATTATTTGTATCACAATCTTATTATCCCACAATATTTTCCGTGTTAATTAAGGCGTCCTGAATTATGCATGCAACCGTAGTCGCTCAAAGGATTGTCCCAGCGGCCATCGGCTGCTAATAAAATGCTAATTCCGGAATATATTGCTACTTTAATAACGTGACAAAGTTTGCTGGCAAGAGCCTTTCTTTACGGTCAAAACGTATAATGTGAATACCAAAATTTTGGAGTTTGGAGAATGTGAACTCCGAAAATAGGTTTAGAACTGGGAACTGGGATCAATATTAGAAAAATCTGGACTAATAATATAATGTGTTTATTTGTTTGTTTGTCCATCTTTTACGTTGCAACGGTGCTGCGGATTGATTGAGACTGACATAGGCCACATTTTACCCTAGGGACATTATTCAATTACATTCATTTATGAAATATTTTTAGAGAAAATTCTTCACGTTCATTTTACATTACCTAAAGAAGAATTGCTTACCCAAATTCTTTTTATTTTTCATTAACGTAAATTGTCTTGGAAGGGACAAACGAAACACTTAAATCTCAAATGCCAAATCGTAAAACTAAACCGTTCCCAAGTCGTAATAAATAACGAACGGACGGTCCCGAAGTGACGATAAATAAGAAAAAATACCTAAAACAAGACCTGTTAATCTTGGCTGTCCAATTGTGAGAGATATCAACACTGAGGCCGGGATTGCGGCATATTTGAAGCTTTTTATGAAATATTCAAGGACTTAAGCGAGATAAAGGTTTATGTATACAAAATGTCTGATAAGGAAGCCAGCGTAGATAATATTACGATAGAATTGGCTTCTGGCTACGTAATATATAAGGTTATATACAAAGTTCTTAGATAAAAACCTGAGACCCTGTGTTATTTTTTTAATCTATACTGTCCCACTGCTAAGCAAAGGTCTCCCCAAGGCTTTCCATTCCTGATGATTGTCAGCAAGGCTGTAACCTATTTTTACTTACTACATATATGTATCAATTTGTCAGTAAACTCCCACCAATTTTTCAGAAATGCATAGTGATCGTCACACCAGTTTTCTAAAAAAAAACATTTAAGAGGTATTTTTTTATACATGCAGGGAGATTACTAGATAAGCATTGCTTTTTATTTGGCACAAAAATAATGCTGGTTAAAACACCCAAATATGTATTTGTTCCAAATTATTCTAAATTTTACCCTTCTTTGCATACAACACAAATAAATGTAGGATGGTATTGTTTTGCCGAATGACTTTACAGAAAACGAGTTGATATACATATTTTTGACGTTCCGTAGGTGTGCGGTAGTTAGTCCCTGTAGCTTCGGGATTTAGAATAGAGCTACGGTATCCCCTGCCTGATCGTAAGAGGCGACTAAAAGGGGGCTTCCAGGGATGCGGACGGTGAGAGTGGGAGCTTGACCCGTCCAGCCAGCAGCCCCGGGAGGGACGGCGGTGTATGCGTGGCCGCATGCCGCCGTGAACACCTGAAGGTGCAGGAGAACACATCTACTCTAACGAAGATGGGCCCGTTCTGGGGCGCCGCGCGTGGAGGACACCGGTGTGTTCCAATGGAGATCCCGGAGTCCTCACAAACACAGAGGCAGGCCACCGAGGGGCGGTCAAATCCCACATAACCCGGTATCCTCTCCCAAGGTGTCGGGTACCTTTTGAAGGTTTCCCCCCGATACCAAAAAAAAAAATTGGTGTGCAGTAGTTACGTACCATGCTGGATTGCCTGGCTTCCTTTCCCAGCGACTCAGATATTTACTTGAGCCTAAAATTTCTGTTCTCCTAGTATTGTGTAGTGACAAAATTCAAACAGAATATTTAATGAAACCATATAAATACTTATCCGAAGACAAGCGGACGTTGTAGGTGGTAGAACTATTATAGTTCACCCGGAGAAGTACCACCGCTGCACCCACTTCTGCCGTGAAGCAATTCTATTGTTTTTCGGTGGAAAGGTGCAGTTGCCGAGCACACTTACATGAGGCGACCACCAGCCTCCGGAGTAGCAGCGCAACTACATACGACCTCAGACAAGACTTACCTATGCTTGGTTGAGGTTGTATGTAGACGTCCATGGGCTGCAGCAACCACTTTACACCACGTGGCCTGCATGCTCGTCTGCTACAGTATAAAATAAAATAAAAAAAGCATTAAAGAATAGAAAAACTCTTGTTTTTCCCAAGCGTTTTACCGTCATATCTATCGTTCTTCCACTCTATAGCAGCTCTGGCGAATAGATATCGGAAACGCCTGAGCAGTTTCGAAAACGGGGTTAAGTCTTTACAATCTGGCTCCGAGGCCAAAACTAGGGGAACTTTGCTTGAGAAATGTTACTTTGTAACGGACGATTTCACCAAATGTTCCGGACTTAAGAAGTATTTTCAGATTTCGTTATATGTGTAACTAGCAGCCGCCCGCAACTTCGTTCGCGTGGACTTTATTTTTAAATTTTTGGTAAAAGTAAAAAGTAACCTAAATTACTCCTTATTACATCAGCTACCTGTCTGTGAAAGTCCCGTCAAAATCGGTCCAGTCATTTCAAAGATTAGCCGGAACAAATAGACAGACAGAAAAAAAATGTAAAAAATGTTATTTTGGTATATGTACCCTATATAAATTCATATGCATGTAGTTAAAAGCTGTTATTTAATTATTACAAACAGACACTCCAATTTTATTTATTTGTATATATATAATTCTTCTGTGAGTGTGTATGTCACTGAACTCCTCCTTAACGGCTGGACAGATTTTAATGAATTTTTTTGTGTGTATTCAAATGGATTCGAGGATGGTTTAGGTTCACAATTTGGGCCACTGGAAATGTTTTTTAATTACTTATTTAGTTTTCCCATATAAATTGTTCCTGCCTGTCAAACGTTTTGTATTTCGTGCCGTGTCGTTCTAAACTTTGACACAGTCAGAATAACTGGACAGTTCGTATGTCATTATTTGTTTTATATTTTTGTTTGATAGTAACATGAAGTCTCTTTAAGATAATAAGAAAACAAATCCTCTTTTATTACTAATAAGACAGGACAACGTCTGCGGGGTACACTATTTGTATATATAGATAACAGTTTAATGCCCAGACTCAATCTGGTATTAAAAGTGACATATTGCTTTTTTTCATTCCAATGATTTTTATTGAAAATACACTGCCATCATTTATCCATCAGCCTTGTTAATTCCTCATTACTTATTTATTTCTCTTCCCTCCTTTAGCAGAGAGCTCACTACACGCAAGCCTTCTGCTAAACGGGTCCTCAGGCCTGTCTACGATGACTTATACAGCTACCTACTTCATAATCACCGCAATGCTCGGGTGGCTCCCCTGGGGTTGCCCGTGTCCATAGGCGACGGTGATCGCTTAACACCACGCGGCCCGTCTGCATTTTTGTTCGGTTTACATAAAAAAAAATCTTTAATCCATATCCATACTAATAATAATAATATCATAAATTTGAAATTGTCTTTGATTGTTCTTTTTTCACGTCGCAACGGTACTACGGATTGACCTGATGTTTTGTATGGATATAGTTTGATGGTAGGAGAATGACATACATAAGAATTTTTCTTTTTTACTTAATAGGAATTAAAGAATATGAGTAACTACACGAGCAGAGCCGCGGGCGAAAAGCTAGTCGTCTATAATAGCAAACTCAAGCCATTTAACAAAAATATGTCTTTTACAATACATCTTTATTTCTCATCAAAAGCTAAGAATTTTAAATTGGTTTGTTGGATCCTATTTCAAAAGTCCGGTGACAACCTTTTAGCGCAACTCTGGAACTTCAAGAAACATTAATACGAGTTCGGCAATCAAATGCAGTCGCACCCCATGGATCGTAGTTCAAAACTTCGATAGTTAAACTGGAACTTTTCTACAGCAGTAAATGGCTCGAAATATTTTTGTGCTCAATTCACTTTATTAGCAAGTCAGAAAAGTGAATAGATCTAAAAGTTATACCGCTAAGATGACCAATTATGAATCGTAGTTAAAATAGCGCTTTACGCGGAGACGTTACACACTCATAGCCCCACAGTAAGGTAATTAATACCCTGTGTCGTGGGTACCATGGACACATACAAAGACAGGAACACAAACACCCAGACCGAGAACAGAAATATAAACTCATTCTGTTTCGCCGGGAATCGTACCCGGGACCACTCGATTGGCAGTCCGGTATGGTAACCATTACGCCACGCAGGTCGTCACGTATTATAGGAGTTTACCATTAATTTTTGGATTTTGAATTTTAAATTTCGAATGTTTGGTAAATTTTAAATGTAGAAAATTGATGGTGGTGATAGTGGCAAATTAAAATTGCCTCTGAGTTTAAACGTACCATGGTATAAATGTCACAAAAGGCTTCCATAGATGCACACCTTATCCTTTTTTTTTGCATTACGGTTTACTTGCAACTCACACTTGAAGAAAGACGGAATTCTCAATAAGAAGTAATGCCAAACTTCAAAAAGAACAAATGGTACAAAAATTAAATTGCCGTGATAATCCCACTGAAGCTCAAATAGTATATGGGCGACTTCATTCTCTTATCCATGCAGGTCCCAGCGGTATTTTTCAGAAGAAAACAAACTACATCAAGCGCGTGAATGGATACTAGTTCCAGTGGAGCACAACGAGGTCACTAGGCAAATGTTCGGTTGACGCGCTTGGCACTTCGCTGTCAGCTTTGTGTTTCGCAATGGACCGGATTTATTGTTGAGAGGATTTTATTCTAGCAATATTTTCGTGAATTCTTTTGAATCTGGTCTCTTCAGTGTTTGGAAAGTGTTTGGTAACAGAAGGCTTTCTTGATTTTATTTTAGAAAATATTTCGTAAATTCTTTTGGAACTAGTTTTGATTTAATTTTGAACCAATCTCAGGCACCATCATCCGCACCTCAGCTGCATGATAAATGTTCGAAGTATTTTATATTCCAATATTGGAGAAGTCCACGTAAGAAGGTGGTGGTTATGGTAAAACTATTATGGTTCGCCCGGGGAAGTACCACCGCTGCACCCACTTCTGCCGTGAGAAAACCTATTGTGTTTCGGTGGAAAGGTGCAGTGCCGGCCACACTTACATGAGGCGACCACAAGCCTCCGGAGGTGCAGTTGCAGTGCAGGTGTCCATGGGCTGCAGCGACCACTTAACACCACGTGGCCTGCATGCTCGTCTGCTACTCCATTCAAATAAAAAAAAGAAGTAGAAAGGGAAAAAGTAAGCTTCGTCAATGGATGTGTTTACATTACAGTGAAATAACAAGGTAAGCCAAATGAAACAGAGAGTGTCTTTGTATTCCATCCGAAACTTTATGATTTTCGGCCTTTATTTTTTAAGGATTAAGAAAACTATATTATCTATTCAGTAACTTCATTTGGTCTAAGACTACGCGAACATCGTAAATTCATAAAAGAAAAACGATGAATAAAACAAAAAAAATGACGAATATGTTACAAATTACGGGCAGATGCGTACATAATTGGCTCTGTGAAGTTTCAAAGGTTGAACCACAAACAACACTCAACGATTTTATAGACAAACGTTTTGTTGCACTTCCCTGTCAGCTTTGAGTTTCGGAATGGACCCGGATTTACTGTTGAGAGGATTCTATGCTGCAAAATTTCGTGAATTTTTGAACTTTGCAGTGACTGAACTGTCCTATTTGGATTGAGTCAAAGAAGTATTTGTATGGCGGTAAAATATAAATTTACCTTTTAAGATTTTGTTTTTTCAGATGACTTGCACTTGAGATAAGTATGTTATGAGTAACACTCAAACGATAGTCATTTTTTAAACCTGTTTCAATGTGTCGTGGGTACCATGGACACACAATTGTAGAAACACGTTTGTGTGAAATTTAAAGTCATTATTAAAATCTCTATTTTACCGGGAATCGAACCCGGGACCCTTCAATCGGCAGTCCGGCATGGTAACCATTGCGCCACACTTGCCTTCACATAAAACATTGTACTGTCGAACTTTTTAAATGTAAAGAAATATACCGAATGATCTGAATTATTCCAAACACTACACCATGTAACAGATACAGTGCGAGGAACCAAATAGCATTTGTCCAGTGACCTCTATCTGCTGAACCGTGAATGCACGCGATACTAAATGTGCATTTGCGAAATTGTCTTTCTTTTTTCCTGCCGCTAAAATCAATCCTTTTAAGCCTTACAGTACGCTCTGAAAGCAAAATTTAATGCATATTGTTTATCATATTTTAAGGTGGTCCTTTTCTTCTTTCACTAGTGTCCAAAGAATTTAGACGCATCCCGCGTTCGATTCCCGTCGAACCAGAAATTTGAATGATGAGTTTAAAAAATCTATTCTTGGTCTTTATGTTTGTGTTTCTGTCTTGTATTTGTCCATGGCATCCACGACACATGGTATATTATGTACCTACCTTACTGTGGGGCTATGAGTGTGAAACGTTATAATTATATTTTATTATTTGAGGTCTGTTCCTTTCATTATTAAGATTGTTCTTTGTAATGATCCTCTAGTGCCTACCTACTCTGTCCCATTTATTGAAGAGGCCTGGACTTGAACTGCTCCAATGCTGTTCCACCATGCTGCTCCAATGCTGGTTGGTAGAGATGCGGGGAAGTGGCCAGCCCGCTATTTTCAAATCGCCCATAAGCGCGCGACAAAGTCTAACGACGGCTATCTATGGATGTTGATAGATCAACAGTTAAAAGTGCCCTACGAACAATTAGGATCGACAGTTAAAAGTGCCCTACGAACCATGGAAATGACTACAGATATCTGAATTGTTACTTACAGGATATATACCACGATTCGCTTTGCTTTTGAGCTCCCGATATTTCGGCGCAGTTGCATACACCATGATCACGGATGAACTGGATATTGCGGGTGGATGTAAAAAAGTCTAAGGACAGCCGTAACGGTCTATCCTCTTCCTCACTCGTTTGCTACGGCTACTACCGGTACTCGACCATAAGTCACGACAAAACACACAGTATCGCTGCGTATGGTTTTTGCATATTTAGGACGCATATTGTTTCTAAGACACACTAACACTGGATTCCACGTACCAGAAAGTTGGAAATCATCCTCTCGATTGAAGTTTTTACATTTTACGATTTCTATGGCTTCCTTTACTATTCTAGGTATGTAATGACGTTCCGTCGAAAGAATTTGTGGATTATGGAGTTCTATCCAATGGTTAGGGCACGAGTTTAGAAGATGTTCAGCTATGGCAGATTTCTGTGTCTCGTTGTTTTTAACCGCCTTTATGTGTTCTTTGATACGGCATGAGATGGTACGTTTTGTTTGTCTAATATATGAGCTCCCACAACTACAGTTGATTTTATATACCCCAATCTTCTTATGAGGTGTGAAAATGGTTTTAATGCAATACTTGTCCAGGGTTCGACTTATTTTATCTGTGACCCCTTTCATATATGGCAAAAATGTAGGCTGCCGTTTTACCTTCCGTATAATCCTTTTTTCCCTTGGCTTTATGTCATGGACAAACAAGGATATCAAGAAAATCGCTAGTAAAATTCAGTGAGTTTACAAAAATCTTGGTATGGTGTAGTGAGCAACTCCCTGAAGATCTTATTTAAGGTCTGTTCCACTGATTAACGAACAAAGTTTTTAAGATAATATTAAATTACCATAATAACGCAGCAACGAAGCGCAGCTGATATTGCTAAACTTTTGCTGTAAAACTCGTTTTTAATGTACAAGTAACAGAATTAATAACATTCAGCAATTTAGAAGAAAAAGGAGAGATGAGCATTTTAAAAAAACGGACAAGTGCGAGTCTGGCCTGCGCACAGTGTATTACGCACAAGATAATATATTTGTTTTATTATTATTTTGACGTGACAATGTCTAATAAACCGATGAACGTTGGCTGCACGCACGAAAAAGGATAACTCATTGTAACGTTACGCTGATTGTTACGTTACGATGAGATTTAAGTGTTCGGCTTGCGCCGTTCGTCGACTGTTTATAAAGTGAAGTGAGAAGTTAGGCTTTCATTGTTTTGTTATGACGTTGTCACGTTAAACTATCCGTAAACCGACTTTACAGACAACCATTTTTTTTACAAATGTACAGTTTTCAAGGACTGTAGACCTCAGAATGTAGTTTGAATTACAGCTCGATTTCGCGCTCATGAAATTATATTATGTACTTTTGGCCGACAGACGGCCAGACGAATAAGAAAGTGACACTATAAGGGTTTCGTTTTATTACCTTTGAGGTACAGAACCCTGAAATGCCAAGACTTGGAAGGACTTTCATTGTTCGACCGGACTAGTATAGTACCACCAATAGAACCATTGTGTGACAGGTATATCTAGCCATATTTAGGTGGCACCAATAAGTTTCCGTTGTATCTATAAATGATAAGATGCAAGGTATCTTGTGATTGTCTCTATGAATGTAATGTAATAATGTAATAGACTTCAATCAATCAAACTGCCAATGTTAACAGATGGCTGTGGGACGACATTGACACATGTGGTAGCTGTCATGTATGTTCCATATCTGCCCATAGCTACTCTGTAAGAAAACTAGTTATTGTATACCCCATATTTTAAAACAGGGCTGAAGTTTTTCTCCGTCTGCACTTTTCTTCAGCTCAGCATTGTCTAAGCGCACCCAGAGCAGACAAAACAAAAAAAAATAACGTTCACTAAGAGTTTGTAAATAAACCGTACAGTGAACAAAGAATATTTCATTTCATTTCGTTTCAATTACAGTAAACAATCCTGATCTGCCATTACTCTGTTTTACTCAAAGACAAATAGATGTGACTTCTATAATATGGAGAAAGAGGCAAAAATTACACGGCAAACAACGCAACAACGATGACTGCCTTTTATACAACGAGGCTTGCGATAAACCTTAAGCCCCGTTAAAATCTTTCCAAAACATTGTTCCAAGCTAAAATATGTTCCGTGTTGGTTACATAAATGGAGAAAATAAAAAGACTCATAAAAACAGAAAGTGTGTCATAACTTCACAACATTTCTTAACTCCTATCCTTAAACTATTACGAACTCGCATTATTATATTAAAATATTTCAGCGTTTTTCTTGAAGTTGGTTTTTTGTGTGAGCGCCGAGATCTCCGCAAATTATGCTGGAAGTTTACCGTGAACACGCTTTAGGGCTGCCGGATTTGCCTTAACAAGCCGAAACTACGAGTACTTTACTTTTACTTTCTTTTCGCTTTTAAGATATTGTATTTTAGTATTTTGATGGATATAAAGTATAGTTTAATGTCATAGAGTATCTTGTAAATGCTTGATTTTTTCTTTTGTTACGATATTAGTTTTTCAACGGTACCCGTATAAAAACGTGCGTTTTTTTCGATAAACTTCCTCAATTATGTAATGGTGCATTACAATATATAATCATGACGAGTGTAATGATGGAAATTTAGTTTCAATTAATTAGAAAATAAAAATCTCAAACGAATTATCCATTTTTAACACGCTTAAATTGGCTTGACCTGTATGTATGTATGTGTGTATATATGTATGTATGTAACGTAATCTTTTAACTTCATTTTCACCTACTTCTAAACGTCTAATTAACTTGAAAATTTGCACGGGAGTCAAGGGCCGATGACAATGCAATAATATGAAAAATAAATCAAACTAAAAAATAAAAAATAAAAGTAGGTAGTTTAAAAAAAACTAAAGGAAAGGAAATGTATTTTACTGTAAAAAAACGTGGGGTGGTTTTTAAGATACTACTGACACCATGCACCCCACGCTTTTTACAGTAAAATACATTTTCTTCTTATTTTTTACTTTTTAGTTCGTATTTTCACAAAAGCATAGTTTTTTAAACTACACTTTTTTATTTCATCCTCGCGAAACAAACTCCCCGTTTGACAATCTCGCATGGTAGCTTTGATTGCGGTTAGGAAAACAGATGTGTCTTTCAATTTTTCTCATATATATTCGGCATTCGTATCAGTATACCTGGCAACCCTAGTAGAAATCCCTAGAGAAATGAAGCAGGTAATTTAATAACGGGCTGATATTGCAGGAGTGTCCTGTCCTTGGAGCTTGGGAGTCCTGTGAGTGTTCCATTCAAATTTTATTAAATAAACCTTTTAGCTCAACGAGTATGAAGCAGAGACTGGGTTGAAAAAAGTTGACACCCAAGGAACGTAGTTTAGTCCCACTTTTCCCAATTCGGTAGGTGGAAGAACTATTATGGTACGCCCGGGGAAGTACCACCGCTGCACCCAATTCTGCCTTGAACCATTTTGTGTTTCGGTAGAAAGGTGCAGTTGCCGGCCACTCTTATATGAGGCGACCACCAGCCTCCGGAGTAGCAGCGCAACTGCATACAACCTCAGACAAGACTTACCTATGCATGCTTGAGTTTGTATGTATATGTCCTTGGGCTGCAGCGACCACTTAACACCACGTGGCCTGCATGCTCGTCTGCTACTCCATTCAAATAAAAAAAAAACTAAAAACTCTTAAAACTGATGCTTCGTAGAACGTTCTGTTGGACGCTGATGATCGTTGTACTTTATTTGTATCTGATTAAACATGAATTAACACGATCAAAAGTCAATCAACGAAGAATGTCTAAATCTGTCTCTATTCTTCAAGTGATTAAAATAGTAGAATGCATTTTATGTAGGGAGGCAGAAATTCCTTACATTCAATCCAGGCGTTGAACACTTCTTAATACAGTCACAATATGGTATTCTTTACCATGTTACCTATTTTACTAATAAATACGCAACCCAAAAAGGAGTATATATTTTTCGCGTTTTTTAATCCCATAATCCGTTTAATAAAATTTCAGTGATGCGATATTGTGTGACGTGTATATTATATTAGAAGTGAAACAACCTATTGCAAATTAAAAACCATTAAAGTATTGTTATAATAGCACAGTCAAAGAAAAGTTTTATGGATAAACAAACACATAAACATTTTATGATTTGCTGTAACGTAGAGAAGTTGCCAACTTCAAGTTGGTAATAAATTGAAATTTAGAGTAAAATTGTGTGTAAAATAAATGTATATACGGCCTTCCATAATACTTTACTTTAAACAGTTTTATATTAGTAATTTAATGGAATAGCGGGTAATCCGCTGTTATTTCAATTGCATCTAATCGTAGCAAAAGCTTCAAAGGAGTACTGCTTCTTTATACTAATACGTTAAATAATACTTTTTATGATAATATACTATTGTTACACCTTTTTTTGGTATCGGGGGAAACCTTCAAAAGGTACCCGGCACCTTGGGAGAGAATACCGGGTTATGTGGGATCTGACCGCACTAAAACCCCCTCAGTGGCCTGCCTCTGCGCTTGGGGAGGACTCCGGGATCTCTAGTGGAACGCACTGGTGACCTCCACGCGTGGCGCGCAGAATTGGCCCATCTTTGGGAGAGCAGATATGCTCTCCTGCACCTTCCGATGCTTACGGCGGCATGCGGCATGCAGCCACGCAGAGACCACGTCCTTCCCGGGGCTGTTGGCTGGGCGGATCAAGCTCTCACACACCGTCCACAACCCCGAAAGCCCCCTTTTAGTCGCCTCCTACGATCAGGCAGGGGATACCGTAGCTCTATTCTTAATCCCGAAGCTACAGGGGCTTCTTTTGTTATACCTAACGTCTTAATATGTTCCTCGGAATATTTTTTATTAAATTTTGGCAATCGCTTAAGATGCCCACATAACTAGAAGAGAACAAAATTATATGCAGACATCAGTTATGAACGCATTTTCAAACATTCATGAACTCAAATAAGGGTTAGTAAATTTTGTGTATTTTTTATAATTTTAAATCCTGTAACACATTTTAAAGTATTTTTTGAACCTTTTTAATGTCCCACTGCTGGGCACATGTCTTCTCTCACAAGCGAGAGGGATTTAGGCCAAAGTCCACCACCCTGGCCAAATGCGGATTGGTGGACGTCATGCTTTCGAGAAATTATGAATTTCTCTCAAGCATGCACGGCGATGGAGAACATCGTAATCAGTTAAATGTTACGATATTTTCCATTACCGTGGAGCAGCGATAAACGCGCACATTAAATTCTTTTGCCAGAGGTGCGTGCCGAGGATTTGAACTCAGGATCATTCGTGTCGAAGAGTTTTAAAGTATTAAATGGAAAATTTTAAAAGCCACAAAGAATAAGATTACTCTTTACGCCCATGTTATATTTCTTTCCAAAACAAATAAAACTCTGAGAAAATAAGTTAGTTATGTAGGTAGAGTTACGTAAAATTAATAATTTATATTGTTAAGGGCGCATGGCCAGGCGGTTAGCGTAGAACGCAAACGATCTATGCAACTAAGCCAAAACGGGCGCGGTCGGGTATGAGATGGGTGACCGCTAGTGGCAATAAAATTCATGCGCGTTTCCGTGCTTCGGAGGGCACGTTAAGCCGGTTATTGGCGGTTTGAAAACATCCGACAGCGGGTCGGCCACTAACCCGCATCTCCACCAACCCGCATTGGAGCAGCGTGGTGGAGTAAGCTCCAGGCCTCCCCAATAATGGGGAGAGACCCGTGCCTAACAGTGGAACGCAAAGAGGGTTGCAACCAGCCATGTAATGAGTGAGTGATGACATTCAGGGTTAATTTCATACAATTTTTAATTGCAATAATCAAACAAGGATATAAGCGATAAAGTAGTTAATTGTTTCTTTATTTATTTTATGTCTGAAGTATAGTTAAGAAAAACAAAGTTTAGCCAAATGCGGTTTTTCCTCACGTTTGACGCCACAAACATGGCATCGCGCAGTGCTGGGTGCACTAATTGGTCTAATAAGCGAGTAATTCCCGACAAAATGCTCATTATGGCAAGTGCAGCTGAGGCACTTGTATTACAGCTCATTGTCAGTCCCAGTGCAATTACTTAACATTACTTGAATCTTGTTACTGCATAAAAGATTTGACGACCCGCGTGGCTCAATGGTTACCATGCCGGACTGCCAATCGAGGGGTCCCGGGTTCGATTCCCGGCGAAGCAGAAATTTGAATGATGAATTTAAATTTCTGTTCTCGGTCTGGGTGTTGGTGTTTCTGTCTCATTGTGTGTCCATGGTACCCACGACACAGGGTATATCTACCCTACTGTGGGACTGTGAGTGTGAAATGTTATAAATTTATAAACGAAACGTTAAAGATCAATGTTAACTATCTCCATTGCAGCCGCTAGAGGAATCCAGTGTATAAAATTGCAGACATCAGCAAATGAATCCCATTCTTTCAAAATCAAATAAAACTCCTAGAAAATCAATTAGACCTATTTATGCAAACCGGAACCAACCCACACATGATGATGATGATGATAGTTTTGAGAAAAAGCTGTTTAATGTTTAATTAGACAACTGATGTTTTGTGGATTGGTAAACATGTCATGAAAATGTTTTGTTCTGTCAAAATTTTCAGATCATTTTGATCTTTACAGGGTCGATAGAAGGTGCAATTGTAAGCTTTCTTGTGTACTTAACTCAATTTCGGCATGAGTGTGGATTGGTTCCAGTTTGCGTAAATAGGTCCAATTACGAGTAGGTAGATTATATTTACTATCTAATTTCTGTGTACATACTCATTTCATTTTTAAGGAGGTAAACATTAATAACTACTAAAAGTCATAATCTAGCTAGAGGTTTGCGAATAAATATACACAGCCAAGAGAAACCTGTGCGGCAAGATAATAATAGAAGATGGAATGGGTGACCATCATTGACATCAGTGGCATTTTTTTAAATTTGAATGGAGTAGCAGACGAGCATGCAGGCCACGTTGAGTGATCGCTGCAGCCCATGGACATTCAACCTTTTTTTTTTTTTTTTAAGTAGGGAATGCTATTACGCACCTTCTCGACCTCTGTCGAGGGGACAGAGGGAGGTGTGTGGGACTCCCCCCTGCCGTTACGAGGCAGGGGTATACCCACTAAACCCCCTACTGCGCTCCTCCATCGCCATCGTGACGATGTCGTGGGAAATCGGCAGAGCCTTTGCTTCCACAACATCGTCGGCGACTGCCTGCCTATCTTGGCAGGCCCTACACGCTCCCCTTATGGGGAGGCTACAGGAATGACCGGGAGCGCCGGGTCATTCCTGTCCATCAGTGATGGCCTGTGCAATGCAGGTGGAGGCACCCCCGTACCTCCAACCTGCAGGCCACCACCGGGGGGAGGGAGAGAACGGTCGTATTGCCGTCTTCTCCTTCCCCTTCTACGTTTGCGGAGCGGGGGTTGGGACGGATCGTCCTCTCGCTCCCGCTCCGCCGCCTCCTTATGCGAGATGACTTCCTCGCAGAAGGAGGCAACGGCTTTCCAGCCTCTTTCGCTTCCGAGCATGGCCCTAACGATGCTCGGCAGCGAAAGGTCCCGGCCGACAACGGTGCACAAGACTCGGCGCTGCTCCTCCCAGCCCCGGCAACTTTCAAGGCTGTGTTGCGCCGAGTCTTCCGCCGCGCCGCAATGGTGGCACGACGGGGACTCCTCCCTTCCGATTCGGTGCAGGTAATTGCCGAAACATCCGTGTCCGGAAAGTACCTGCACCAGGCGGAAGGTGAGGAACCCATGCGGCCGCTCCTCCCACGCCTCGATCACAGGACCGAGGGCGTCGAGAGTGCGGCGTCCAAACTGCGCGGAGGCTAGGTCCTCCTTCCACAGTTGGACCATAGCCTCGCGCGCATCCCGCCTCACCGCGTTGCGCTCTTCAGGGGCTGGCCACTCACCCAGCGCCTTTTGCGCTGCCGTCCAATCATAGACGGTGGCCAGCACCCTGGCCTCCAGCTCCCAAGGAGGAGTTGCCGCGAGCGCACATGCGGACGCGAACCCGACAGTGCGGTAAGCCCTCGCCACCCGCTGTGCAATGGCCCGTTGGGGCCTGTGGAGGAGGGCCACGTTCTCCCGCCGATGCAGGGAGTCCACCCATACAGGGGCGCCATACAGCGCCATGCTCTTTAGGATGCCGGCATATAATCGCCGGCATCGTGAGCTTGGACCCCCAAGGATGGACATTCAACCTCAAGCAAGCATAGGTAAGTCTTGTCTGACGTTGTATGCAGTTGCGCTGCTACTCCGGAGGCTGGTGGTCGCCTCATGTAAGTCTGGCCGGCAACTGCACCTCAACCGAAACACAATAGAACCGATTCACGGCAGGAATAGTGGCAGCGGTGGTATTTCCCCGATCAGACCATTAAAGTCCTACCACCAACAAAAAAAATTTATAGCCAAAAGTGTCACCGCCAGCCCTGGCAAGATTGCAGTTTCCAATCTCCATAGCATAAGAGTAGCCTGGTATTGCTTTCGGGAGACGGCCATTCAACATCGATGCTCGGGAACCAATTTGGGAAGATTCAAACGGCTCTGAAGATCAAAGATATCAATGGGATGAAATTTGATGAATGGCTAATTTTTTGAAGTGAAAACTTCTTTAGCGGCGTTGAGCACTTTTGTGGGATGGGTAAAAACTGTGAAACTCGCGCGAGGTCACGTGTGCTGATCGAAAAATTTCATAAGATAGTAGAGGAGACGTGGAAGATCGACCTTCACCGATCTGATAATTCGATGAGACATATTTTTTACCAAATATAATTTATAAACATATATGCCTATGATAACTTGACTATCGAAAAGTGTCCATAGCTATTTTTAATTTAATTAATTTTAATCAATTTTCTTTCATATCACCTTCACTCTTGTAATAACCGAACGAGTGAATATCTTCACCGGCTCTTAGACCAAGACGGAGGGGTGACAGCTGATGACGGCTCGTCTGACGGCTGTCTATACTTTTGTGAGTACCTACTTTATCAAAATACTAGATGAAAACCTACTGAAAATATTAGATGAAAAATAATACCGATAATTAAAGCAATTCGTGCAAAATTATTTCCCAACCATTCCAAAATATCAAAAATGCACAACGTTAATATTCAAGTTTTCACTTCTGCCGGCACTCCCGGAGTGCAACCCGTCGTTTTTTCATCCTTTTTTTTTAAGTCCCACTGCTGGGCACAGATCTCCTCTCAAAAGTGAGAGGGATTTAGGCCATAGTCCACCCGCTGGCCAAGTTCGGATTGGTGAACGTCATGCTTTCGAGAAATTATAAATTTCTCTCAGGCATGCACGGCGATGCAGAACATCGTAATCAACTAAATATCACGATATTTTCCATCACCGTGGAGCAACGATAATTGCGCACATTACAAATTTCTTTGTCTGAGGTGCACGCCGAGGATTTGAACCCGGGATCAGTCGCGTCGAAGACCGCGGCTTTTTACCACTCGGCCATCGCTGAATTACTTTTGTAAAATTAGTTTTAATTAATGTGAAAACAAACCACAATGCAAGCACACTAATCGCATTTTCTCGACCCGCGTGGCGTAATGGTTACCATGCCGGACTGCCGATCGATGGGTTCCGGGTTCTGTTATGAATAATCAAAAATGAAATGAAATATGAATAATGAAAATATTTTGGATGAAGTTATGGGAGAAACTACTGAATATTTATCTGCAGGCACAGTGATAGAAACAGAACATATTACCTCATATCCTGTAGAGTCCTTAAATTCTTTAGAATTATCTGGGGTGTCTTCTCATAAATTAAAATTAAAAGTAGAGGTTCCGGTGATGCTCATGCGTAATCTCGATGCCCCTAGACTGTGTAATGGTACCAGGCTGTGTGTCACTCAGCTTGGGCGGAATATTATTACAGCAACTATTTTAACTGGCGCAGCAAAGGGTGAAAGTGTACTCATTCCTCGGATTCCGATTATTCCAACAGACCTCCCATTTCAATTTAAAAGACTTCAATTTCATATAAGGGTTTCATTTGCAATAACCATTTATAAAGCACAAAGCCAAACTCTAAGGGTTGCTGGAGTACACTTGGAAAAACATTGTTTTTCGCATGGTCAGCTCTATGTAGCGTGTTCCCGGGTATCAAGTACCCAAAATCTGCATATTTTTTGCTCCCCAAGGTAAAACATATAATATAGTTTACCATTCAATTTTGGTTTAAAAACTCGTTGTACCCAGCGTTATATCGCGCTTATTAGACTTTCCCGTGGGAATGAGAAGTTTTCTTATAGTTGTGCTTTATTAATGGTATATGGTATTTATGGTAATGCGAAAGTAACTCCTTCTGTCTGTTGTTCTTTCACGCCTAAACGGCTGAACGGATTTTGATTAAATTTAGTATGGAGGTAGTTTGAGTCCTGGAAAAGCAATGTTTTACCGCGGGAGAACTTCTCATTCCCACGGGAAAATCTAAAAAGCGCAATATAATCGAATTCCACGCGGGCTAAGCCGTGGGCGAAAAGCTAGTTAGAACTATAAGGGACACCCTAATATCTATACATATATTTGTACATAATATATAAAATGTACTTGTTTAGATTGACGCATCTTCAAAAAGGGACTTACCCCTAAGGGAAGGGTAACGTCATGGGTCACCACTTAATTTTGAAATGATTTGTAACGTATACCTTCGTTTACTACTATAATATTTTTATACTTTGCAGTTAGTAATTGAATAATTTATACACGCGTATGGTGCTGTACACCTTCAATATTGTATATGATTATTGCTGAATTGTGTAATTTAATTAAGTTCAACCACCGCATACAATTTATAAGCCGTTCCTTACCCCAAAATATTGGGTGTAGTCAGACTATAATGTTGACTTTCATAATTAATTCCGCGGGGTCTTCCGCCCTCATAAGAGGCCGGGAGCTCGTAAAAATGCAATCAAACTTTCATCATACGGGAGGTTTACGGCCATACCTGCTCCTGTGTTACACTCGCTCCCGAAATTTTAAAATTAATACGTAATTTTCAGGTTTACGTGTAACTTTAGCCATTGACAGTCAGGGAATCATTAATCATATTTGGAAATAGGCAATCCTGTATTTCGACTTTTGGATAATTGGCAGAAACAGTAGTCAGACATTTTTATAGTAAGAATATCGATAGCCAAGTGGTCAAAATACAGTGTTGGATACACCGATGTCTCTAGTGCAAACGGCGCCCCTTATGACGTAAAAAATCATTATTATTTATATTTGCTCCGCGGCGAGGGACAACATTGGAATATTTTCATTACGACGTTTTCCATCGCCGTGCTTGCCTGACAGCTATACATATACATAAGTATACTAAAAATTTCAAAGTTATATGTTATGGCCACTATCCCGTACTTGGCAGGCCTAAATCCCTCTCAATTCCAAAAAACTGTATCTAGCAGTGGGGATTAAAAAAGGGGTGGAAACATTTCTTTCGTACAAAGCGAAGAAAGGAAAATCATCTCTTATGGAATAATTATTGCTATCGCGCTGGGGCCCTGCGCTATCCGCCGCGTGCGATAGGGACAGATGCAGCTCAGACCGATTATACCTACAAACTTTCTTACTAAGTCAAGGTTTCGTATTCTCCTCTTCCCTACTTCAAAATTGAGTTTATTACATTTTTTTTTTCACAAATATCAAGAAATAGAATAAGTCTATGCCCCTATGTTTTTATTTGGTCGTAAAAAAATTGTTTTGCAGTTGTTGGATTAAGGCTGTATGAAAGAGGCATTTTCTATGATTTTTGAACTCCCCGGGCATGACCACCTCGCTCGGCGGGAGATCTCCCTTTGCCAAAGAGTCATATTTTTTGATCTAATTAGTTGATTCAAAAAAACAAAACATAGGGGCATAGCTTTAGCAGACTTACAAATTGTCACAAAAAATCATTCCTGCATTATCCAGGGAGAAAATAGGAGAATATATTTGTATGGGAATACGGCGCTAGCGTTTCCTCTTAAACTACTGAACCAATTTTAATGAAATTTGGAACACAGAGTGGACCTTGGGAAAGGACATAGGATGGTTTTGATCCTGCGGGAACCAATAAGACGGGTCCACGCGGGCGAAGTCGCTGGCGGAAGACTAGTTTCATTGTAAAGAAAACGTGTCACCATAAACATTTCCATGGTCATCAAACCAAACTAATGAAAGCACCGCGAGGGTCAAGCGACAATATTGACTCGTCGTTATCAAGGTGCTTAGTGCAAACGAAACGCCGATAAAACGATCTCACGCCATAAAAACTCCTTATAATCTAACGTGTAGGGATCATTTAACGCTTTGCTTAGTGGATATTAGAAATGTAGTTATAGAGCTGTAAGTAATGTTAAAACCTATTTTTAAGATTTTTAACACTCTTATTAGCTTGCCCTGTATGTATGTAACGGAATCTTTTAACTTCATTTTCACCTACTTCGAAGCGTCTGATTAACTTGAAAATTTGCACAGAGGTCAAGGGCCGATGACCGATGCAATAATATGAAAAAAAAAATCCAACAAAAATTAAAAATTAATAATGTAGTTTAAAAAACTAAAAAACACGCTTTTGTGAAAATACAAACTAATAAGTAAAAAATAAGAAGAAAATGTATTTTACTATTAACACCATGCACCCCACGCACCCCACGCACCCCACGCTTCTTTTTACAGTACAATTTTATTATTGCAGGACACGACATGCCTTTAACAAATTTAGTATGAATCATTTAGAACGCACGGTGTATTACAATACGTGTGATCCAACCCGGCTTTGCTCGGGTAGTTTGAGTTTATATGATTATGCTTACCTGTGTGATTATACTAAACATTTTTTTTTCATAGGAATAACATATTTTCCGGGTAAAAACCTATGTCATTCCAGCCTCCCAACGGTTCACATTTTTTTTCAACTCTTTTTTTATGTCCCACTGCTGGGCACAGGTCTCCTACTCACAATTGAGAGGGAATTAGGCCATAGTCCACCACGCTGGCCAAGTGCGGATTGGTGGACGTCATGCCTTCGAGAAGTTATGAATTTCTCTCAGGCATGCACGGCGATGGAGAATATCGTAATCAATAAAATATCACGATATTTTCCATCGCCGTGGAGCAGCGATAAATTCGCACATTACAAATTTCTTTGTCAGAGGTGCGCGCTGAGGATTTGAACCTGGGATCGGTCGCGCCGAAGACCGCGGTTTTTTACCACTCGGCCATCGCTGCTCCTGCACATTTATTATATTAGTATTTTTGAGCATGGAGTCGTATGGACTAAAATTAGTATATTGTACCTAAATTATTCAAAGGGCAATAAACCGAACGTAGTTGTAAATAATAGTAGAGGAAAGCCTTTATGTTGAGTTGTGGGCTTCTAAACACTAATGGGTGGATATTATTTTATATTAACATTAAGAGCATTGATAGTCTTCAATTTTTTAATGGACACAGACACACACAGACAGAAACACAAACACCCAGACTGAGAAGTGAAATCGTCATTCAAATTTCTGTTTTGCTGGGAATCGAACCCAGGAACCTCCGGTTGGCAATCCTGCATGGTAACCATTGCGCCACGCAGATCGTCAGGCAGTCTTTATGAAGTAAACTTTGTAAAATGAAATACATTAGCACAGTTGCATAGAAATACTACGAAATCAATAGCCTATAGTCAGCGAGTTAGGTCACGTTCGTATATTCAAGAACGTCACAGAGAACTTTAAAGAGCTTTGTCTATGCCCTGTCTATGGGCAGACAAGTATAGTTCACCTAGCACAATTCGAACTGTGATCAATATACGTACTATTATTTTTCTTGTTTACCAACAATTCCATGTCTCCAAGTTCCACTCTAAGAAGTCGACTTGTTTTTTTAACATCCGTCAGCCTTTAAAAGTCCAGTGCTGCACATGACCCAATCACATTATATTGCTAGTTATCAACGTCGATAGTTGAATAAAAAAATGTGATGATGCCTCACTTTTATAAAGCGAGGCCTCCTCTAAAGAGAAACCATTATTACCGTGAAAGTTATAAGGGCAGTAACTCTGACCATTTGCGTACTGAAATTCTGTATTTGTGCGTAATTATTATTTGACTGTAGTTGTATACTGTAATGTTAATTGATCTTAAATTGTTATTTTTGAATTGTATAAGAAGGTTTTGTGAATTAAATTGTGATTTAAATATTCTGCTTCTGGTTTTTATTCCTAAAAATATATATTTGCCATTCTGTCCGGTCCTGTTGGACATAGTGTTGTCCAAATTGGAATTTCATGTCTTTGTGTGTGTCCATGATACCCATGACACAGGGAATTCTAGTGTAGGGCTATGAATGTGTGGCGTTATAAATAATAACTAAATAATATCTTTGGACGATTCACACAATGCCATCTGATTCCAAACTAAGCCGAGCTTGTACTATGGTAATCGGAAAGCTGATAAACATACTTATATAATTCTAAATACATACTTAAATAGATATATTAATACCCAGACACAGAACAAATAGTCATGTTCATCACACAAATATTTGTCCTTGGTGGGAATCAAACCCACGACCTCACGCTTGGCAGTCGGCTCATCGCCCACTACGCCACTGAGGCTGTCAAATTTACTTATGTTTATTTAATCAATATATACCATAAATACTACAATATATACCATACCATAAATACTATGCTTTATATAAGACATTGTTTTACTGTGGTTTGTTCAGTAGAAAATGTATTATTTATAAGTCTATACTATGTTTCAGAATATAAAGTCGGCAAGGGAGTCTCGTCTGTTTCTGATTGCTGTCTAAATTACAATCCTGTGTCAAAGCGCGGAGAGTGTGGGAAGGAAATAATAACGCAGCGATTGTTTGACGGCACTGTGCAAATTCACCGTTTATTTTTGTTTTGAAGTACACATATACGAAGCGGTAGAATCGACTTTATTTATCACCATGGCGTGATTTACTACCAGCAAAAATGGTTGTATTTGTTCAGAATGTAGTGGTTAGAAGGTCAGACTAATATCCCCTGCCTGATTGTAAGAGGCGACTAAAAGGGGACTTCCGGGGTTGCGGACGGGGAGAGTCGGAGCTCGATTCGTCCAGCCAGCAGCCCCGGGAAGGACGGCGGTGTGTGCGTGTGGCCGCATGCCGCCGTAAACATAGGAAGGTGCAGGAGAGCACATCTAACCTCTGAAGATGGGCCCATTCTGGGCTCCGCGCGTGGAGAACACCGGTGCGTTCCTTAGGAGATCCCGGAGTCCTCCCCAAGCGCAGAGGCAGGCCACCGAGGGGGTTTTGGAGCGGTCAAATCCCACATAACCCGGTATCCTCTCCCTAGGTGCCGGGTACCTTTTGAAGGTTTCCCCCCGACACCAAAAAAAAAAGACTAACATTTATTATTATTGGCATTTTAAACTGAAACAATTCCATAGTATAGAAACAATTGAACCACCATTTCATACCAATAAAGAAGGAGAATGCAATTATTAGAATAGAAAATTAACATAAAATCTTTAATTCATCTTAAGTCCTGAAACAATTTTCAAACTGAAATTAAAATCAATGAAGTACAGTTTGTACTATCCTTAGGCCTTGTAAAAGAATGGATACAGATTGTTCTGTGTCGATTCTTTTATTTCTTTAATTACGACCCGAATGGCGCATGCCGAATTGCTAACCAAGGGTTCCGGATTCGATGCCTGGCGAGGCAGAAATTGGAATGATGAATTTCAATTTCTCTCAATACAAAAATCAAAAGCTGAAGAGTTTATTTGTTTGAAAGTTCTCAGGAACAACTGAGAAAGTACCGAAGCTATGAATACAACGGTTCGTTTTTCTACCATGAAGTAGGTAATTTTATTATATTGTGGTGGAATGGTACACTTGCCAGCCAAACTTACAGAATGTGGAGAAGCAACGCAACTACAAACGACGTCAAGTAAAACTCAGGCATACTTAATACTTTGTGAAGATATTCATGAGATGCAACAACCACCTGGTGGCTTAAATTTTCGTCTGTTACTTTAATAAAGAAAAGTCACGCAAGTACTTGTGCGGAGTAAGCTGGATTTCATTTCCTGAAGCCGTCCGTCTCTAGTTGCTGAATGAGACATTTTTGCGAGCATCGAGAGAAATGAAGCCCAAGCCCAATAAGAGAGGGTGGAAGGATTTCTATATAAGAATTGTAAATGTTAATTACACGAATGACGTCGAAACATTGGCTTACTAAACGATTATAGAAATTAGGGGTAACAAACCTAAAAAATGTAAATAAAAAGTGTTTCGCATAATTTTGGAACAACGTTGAAGGATGTGGCTGGTTTATTATGATATTAATTTATTTAATTAAATATAAGTGGCATCTCTATTTCATCCCATTTTATATCCCACTGCTGGGCACAGGTCTCTTCTCGGAACTGAGACGGATTTAAGGCCATAGTCCATCACGCAGACCAAGTACGGACTGGTGGGCGTCATGCCTTCTAGAAAGTAAGGGTTTCTCTCAGGCATGCACGGTATTGGAAAACATCGGAATTAATTAAATCACAATATTTTCCATCAGTCCACACTGATAAATATACACCTAACAAAATTTGCCAGAGGTGCGCGCCGGAGGTTTGTACTCGGAATCTCCTTGTCGAGGACCGCGAGTTTTACCGATCGGCCATCTCTTGTCGCTCGACCATCGTTGCTCATGTAATATATTTACTAGTATGATGCTATGAGGCATTCTCAAGCATATAAAATGGTTGGAGCAGCTAGTTATTATAAGGCAAGTTAAACATGTACTTGTGCAGAGCGACCTGGATTTAATTTTCTTAAGCCGTCTGTGCCTGACTGCTGCCTAAATGAGCCCTTTGTTGCGAGTATCGAGGGAAATAATAAGGGATGATGGGATGGAACAAAGACGAGGATTTCTGTATTAGAACGTCTGTTTATTTGCACAAATGACGTCCAAATATTAGTATATTTACTTATATATTGAAAAAATAATCAGAGACAACAAACCTAAAAAAACCTAAAAGATTGATATAAAATATTTGCCACATAATTCTAAGACAACGCTAAAGGGTGTTTCAGTATGGATAGGACCTAGGTATTATTTATTATCGCTAAGTGGTTGTTATACTATGATATTAAATTATCATATTTATAGTGGTAAATAAACTTATGATTATTTTTTAAATATGGAATTTCTATGACATTCAAATGTGTGTTACGAGGCATTCTCAAGCAGGTAAAACCGCGCGATACAGCTATTTATTATAAGACAAGTAGAGCGAGTACTTGTGCGCTGTGCTACTTGTGAGCTGAACTTAATTTCCTGAAGCCGTCTGTCTCTGATTGCGTGAATGAGACGTTTGTTGCGAGCATCGAGAGAAATGAAGCCCAAGGCAATAAGGGAGGATGGGATTGAACAAAGACGCGCGTTTCTGTATTAGAACGTCTGTTAATTTACGCGAACGACTTCGAAATATTGGTTTATTCACAAATTGCGAAAATCAGAGACAACAGACTTAAAAATACACACAAGGATAGTTAAATAAAAAGATTTCCACATAATTTTGGAACAACGTCGACGTTGTTATAATATTGTTCGGAACATAGACTTACGAGTAGCATATACTATATTCTAAATCTATGATTAGGTATTATTAACAACCGTTGAGTAGTTAGATAGCTATGATATTTAGTTATTATATAATGGTCAATGAAGTTTAGCAGGCTATAGACCTTCAATTTTAACTGTACAATTAAATTGAAACTCTTGTTGTTGTTGTCCGATAAACTGTACAGTTCTCAGTTTTGCTTACACACGATACAGGATATGCAGGTAAAACTCTATGTTTTGTGTGTGGAAAGACGAGCATTTCTGTATTAGAACGTCTGTTCATTTGTACGAATAAAGTTGATGAATTTTGTAGGGCTATTAACACTGGCACAGGTCACCTTTCGGAATTGAAACGGATTTAGCCATAGTTCACAAAGTGTTGTGAAAGAGAGAGAAAGAGTAATTGGTTAGTGAAATGAGTTAAAGCTGAAATATTCCAATTCGAATTATACTAAAGTAGTGGGTACAACATAATTCGGTGTAAAATTTTAATATTATTTTTTTTGTATTGTTACCTACTAAAAGTAAGATAAATAAATATTTAAGAATGTGTATTTTTGTAAGCTCCATTAAAATTATCTTAATCCATCAACTGTAATAAAAAATCAGCCAGCAGATACAACAAAGGCGAAAAAAGTCGATGTATAAGAGGATGTATCTGTAGAAATTGCTACTCTCGCGGGAGTGCTGAGACAGCTCTATTGCATATTGGGTACATTCCGCTACACAGGAAAAGGAGCCTGATAAATTAAATAGCAACTGTAAAAGTCGTCGGTCCCACCTGTTATCGATAGAATACAGTCGATTAACTTATTTGAGGCCTTCTAGTCAGTTTGAAAACATACGACAGCGGGTTGGTCACTAACTTGCATCTCCAGCAAGTGCAAAATGCGAGTTGCATTGGAGCAGCGTGGTCGAGTGAGCTCCAAGTCTTCCCAATATTGTTGCTGGTGCCCAGCAGTGGGACGCAAATGTGGTTGCAGCCCTGTCCTGCACGACCCGTCACGGTGGCACACAAAAGTGCCGCGTGTGTTGCAATTGTGGTAGATACAGGACTCGTAGTGGTCCACCACTATCTATCGCCACTATAGTTCTATCATAGTACAATTGGACGGTCCCTTGACCTTTTCATGAACCCAGGAATATTCAGACCGTTGTCTATAATTGGTTATTTGGTTGTGGTCGTAGAATGGCTGCCCGCCGGCTTTGTTTACTCAAGAGCCATTACGTAGTTTTAGTCCCGTTTCAACTTGAGTTGCGACAAACGTCTAGTTTGAAGGAGTTAAGTCTACGCCAGAATCGTTGTTGGATTTTGGTTTCGAATCGAATCTAACGCCGTCACTGTATTATTATTGAGCCTGATTCCTACTATTAATAACCTTATTAACCCTCCACTTAGTGCACACTTAACTTTACTTCTACAGTTACTACTATGAAACATTGCAAACAGCGCTCCTCCTCATAGATACGTTTATAATGGCGTAGATACCGCCGCGACGCACAAAGAACGCTTTTTGAATTGTGCCGGGTTTGTTTTACTTTAAGTTGGAGTCTGATTTAAGAAAAAATATTAAATATTTGAAGTTATTTTTTATACATGAACAGCCAAACAGACAAGCCGCCTAATGTAAAGCGATCACCGTCGCCTTTGGACACGGCTAGCTTCAGGGGATCGATTCACCTGAGCATCGCCAGCTGTAATAGAGGTCTTTTTTACAGCTTCATTGAAGAGTCCCGTGTCATTGTCTACTGGAAATGCGTCGGCTGGAAGTTCATCCCACGACTTATACGTTCGTGTCAAAAAGGAAGTGTAAAGCGGACTGTGGAGGACCATCAAGAGCCCATATGGTATCGTAGGAATTTCAACCTATATCTGGTGATTTACAACTACCCTACACACGTATGTCTTGCCATTATTGGGGAGGCCTGGAGCTTATTCCACCACGTTGCTGGAATGTACGTTAGTAGCCAACCCTCTGTCGGATATTTTAAAACCGCCCATAAGGTCTCCGAGAATATTTAACGATTGGTGTCAATCGGTAAAACCCGGGACCGACAGTTTAAGTGCCATCCGAAGCACGGAAACGCGCAGGGGTGATGAATCGATGTGGTTAGGTTTCATAGAAAAATATGTTTTATAAAAAATGTTTTATGCGTGTTTATGTGATATTTCACTTAAACATAAACTGAAAAATATGACTCTTCCAGACATCTATTACAACAACAGACATCTAGTACAAGTATAAGCCAGTGAGTGTTTTGTTTGAGGTAAGAAGAAGAAAATAAATTTTTCTATCCGATCATCGCACGGCCATCCGGGTACTGAAATACTAAGCTATAAGCACAAACCGACAATGCTGCTCAGAGATGTTAATAACGGCGCAGACACCGCCGCGACGCACAAAAGACGCCTTTTGATTTGTCCGGTGTCGTTTTACTTTAATTCGGAGTCTGTCTGCCTTTCCGCCCCCGGCTCGTAGGGTGACCAAGTGTTATTAATAAACAGGACTGACCTTTTGTCCCTACCGCAACGTTAGTAATAGCTATGAGGTTTTAAATTAATGCTTCACACTCATATCCACGTGCTAGGATTATCTGTGTTATAGGTAACACGCACACACAGATAGATTAGAGGATTTTCCGGCCTAGCCTCTCCGGGAATCGAACTAAGAACCTCAATCGGAAGTTCGGCACGACAACTATTGTACCACCTGAGTCATCGGGATTATCCTATTAGAAACTAAAAGCATGGACAACTGGAAACAGATTAATCTCAATGTAGCCAGCTACTCCCTTTAATAGACCTTTGTTAGAGCCCAGAAAGGGACTATAAGTTCCGAAACTGAAACAACAATTTCAACTTTTTGACGAAGTACCCTTATGAAACCAGAAAATTTTAGTTTACGTTTGTTTTTTTGCAATGACAAATAGGCGTAACGAAAACTTTGACTCGGGGTCTTTCTTTAAATGTTATTCAAATTTATTTAAAAAAAATATTTTATTAGACAAGGAAAGATGAAAAAATATGATAGCTGACCAGACACGAGGCGACTATCAGACTCCGGAGTAGCTGCAAGCGGGTCACGTGGTATTCAGTGTTTGCTTGCATCCAAGAAACACCTACTCTCAACTTTAAGCTGTCTTGAATCTTGACTGAGGTCGTATATAGCTTTTGCTCTGGTACCTACTCTGAAGGCTAATAGTCGCCTTATTCTGTCCGGCAACTGCATTGTTTTATCAAAACATAACCTACTGTAGGATGTTTTCAAGCCCATAAAGCCTAAAGATTTAGCAACTGTCATCTACAGATATAAGCGCGCATCTACAGATGAAGCGCGCATGGCCCGGCGGTTAGCGTAGAACGCAAACGATCTATGCAACTAAGCCAAGCGGGCGCGGTCGGGTGTGGGATGGGTGACCGCTAGTGGGAAAAAAATTCATGCGCGTTTCCGTGCTTCGGAGGGCACGTTAAGCCGTCGGTCCCGGTTGTTGTCGATAGATAACAGTCGTTAAACCTTGTCGGAGGCCCTATGGGCGGTTTGAAAACATCCGACAGCGGGTGGCCACTAACCCGCATCTCCACCAACCCGCATTGGAGCAGCGTGGCGGAGTAAGCTCCAGGCCTCTCCATTAATGGGGAGAGACCCGCGCCCAGCAGTGGGACGCAAAAAGGGTTGCAGCCATCTACAGATATCAGGCGGAACAAACGACTTAATATGTGTCCTAAGCTTGACTCCACAAACGAGTATACTTTTTTTACCTCGTCCGTGCTTGACTCATAATCAAACGAGCCCGTTTCGCTTAGCAGTATAGATCGCTTGCGTTCTACGCCAGCCGTTGGGCAATGGCTGCAACCCTTTTTGCGTCCCACTGCTGGGCACGGGTCTCTCCCCAATATTGGGGAGGCCTGGAGCTTACTCCACCACGCTGCTCCAATGCGGGTTGGTGGAGATGCGGGTTAGTGGCCAACCCGCTGTCGGATGTTTTCAAACCGCCCATAAGGCCTCCGACAAGGTTTAACGACTGTTATCTATCGACAACAACCGGGACCGACGGCTTAACGTGCCCTCCGAAGCACGGAAACGCGCATGAAATTTTTGCCACTAGCGGTCACCCATCTCACACCTGACCGCGCCCGTTTGGCTTAGCTGCATAGATCGCTTGCGTTCTACGCTCGCCGCTGAGCCATGCGCGCGTTGGGCAATGCGCGCTACAAATTTTATCCACTTATTTATTATTTTTGCTAAACCAAAATTGAAATTCATGAAGATTAAAAGCACTTAATCAATGATTTTCCCATGAACGCCGTCATCATAATAATCATTAGCGGGGGAGGTCGGAGTTCATTGAAACTAGACTGTGAAGTTGGTTGCCGGATTTGTGTCAAGTGGTTCCTGATAATATTTAAGGATTCGGTACTTCAAGGAAATACATACGAGTAAATATAAGTGACGTTTTTATTCTGTTTTTAAACCCTCACAGATATCCTCATGAAATATTATGGCAAGTTTTGGCTGATGATGCCTCGTTTATGACTATACTTACTACTAATTACAGTGACAATATTAGTATAAAAAAAATATTCAAAATTTGTAAAATCCTGTTGACGCGTTTATACAACTGAACAAAAAGTGAACAATATAAAACTGAACAAATCGTGGATGAAATTTTAATAGTCTAAATTACTTTACGACGGAAATGGATTGATGACCTGCTGATTGGTTACCATATTGGAATCCCGAACACTCAGTCCCAGGAATCTCAGTCCCGGGTTTGATTCCCGGCGTGACAAAATTAATGATAAGTTAAAATATCAGTTCCTGTTCCAGTTGTTTGTGTTCCTGAATTTATGTGTGTGCACGACACAGAGAATGCAGGTAAATAAATAATAATAAATAACGCTTCACACTCATGGCTCTACAGTAGGGTAGAAGATATACCGTGTGTCGTGGGTGCCATGGACACACCCAAAAACAAAAACACAAACACATAGACATAGAACAGAAATTTTATACGCCACACGGTCGTAATGGTTACCAAACAATACTTAATGAACCTAGCTCTTAGTTCCCGTTTAAATAAAAAATTTAGTACAATTCCTAGCATCTTTGTTCTTTAACACAAAAAAAAATATATTGTTTAACATTGACCTGCCTATGTTAATTGCATAGGTACCAATCCCCCTAATTATGAAGGAACCCCAGAGCATAAAAATGGCACAACGAGGGTAGTGCAGTGGGCTGGATGGAATTGAATAGAGGGTCCCATATCCGTCGTTAGGGACGGCTTTCAAAGCCAATGGACTGGACAGAAGGTCAGTTTTCTTGACAAACTACTATGTCTCATAATATCCTAAGGGCGTGATAGTGTTAGTTTGAGTAAATGATTTATACTTACTTCAGCAGTAGATATTTTTCATCGATTAGCAAGATGAATATTGATTCGTTAAGTTTACAGTAAAAAAGGACTTTTTTTTGGACAATTCACACAACACCATCTGATTCCAAACTAAGCAAAGCTTGTACTATGGTAACCAGAAAGCTGATAAACATTATAAATTTACTTAAATAACTTATATAATTTTAAATACATACTTAAATAGATAAACTTACAATTACATAATAACTAGTAATATAATAAATATTAGGAACAAGTTCCCCTACATTACGATTGACCGATTTTTTAACTAAATACTTAATTTAATTCTGCAAAGTTCAATTAAAACTACTTTCAACAATTAACATTTTAAACGTATGATGTTGTACACTTTATTCTGCTAACATATACTGCATTACAGCCATATAAAATATACTTAGCCAAAACGAGGTATCCTTAGGGTTACAGAGTATACCACGATGGAGTCCCGTAACCCCTAATACAAATAACTCATTTCAATAATTAATAGGTCTTAGAATAATTACAATTACATTATAGAAACCAAGTTCGCGCGCCCAAATTGAAGCATGTTGATTGGTACCACTTGGCAACACTTTTTAAAAACAAAAGAAATCTAATAAAATAACTTTTCACAGTGTTTTCAATATTTTATAGTTAATTTGGTCAAAATAAAAATATTTTGTTTGTCAGATGTGACAGCTGTAGGAATCTATTTAGTGCTTCAATTTTGACATCGCACTTGTATGAAGACTGACGTTCTTAACGTTATTATTCTAAGTTAATAGGTTTTATATTTGAGTCTGTGCTACACTATATCTATGCTTTGCGACACCTTCTTACTCACTCATGTGTCCCTCAAAGGCATGCAATCGTAATTAGCGTTGTAAGTGTAGTAGGTAGTTGCTCTTATGTACTGCTGCGATCGTTAGATGTCCGGGTCACTGAACTCAAGAGTCGTTTGCGCTTTTAATCAATGGCGTAATAGTATATTTCATTACAAGTGCGGAAAGGCTGTCATTGCAAGGAGTTCCGACAAATGTCTACCCGAGCCGAGGCGCAGCCGAAGGTGAGGGTTGACAGTCTGAACTCCTTCCAATGACGGTTCCGCACGTGTACTGAACGACTATTTTTAATACAGTTGCGAAAAAATGAAGCAATTTAATAAAATAATAAAATCACAATACACTCAACTAACTGTCCATCTAAACTCACAAAGAACATTTTTGAAAAATGGCGCCAACCGTAAAAGAATCTATGTAGTAGTACGTAAGTACATTATTCTTAGTCTAAGCTATGCAGAGATTTTTTTTTG
This sequence comes from Pyrgus malvae, assembly GCA_911387765.1. Lineage (NCBI taxonomy): Eukaryota > Metazoa > Arthropoda > Insecta > Lepidoptera > Hesperiidae > Pyrgus > Pyrgus malvae. The sequence goes on from OU426950.1 coordinate 29,507,720, forward strand.
TTTTCTTCACCCATTCTGGGTAGGCAAAGGGAACTATGCCCATACAGCCAAGTCTTCAGTAGAAATTTTTTATTGATAATAAATACCTTTTTTTTTTATTGATAATAAATACCCTCACCTTCGGCTGCGCCTCGGCTCGGGTAGACATTTGTCGGAGCTCCGTGCAATGACAGCCTTTCCGCACTTGTAATGAAATATACTATTCTGACATTGTACGAAATAACACAAATAACATTCTTATTAGTGTTATTACATACAATTGGTTCTTTAAACAGATGCCACGGACTAAAAAAATCTCTTATTAATTTGGGTAGGAAAGTCACGCGTGATTTATATCACCATTCATGCAAAATAATCCTCCTTCCTCTAATATAGGAAACATGAGCATACAGCATTCTTAAACGTTCTTAAACAATGCATCGTCAATGTAAATTTAAAGATTGTTTTTCGATTAACTTTATGACAGTAGAGTTCCGCAAAGTAACACAAGATAAAATTATTTTATTTATTCGAAACGTCTAAAAGGCCTTTCTTACTCTTAACAAATTATACAATACTAGCTGTGCCCCGCGATTTCACCCGCGTTAGAGAGGATCATAAGCATAAAGTGAAGTCCCTTCTCAAGTGCCGTGAACCGGCTTTTTGTAGGACTATTTAAGATAAATATTTCCATCATACATTACGAATGTGTAACTCTAGCGGTTTTGGCAGCGCACGCCAGAATAGCTCGCAGATAGTAGATTCTTTCCTACTTATTTGACACTTATCGTCATATTTTTGACAATTCACACAATATCTTTATAAATTGTAGCCTATGTGTTATTCTGATGTATAAGCTATATTATTGTAAAGTTTCATTTAAATCCATTCAGTAGTTTTTACGTGAAAGAGTAACAAACATCCATACTTACAAACTTGTGCGTTTATGATATTAGTAGGATTTTCCAGATCATTTGAGAAGTTTCTGGAACTGTCTCAAATATTCTCAATTAATTAAAACAGTTTGCAATTATTTTAAAAATCTTCAGATCATTCGAGAAATTTCTGGAACTTTCTCGAATATTTTCAATTAATTAAAAAAGTTAGCAATTATTTTAAAAATCTCCAGATCATTCGAAAAAAAGATTACAATTATTTAAAAAATTTCAGATCATTTGAGAAGCTTTCTCGAATATTCTCAATTAATTAAAATTATTTTAAAAAATCCAAGTGATTCGAGAAATTTCTGGAACTTTCTCGAACATTCTCAATAAAATTAAAATTAAAATAGTTTGCTAGATCATCCCAGAAATTTTAAGATCTACCTAGATGTCCCTATTGGTTAGAAAAGGACAGATATTTTTTTCTATATTCATCATCATTATTATAGTTTTAATAAACGATCATCAAATAAGTACCCATGCATGTCATCTCATTGTAGTAATTTTAGTGACAGAATTATCCAATTGTGTTGCTACGAGGCAAGAGTGTACATTATAATTTTATGTTTTCACGCAGAGTTAGTCAATCTAATATTATAAATTCGAAAGTAACTCTGTCTCTCTGTCTGTCTGCTACGCTTTCCCGCTTAAACTACTAAACCGATTTTAATGAAATTTGAAACACAGATAGAGTGGACCTTGGGAAAGGACATGGGATGGTTTTTATCCTACGGGAACCTTTAAAACGGGTCCACGAGGGCGATGCCGCTGGCAGAAGACTAGTTCATAACAATTCACAATGAAACCATTCAGTCCATCCTAATTTTGTGGTTTTCTATAACTAAGCTACCGCGAGAAGATAGTTTTTTAGTTAAAATACCCAAAACCATGAACGATTTAATTTTTGGAAATGAAAGATCAAATCAGAGTTTAAAAGTGAGGCTTCTATATCCATAATACTCCTGATACATTCCCGTCTTTAAGTTAAGCGCAGAGTGGAATTCGGTGTCGGCTTCTCAACTTTGCACTTGGAAAAGAATGGCCTATCTCTATGCAGCCTCAATCCTTTCTAGGATATAAATAGCATAGCGTCACATAAATGCAAATTTTGGCAAATATTCACATTGAAGCTTCGAAAATAGGGATTTATTTTTCAAACCCCGATAATTGCTGGGCAATGCAACTTGATATAGCCATTAAATAATGCTGCATATTTCCTATTATGTTACAAGTAAATTACGACCAGTGATGAAGCTGTTTTTTCCTCGCAGAACCATGTAAGTACCACCTGTAAATGTCGCGACATTCCACTGTTTATATAGAGTTTTTTAGGTTGTGAAAAAGGTAGAAAAATTGTAAACTACTCGCAGACTTAATAAGCGTGACCGTGGAAGGTACCCTTTGTGAATATTTAAAATTTATAGGTAATTATGATGAAATTAGATCTCTTTTTCTGGTCTAGGTGTATTTTACCTTTACGTAGTTCCATCACCAACCAGAATTAGAGGAGCTTGGTAGTATCAGATCCTCGGGCCTTCAATAATGGGAAGAAACCCGAGTCGAACAGTGGGAAACTAAAAGAGTTGCAGCCACGTAGTGCCGTAGAGGTAGCCATGCCTAGATGCCACGGACTATTCCAGTTTTTTCTCCTTCTTCGTTCACCTTTGTGTACATAATTTCCTTGATTCGTTTGTTGTCAGTATTCCTTGTGTGAAAAATTACGCATAACAAACAAATGAGGGCAGGTTGTTAAAGGTAAGGGCTGTAAGCGTGTCACTCTGCCGATTTGGTTTATGGGCGCCGTGTGGAAGATTGGGAAAAATTGTGATTGGACCGGAGCAAATTTTGTTTTTATAGTAAAGTAGATCACTGTCTCATTATATAAAAATTGTTTGTTTGTCGGTTTACGAACGATAGTTTAACGTGACAATGACATAACAAGACAATGAAAACCACATTAACTTATCACTGCACTTTACGAATATTCAATTTTAATAAAACTCAACGTAACGTTACAAGCTTACAAGCGTAACGTTACAATGAGTCATCATTTTCGTACATGCAGCCGGCATTTACCGATATATTAGACGATGTCACGTTAAAAAATTTAAATTCATATGATTTTAGTAGCACGAGAGTTATATAGACACTAAATCAGCCCATGGTCATTTACACACTACCTCAAGCCATCCCAAATTGTGACAAATATTGCATGGAGACCTGGAGAATGGAATATGCTTTATTCACTGTACGGTTCCTTTACAAACTCTTAGTTAACGTTTTTTTTTGTTCTGTCTGCTCTAGGTGCGCTTAGGCAATGCTGAGCTGAAGAAAAGAGCAGACGGAGAAAACTTCAGCCATGTTTTAAAATATGGAGTATACAATAATTAGCTTTCTTACAGAGTAGCTATGGGCAATTAAGGAACATACGTGACAGCTACCGCATGTGTCAATGTCGTCCCACAGGCATCTGTTGATAGTCTACTCATGTTTATCTGGCTGGAAACCGCATCTTCAAAAAAAATGTCAAAGTGTTTTTGTTTGTTTGTACGTCCTTCTTTCAACTAGCGTAGGTGGTACGGATTGACCTGATGTTTTGTACAGAGATAGTTAGAGAGCTGGAGAGTGACATTCTCTACTTGAGAAAATATATTAATACTGTGTGAAAAAACGTGTAACACGAGGGTGATGCCGCAGGCGGAATGCTAGTACAAACATAAGAGCAGCGGTGGTACCTCCCTGGTCCAACCATGAAAAGTCTACCACCCACAATTATCTCATGAAACGATGGAAATATGTACAATATTTTTATATTGTTAAAATATTTTTCAACCCAAAGATACCATGCAAAGCTCAAAAGTAAAACAAATCTATCCCAACGAGACGAGGAGCGTGTGACAATCCAACCCGAGCAAAGCAAGTGCCATTGTCTTTGCACTAGAAAAACTAAGTCAAACATCGTTGTTTCAACCACACTTGCGCAGTGTGAGCGAGATGGAGAACTCATTTGGAGAGCCCAATAACTGTAGCCAACTGCCGAAGGCTAAGCTGCCGGGCGTCGATTTTGTAGAATACGTTTATAGACTGTTCTGAAAGGGTTACTGGATGAAAGACGTAAAAGTTGATGCGATGGCTCCAGAATCGGGGAAAAAGTGCTTATTCGCAGCGCAAGTTTTGTAGCGAAAGTTTTTGTAGTATTCTGACGGTAAGGTTTTCAACAGACGGTAACGGATTTTATTTACCCTGCAATGTTTTTTGTTGGGGTTGTAAAATATTTAAAACAATGTTTATCCTATTTAAATGATCCAAGCTATATAAACGCTAAGCTGATAAATAAATGTTTGCAGTCGATACACAATATATTATGAGATTTATGAGTAACAGACAATGTTAATGGAAGGATTTATACTATTAATACGATCGCATCTCAAGTTTATAATTTCAATTAAGTTTCCTATTCACTTAATGGCAAGCGACGATTTTGGATCCAAGGATGACGCATGGCAATATGTTAAGAACGCAGAGAGCTGTCTTTTTGGTGGAACTCGCTCATCTTAATTTACGAGTATTAGTCGTAGCTTAGCTTTTATTTAGTTTTACCTGTCCCGGTGTCTGTAATCAAATCTTGCACGTTAATCCACTTCCCGGTTTTCAATTGAGCTGGGAGTTTGCATGCTGGTATAAATCGGATGACAATGCAATATTATTATGACATAGCGCTGATCTGATGATGGAGCTGGAAGGTGGCTATAGAAACTCGGTAACTTAATGACGCAACCCCAACGAGTTTGGGCTCATTTAATTCGTCTTGACTTTGATACTAGATGGTACCCAGGGTCTGATGATGGAGCTGGAAGGTGGCCATAAGAACTCCGTAATTAAACGACGCAAGCCCATCGAGTTTGAACTCGTTTGATTCGTCTTTTTAAGTACTTTGATGATAGATGGTAACCAGGGTCTTATGATGTAGCTGGAAGATGAACTCATATGTTCTACTCCGTAATCAAACGATACAACCCCATCGAGTTTGGTATTGTATGATTCGTCTCAACGAGTGCTTTGGTGCAAGATGGTAACCAGGATCTGATGATGGAGCTGGAATATGGCCATAGAAATTCTGTAATTAAACGACAGGAACCCGTAGTCAAACTAGCATCAAAAATACTAAAAAACTAGAAATAAAATTAAAAGATTTTTTTAAATCAAGCTTTTATTTTAAATAAACTAAAATATAATATAACCTAATACTCATTTAATAATTTTTAGTTCTTATTTAAATAAAAGTTTGTTTTTAAAAAGATTTTTTTCTTTTAAATATGCCTTGTATCGTATACTCTATCAATGAACATTTGATTTCTATTTATTTTGCAAGAAATCTGTCTTTCGCTCAGCACGCACCTTGTCGCAGTCAGATATAGTTGCCGATCAAAAAGTGTTCGATACTGAACTACTTAACTGGTTATTGTCTATTAAATTAAAATTTGTCAGTTGAAGACACAAGCAACATTAACAAATTTTCTTACAATTTGTACCGCCACCGGATGCAGCAACTATGGTTAAGTATATAACGTTATATAACGGTCTACCGGAATTCGTCAAAATCCAAACGGGCAACGAGTTTAAAAAAGAACTTAAAACGTATTTACTGAAAAAGGCGTATTACTCAGTCACTGATTTCTTAAACGACAAAACGGCATAAGGAATTTCATAAAACCTGGGAGGTTTTTTTTCCGCCGGCTTTTTTTCCTCTTAGTGTACAAAAACCCTGCAATATGGGTACCCAAAGCCGACGATCGGATTCGATCCGAAGTACAAATAAATATGAATAAATAATTAAATAAACAAACAAATAAATAAATACAGACTTGAAGAAATAAAATTTTAAAATTTTAATTTAAATTTTCTAAATGCGCAATATGGGATCAAATAAAAATAAAAATAAAATTGATAATAATGTACATTTTTATAAATTGTGTTATTATTAAGTTTTTTCTTTTATCTTTGTAATATTTGCATACCTCATGAAGGTAAATATGGCGTACTAAATATGTATTAACAACTTTTGTAAACACCCATATTTGTGCAAATAAAGTTCTTTGTCTTTGTCTTTGTCTTTAAGTCATCAGTAGTAGCAATCAGCGACTATGTTCGTTCGCCGCTACAAGACACGGCGACTACGGTACCCTGTAAATCAGACTTCGAGAAGTAGAATATCTGTGCGAGTTGCCTGTTTGGTAAAAGCGTGCTATTTAATATCTGATAGAAGATAGCAAAGATCTGCTGTATAGGCACTAGTGGAGACTCACCTTCATAAGATGCAGGCGGCGGGAGACGGTGTCGACGCGGGCCTCGTGTTCGCCGCCGGCCGCCGGGAACGAGCCCAGGTACTGCAACAAGACAAGCTAGAATAAATACGGTTTTTCATTCATTAAAAAGGCAATTAGCCTAAAAATTTGAAGACATTTTCGTTTATAAACGAAAACACAAAATGGCCCACGTTGGTTATCCACGATAGATATTATGCTTTTTGAACAAAAAAGTTATGACAGATTTAGGAATCAGTTCACAACACAGGAATTAAAAGAACCATGAATTTCTGGGAGTACGTTTAGAACTTTCTAACAATGTATACACTTCATTTTTCTTCTCGATTTAAGAACAAATCCCCAGTCATCCCCAGATAGTTTTATTTGTAGGTCAACTTATTCAAGACGAATAAACAAATACAAATTATAAGGAATTTTGTACTTATTCCTCCAGTGTTATTTGCAGCCTATAAACACTTCCAACAAAAGAATCAACTAAAAATATTGGATAAATTTTATTTGATTAGATAGGGTCAATTTATTTTGGCATCCCCCAAACACCGATATCCAATTAATCTTAACAGGGGTGCAGACCACAATTCGGCGAACTGTGCCCACAGCCCATAAAAGCACAATTATGTTGAAGGGTCACTAAGGGTAACATGGGGATGGCCACTCAGTCCCGTCACTCGACCATCTGTGCTAATTGCCATGAATGGCACTCTAATGCAATTAATTCTCTTGTACCGCGTGTAAAGGTTTTTTTGAAGGAAATAAATTAAATGCACAGTCATGTGGCAAATTCTATTACATATAATTGTACAAAAATACAAATATGGCTGCAGTGGATCGATTTAGTGAGACTAAATTGAAATAAAAAAGTCTACGTTACTGCACGGATTAAATTTTTTCTTGGTTGGCTGCAACCCATTTTGCGTCCCACAGCTGGGCAAGGGTCTCTCCCCATTATTGGGGAGGCCTGGAGCGTACTCCACTACGCTGCTCCAATGCGGATCGGTGGAGATTTTTTCTTAATAAAAAATACCTGTCCCAAGCTAACTGCTAAATTATTCTATAATAATAAAAGCTGGCTGACCGAAGACCATTTGACCATTATTTGTCTGAAGACCACTTAATCATTGTGACCTAATTTCAAATAAAAAGGATTATATGACTTTAAAAAATGTTGTCGCTGCCTCTCGTATTATAAGCTAATGCTAATAAATATATCACAAATATCAAATAAAAATACATATTTTTACATGAACAAAACATGAAGTTTCATAAGGTTAAGAAGTAGCTTTTATCTATTAATTACTATCATTAGGTCACGCAGAAATATTATACCTACTGTACAGAACAAAATAAAGCTAGGCCCTGCTTACTCAAGCAGACATTACAATCCGCCTAGACGAGCAAAATCCCACAATATCGCTTTCATAACGCAAGGGTTTATTGTAATACTACTCCGATGAGGGGTGGATGAGGTTTTGCGTACGAGTATTCTGCTTGTAAAATAAGTCGATTGCTCTACAAATAATAATGTTTGTAGGTAGTAGAACTTCGCAGTTTGGCAAGCGAGAATAAATTGTTCGGCGACCTGCGTGGCGATGGTTACCAATGTCGGACTGCCTATCGCAGGTCCAGGTCCTGGGTTCGATTCCCGGCGAGGAAGAATTTCAAATTTCTTGATGCGTTTAAAATTTCTGTCCTCGGTCTGGGTATTTGTGTTTCTGTCTTGTGTGTGTCCATGGCACCCACGACACAGAGTATATCTACCTTACTGTGGAGCTATGAGTGTGAAGCGTTATTTTTTTTAATGCTTTGCATTAATATTGGTCGTGAAATAGTTTTGATTTGAACTTTTCATGTTCACGAACTTTCATGAACAGATCACTGATCAGATGTCACTGGAGTAGCAGCGAATTTGCATGCAACCTCGGACAGAACTCGAAAATTGTTTGAGATTATGTACATAGATGTCCTTGGTTACTGCTAACTCTGACCACAAAAGAGAAGTTCTCTTAATGTGGCACCGATGGAATATTTTAAATCTATTAAAACTTAACTTACGGGATTTATACACATTATTTTCGCGCTCCCGATATTTTTACGGGATTTATACACATTATTTTCGCGCTCCCGATATTTCGGCGCAGCTACATGCACCACGATCACTTGTAATGTCTTAAAAATAATTTTAAATATAGATTGAGATAAGTGACTGCTTAGGTAACTGAACCCATGTTCGTTTCGGGTCCGATAAATAAATCAATCGGTTCCATCCCTGGCTGTTAAATTTGTGCGTTTGTCACCGAGCTGTACGATGAAGTTCATCGTGTTTTTTTTAATAAAGTTTAAATTCTCCAACTTTGCCTGCTAGACTAACCTGCTTATTAGATTTTCGTCTACTACTTCCAAAGTAATAGAAAAATAAGTTTATTTATTATTTATTTATTTATTATAATCCAAGCTTAACATCTAACATTACGGGGTTCCTAATTCGTTAGTGAAGCTACATTAAAAAATACCAATAAATTAAATTAATCATTAATTAAACAAAGAAAATATTTAAACATTTTATGTCAAATTAATACAACTATTCAGTTAACAACTCTTATTCCCAAAATATTTATTATAATGTCAAATAATTATTATTTATTTTCAAATTAGTTATTGTTATACCCTATAGCGTACCTTTAAGAATATTCGTATATACTTAGTATTTTAAAGAAAATTAAAAGTGTTCCAGTAAAATGTTCTTCTCCCAAGAGACCGTGTACATTTTGAAGGTTCTTTCTCGTTATTAAAAAGTGAAGCCATGCTTTAAAACTCTCATCGCCTAAAAGCCACCAAAAGCATGCATAAGTATGGTGCTATTTCGAGTCATTTTCGAGATCTTTTGAATCTTTTGAGGTCAGTGGGCTTCTCAGAATAAACTTTCATTTATTTCGGTGTTTATTCTTCATTACTTTGATAAATGTCGGTGGATAGTAAACGGCTAATCTGTTTAAAAATAATCCTTTGATGAGAATATTCTTTTAGCAAATGTTTAAAAAGCAAAAGAGCTCCGTTTAATAAATAAGAAAATATTCAATGAATGTCATTCTTACCCAGTCATCGCCCAGGTGCCCGCCCGCACCCTTTAGGTGCCCGTTTGGGCTAGATGTTGAGATGAGAGAAAAAAAGCGGCGCAAGAAAACTCCCAGCATCATTATTTAAAAAAATTATATATTTGAGATAACAGAATGGATATGCGTCGATAATGGGCACACGTGACAGCTGATCGTGTGAGACACTAAGACAAAAAGAACGAGAAATGGGTTGCAGTTTGAGGAAACATTTTTAAGTTACATAGTGTTCTTTGACTGGCACACAGTCTTTTCTAATAATGCTTTTGCTAATTCCTTAGCTTGTCACCAGACAAAGATAAACGACTGCGATAATTTATTAACAACTGGCGCCGATCACTAGCATATTGGCAGCAGCACGGAGGTTCAAATAACGCCACTTCTGTGGTTAGAAGCACAGAAACGAACGAGACAATTTGCCACTAGAGATCACCCATCTAACTGTTAACCGCGGTCGACGTTACTTAACTGCGTAGATTACTTACGTTTTACACTAGCTGTTGAGCCCTGTACGACTATTTAAGTATTATTGGAGCTTTTAAATATTTTTTTTACTTTCTCATCAAAATTTAGAGTCGCAAAATGTACAATGAACCCACGTTATGCAAAAAAAACTAAAAAAAAGAACAAAAATCCCTTCACGCAAAGCAAAGCTCATAAGTCGTGAAAACGACTGTAAGCTTAGATTGGATGATGACTTAGAAAGGCTGCCGCAGACTTCTCAGGTTACCGACGAACTCGAATCACAGACCTTTTTCCAATTCTAGGGGCTAGTACTTGCTTTTTAGGGTTTGTTTTATTGATAATAATAGGTCTCTTTTGTTTTTTTTAATAAATTGCGCTTCATCCTAATAGACCTATGGCAGAGACCCCGTATTGTTGGTGTCATGGGGATACACAAAGACAAGGAAATAAACATCAAGACCTGTAAATTCATCTTTGAGAAATTTGCTCCGGCATCCACCAACCGCCAAGCATTTACACACAACCAAGTGGTCACCAAGGTGACCATGAGCTGCAGTGACTACTTAAAACGTAGTCACGGAGTCTGTATGCTCATCTGAAGCTCCATTAAAGTAAAAGAAAATAAATAAACTAGACGTAGATTGTTTCCTGTCAGAACCGCAAATGTATTATCAGGTAACCATTCAGCTTTGAATTACATGAAATTAGAATTAAAAATCTTATGAACATTGTGGTATATATTTTAAATAAAGTAAGTATATTATGTAGAAGGTATACTTTTAAGACAACATTATAAGCCTCTATTGTGACTACCTTGAAGTAATATTCATTTAGCTCCATCTACATTACATTACTAGGTAACTTGTACTCCATGTCACGCCATCTAACGGGTGGTGGCGGAACTTTCTTACTCTTTACTTGGAATTGTGGTTCAAAACTGTGCCTTGGCCTAGAGTTTGTTCAAATTAATTTTAATAGATGGCGTTATAACATGATACGTAAAAGGTAAAATTAAAGCGATTTTTATTTGACTCTAAAAAAGTCTTCAATTATTGGACTGTATTTTTTATGTATGTTATCTCGGTATTTTTATCGGGTTTTATCGATCATGATGTTTTTTTTTTGTTTGCAATTATTGGTTTCATTAAAATTTTAACGAGAACAACATCATCAAATAAATATACTTTTTTGTCTATTCTTGGGCATTTTTTTCTGGGCCGATTTTGGTGATTTTTACCGACTTCCAAAAGAAGGAGGTACTGTATTCGGCTGTATGTATTTTTTTTTTTTTTATATATGTTCACCGATTACTCCGCCGTTTGTGGACATATATAAAAAAAAAAAAAATACATACAGCCGAATACAGTACCTCCTTCTTTTGGAAGTCGGTAAAAATCACCAAAATCGGCCCAGAAAAAAATGCCCAAGAATAGACAAAAAAGTATATTTATTTGATGATGTTGTTCTCGTTAAAATTTTAATGAAACCAATAATTGCAAACAAAAAAAAAACATCATGATCGATAAAACCCGATAAAAATACCGAGATAACATACATAAAAAATACAGTCCAATAATTGAAGACTTTTTTAGAGTCAAATAAAAATCGCTTTAATTTTACCTTTTACGTATCATGTTATAACGCCATCTATTAAAATTAATTTGAACAAACTCTAGGCCAAGGCACAGTTTTGAACCACAATTCCAAGTAAAGAGTAAGAAAGTTCCGCCACCACCCGTTAGATGGCGTGACATGGAGTACAAGTTACCTAGTAATGTAATGTAGATGGAGCTAAATGAATATTACTTCAAGGTAGTCACAATAGAGGCTTATAATGTTGTCTTAAAAGTATACCTTCTACATAATATACTTACTTTATTTAAAATATATACCACAATGTTCATAAGATTTTTAATTCTAATTTCATGTAATTCAAAGCTGAATGGTTACCTGATAATACATTTGCGGTTCTGACAGGAAACAATCTACGTCTAGTTTATTTATTTTCTTTTACTTTAATGGAGCTTCAGATGAGCATACAGACTCCGTGACTACGTTTTAAGTAGTCACTGCAGCTCATGGTCACCTTGGTGACCACTTGGTTGTGTGTAAATGCTTGGCGGTTGGTGGATGCCGGAGCAAATTTCTCAAAGATGAATTTACAGGTCTTGATGTTTATTTCCTTGTCTTTGTGTATCCCCATGACACCAACAATACGGGGTCTCTGCCATAGGTCTATTAGGATGAAGCGCAATTTATTAAAAAAAACAAAAGAGACCTATTATTATCAATAAAACAAACCCTAAAAAGCAAGTACTAGCCCCTAGAATTGGAAAAAGGTCTGTGATTCGAGTTCGTCGGTAACCTGAGAAGTCTGCGGCAGCCTTTCTAAGTCATCATCCAATCTAAGCTTACAGTCGTTTTCACGACTTATGAGCTTTGCTTTGCGTGAAGGGATTTTTGTTCTTTTTTTTAGTTTTTTTTGCATAACGTGGGTTCATTGTACATTTTGCGACTCTAAATTTTGATGAGAAAGTAAAAAAAATATTTAAAAGCTCCAATAATACTTAAATAGTCGTACAGGGCTCAACAGCTAGTGTAAAACGTAAGTAATCTACGCAGTTAAGTAACGTCGACCGCGGTTAACAGTTAGATGGGTGATCTCTAGTGGCAAATTGTCTCGTTCGTTTCTGTGCTTCTAACCACAGAAGTGGCGTTATTTGAACCTCCGTGCTGCTGCCAATATGCTAGTGATCGGCGCCAGTTGTTAATAAATTATCGCAGTCGTTTATCTTTGTCTGGTGACAAGCTAAGGAATTAGCAAAAGCATTATTAGAAAAGACTGTGTGCCAGTCAAAGAACACTATGTAACTTAAAAATGTTTCCTCAAACTGCAACCCATTTCTCGTTCTTTTTGTCTTAGTGTCTCACACGATCAGCTGTCACGTGTGCCCATTATCGACGCATATCCATTCTGTTATCTCAAATATATAATTTTTTTAAATAATGATGCTGGGAGTTTTCTTGCGCCGCTTTTTTTCTCTCATCTCAACATCTAGCCCAAACGGGCACCTAAAGGGTGCGGGCGGGCACCTGGGCGATGACTGGGTAAGAATGACATTCATTGAATATTTTCTTATTTATTAAACGGAGCTCTTTTGCTTTTTAAACATTTGCTAAAAGAATATTCTCATCAAAGGATTATTTTTAAACAGATTAGCCGTTTACTATCCACCGACATTTATCAAAGTAATGAAGAATAAACACCGAAATAAATGAAAGTTTATTCTGAGAAGAGATTTTTATTTGACTCTAAAAAAGTCTTCAATTATTGGACTGTATTTTTTATGTATGTTATCTCGGTATTTTTATCGGGTTTTATCGATCATGATGTTTTTTTTTTGTTTGCAATTATTGGTTTCATTAAAATTTTAACGAGAACAACATCATCAAATAAATATACTTTTTTGTCTATTCTTGGGCATTTTTTTCTGGGCCGATTTTGGTGATTTTTACCGACTTCCAAAAGAAGGAGGTACTGTATTCGGCTGTATGTATTTTTTTTTTTTTTATATATGTTCACCGATTACTCCGCCGTTTGTGGACCGATTTTCAAAATTCTTTTTTTGTTCGTATGCTTATACTCCTGAGGTGGTCCCATTGTCACCAAATCAGGATCTGATGATGGGATCCCAGGGAAATCGAGGGGAACTCTCAAATTTTATAGGCACACACATTGATTTTCTTATAGTTTCTGAAGCATAAGAGATATTTACGCATAGAAATCATCATCTCATGTTGCTGAGCTGATGATGGAAGGTACTGCGACAGTGAGGAGTTGAGAGCAAATTCTTTCAATAAATAGTTTTTTATTCGAAATCTTACATTCCCCAGGTGGTCCAACTGTCACCAAGTCAAAGTCTGATGAGGGGATCCCAGAGAAATCGAAGGGAACATTCAAATTTTAAAGCACAACAAATGATTTTCATATTTTTACAAAGCAAAAGAGACATTTGTGTATAATTATCGTCATATCATGTTGCTGAACTGATGATGGAAGGTACTACGACGGTTAGGAGTTGAGAGCAAATTCTTTCAATAAATGGTTTTTTGTTCGAAATCTTACATTCCTGAGGTGGTCCAACTGTCACCATGTCAAAATCTGATGATGTGATATTAGGGAAATCGAGGGAAACACTGAAACGTAATAGGCACACACATTCTTTTAGTCATATTTTTAAAATAATATAAATATTTATGTCTGGTAATTATCACCTGCTGTTGCTTAAGACAAAGACAAAGACAAAGACATTTATTTGCACAAATATGGGTGTTTACAAAGTTGTTTATATATATTTAGTTCGCCATATTTACCTTCATGAGGTATGCAAATATACAATGATAAAAATATAAAAGGAAAAAAACTAAACTATAATACAATTACGAAATGTACATTTACATCTATTTTAATATTATTTTTATTTGTCCCATATTGCGCCTTTTATAAATAAAAATAAAAATATTTATTTATTTATATTTCGGATCGGTTCCGATCGTCAGCTTTGGGTACCCATATCACAGGGTGTTTGTACACTGAGAGGAAAAAAAGCCGGCGGAAAAAAAACCTCCCAGGTTTTTGTGGAATTCCTTTATGCCGTTTTATCGTTTATGAAATCAGTGACTGAGTAATACGCCTTTTCCAGTAAATACGTTTTAAGTCCTTTTTTAAATTCGTTGCCTGTTTTAATTTTGAGGAATTCCGGTAGACCGTTATATATTTTTGGTCCCATGCAAAAGACACTGTTATGATATTGTTTTGTTTTAGAAGCGATTGAACATAATTGACTGTTATGTCTTTTTGATTTAAGGGTTTCATATTTTGTGATTTCTGTTTTGACCATTAAAGAGACCTCGTAAATGTATAAGGAAGGGAGCGTCATTATTTTTAAATTTTGAAAATGTGGCCTACAAGTTCTTTCAACTTATGATTGAAGATTGAATTTAACTGATGATTGAAGGTACAACTCCTCAACGGTTAGGAGCTGAGAGCAAATTCTTTCTTTAATTTATACGTTCAGGTGGACTGATAGTAGTTTTCTTTCAGACTTTTAGATGGCTATTAGATAAACATGATTATAAAAGGTAAATCTGTTTAAAGTTTAGAAGTAAAGTGAAAAATTTTCCAATTATGCTAATACATACAGAATTATTAAAATTACTAAAAAGAGTGAAATAAATTAAGTTTTTAACAAAAAAATAGAACCGACTTCAAACGGTAAAAAATAAAATTGTTCAGTACCTACTTCTTCTTGCTTATGGTAATGACTCTTAAAACTATTTTTGAAGTCGGGCCCTTAGTGAAATGTCCTGTCTTAGTAAATATAGTGTACCTTTCGTTCTGAATGGGCACCGACTCCAATATAGTTTTAACAGTCATTACCATAAGCAAGAACAAGTAGGTACTGTCCCACTGTCTGTACTGTCGGTGCCAATTTAGAACGAATGGTACGACATTTACTAAGGGCCCGACTCCAGAAATAGTTTTAAGAGTCATTACCATAAGCAAGAAGAAGTAGGTACTGAACAATTTTATTTTTTACCGTTTGAAGTCGGTTCTATTTTTTTGTTAAAAACTTAATTTATGCAGTCTGTGCCCATTCAGAGCGAAAGGTACGCCATTTTACTAAGCGCCCGACTTCAAAATAGTATTAAGAGGCATACGATTGGCAAGGAAAAGTATCACATGCCAAGTATTGAACAATTTTATTCAATTTTGATTCGACATAATTACTTAATATTTGAATCGACATAATTGACATAATAAAATTGTTTCCATAAATCCAGGAAGCTATTAATGCGATACTTATTTCTTTATTTATGAACAATTTTCAACGCTTCTTTATGTGTGGTGGCGCAGTGTGGTGCAGGCAGTGTAAATAGACAATATGAGAAGAGATGATGATTCATGATGACGAATTAAACCATTTTAGAAATTACTTTAAAAATATTTACTTCTTTGTTTATTAATACACAGTACCTGGATAACCGAGCTTCGCTCGGAATAAAACATAGTTTCCTTGGTCTAACCTGGAAAAATAACTTGAAAAAAAAGGGGAAAAAATAATAGGCTTACAGATTCAGTCCCGGGTTTTTTGGTGTCAGGACTTTTCCACGTAAGTTACTATAACCTTGTGGATGGTGGCGAAATTTTCTTTCGTAACATAATTATATTGAAGCAGGTTTTCATTGCCTGAAACACAAATAAAACGTCGTTTTCTAAATATGAAACCTAGCTAGATCGGTCCCTCGAAACTCCCTTCATACCAATTTTCACGAGAATCGTTGGAGCCGTTTCCGCGATTGAGATTATATTTATGAATATATACAAGAATTGTTCGTTTAAAGGTATTAGATATTTGAAAACGGTTTACATTTTTGTTTCAACAAATTCGGTTCAAAGATTTTTATTTCCCATTAAGACATTTTTTCACTTACATGAGAACATAACATTTAATGTAACAAATAATAATCGTCCAGTGCGGGTACATAGTAGAATAATCCGTTAGTTTAAACAAAAAATGAGTTAATCACAGGCTGCGGTCCATGTTACAAAAAAATTAAAGATATCAGTTTGAGATTTAAAAATTGGACTCTATTGATTAATAGCAGAGCGTGGTTTCGATCCACGGACCTCTGGGTTATGGGCCCAGCACGCTTCCACTGCGCCACTCTGCTTCTGTCTACTGAAGCGAAAATTTTATAAAAGAGTAATTTCAGATGCGCCATCGTTGGCAAAATTTGCAATTTGTGTTACCGTCAACCGAAACAACAGTTCGCCTAAACAAGTGGCATTCGACTATCATGAAGCTTGTAGAATAGAATGAAATATGTATGGGATTGACATTAGGAGATCGCGCTTTTTGCTTGGCCATCACTACACTTGTCTAGATACAAAATTTACATTGGTTAATTATTTAAATCCGATTTTATTTACATAAACTCCTTTAATAATTATCCATTGTTTTTTTTATTTAAAAATCAAAAATATTTTCTCTTACCTAATTTACAAACATATGGCGTACAACGCGGGTTTCGGCGACCCGACGCCACAAGCTCAAAAAGAACACGTACACACAAGACACACGTACTTACACACAATATTATGCAAAATTAATATCAGAAACTGACCCCTAGTGTGCTTTCTTGCCGAGGAAAGCAGAGGACTGGCGCAATAAAGCGGTAACCACTCAGTCAGTAGGTATAGGTAAAAGGGGGTTGGGTTACCCGTAATGAAGTAGCGAACAAAAATAATAAAACCTAAATAATTTCCTATGGGAATTGTAAAGGGGTCCTGAGTAAATATGTCTTGTCGAGGAAACCTGGCCTCACTCACACTCCGCGTGGTCGGTGCACCCTTGTACATATTGGTCGCCACGGGCCACTAAAATAAGGTCCTTTCGCCGCAGTGCTCAATTATGACTCTGGCAGCGATGATTCGGCTTGACAGATTCCAATAGTCTACTCTCAATAAGATTACCAATTCTTCTCACTAACTTCCTAGATTAATAATTTTGATATTAATTTTATATAGTAGCAAATATACCAAAAAACAAAACACATTAACTATTTCATTCACAACAAATTAAATTCATTCTTCTCCACGTAGACATACCTACTATCTATCTCAAACTAATCTGTGTATCTCAGTTTACACCTTACAACTATGAGAAAACTATGCGTAATATTTTAGAAACTTTAAAGTGCCTTGTAGTTTAATTAAGCTATCAATAGTGTCGCTACAACTCTAGCAAAGTAATTAGGGAATAATTGCAGGAGTTACCCAGCGATTGACGTTCAAGTAACTCGTTCATCTATTTATTTTAACTTTTAGGATTACAAACTAAAAGGATGGAAGCATTCCATGTGTGTAAGGTAAAAAAAATATTCCACGTCTATTCAGTCTTTTGCTTTTTGTTTTAAAATCTTTTTTGAAACATGCTGATTTCTATAACACAAAAAACACTCTTTGTATTGTGGTTAGGGCTGGTAAATTTATAGGTTCGGCTTGATAACTTGACAGTGCGCGCAATATAATGGTCTCGTCTTGGTAACGTTTAACATAAAAGTAATGTTGATCAGATCACAATTTTTCATTCAAGAAAAGCTAAGAGATATAAGCTGTAAATTGTATGAGCTCAGTGTGGAAAAACCCAATGATATTCAAACATTTTAACGCTTGAAATCTCTGTAAAAGTAAATCAAAATTTAAATTTAAACTCTAACTAATAACTAACTGCCAAAGGTCGGGAATCTCGAACGAAATTCATCCCTTCTCCGGAAGTAACGTAGTTTCCTCTTGCCCATAAATTGTGACACAATTTTATTCTCATTTCCAAGCGACCGAGTTTAATCGGATTATTCATATTGTAGTCATTTTGTGTTCTTAACTTTATAAAGAATAGCTTTTCATTTTGATTTCACGGAATCAGTTAATAGGATAAGTTTAAGTAATTAATATTATAATAAAATAATGGTGACTTACGGGGATTTGAGTTTTCACAGGAACAGCTCAGTAGATGCTATGAATTTGGACTCCCTCGGGGATGTTCTGGGTTCGATAAAATCTTCCTTGACTAAATACGGAAAAATTAATTTGCATTATTGTCATAAAGCAACTTTAACTTCTCAATTTCTTTCTCAGTTGAGAAACTGAACAGGAAATGGAAAGATAGGAGAATAACGAAATGCACAAAAGGTCTTATCTTTCCAATCTTCGTCTATGGAGCAGAAACCTAGTCTCTGAGAAGTCAAGATCAGCGGAAAATTGATGCACTGGAGATATGGTGCTGGATACGTATGCTGAAAATCCCGTGGACGCTTTTCGTACTAATGACTTCATTTTAAAAGAATAAAAATTAAAGACAGGCTTAGTTCCATAGTACAGGATTTTAAAATTCTTCGGCCACATCTGTAGGAATAAAGATTCCCTTGAAGTGCAAGGCCAAGAGGGAAAACGCTCCAGAGGTAGATCACCAATTCACTGGACAGACTCAATAAAAGCACCTACTCAGACTTCAAGTGCCTAGTGTACGAGAAATGCCACCGAGAATAATAGCTCGAACAGCAGTAACCTTTGCCAAGGACAGAAGCGCTCTCTTTTGCAGTCATTAGAACAATCACGACCGCTCTGACAAGAGCGAACGACTAAGAAGAAGAACACCTAAAGGCAATTAGCCCATAATTGGATAGCGTGAAAACCTCTAAATTCCATGAGGAGACCTGTGCCCAGTAAATATTAAGTGATTATTTTTATAATTTAATTTTAAAATAGAGATCAATTTAAAAAAAAGTTAGGCATAAGTGTGCTATAAACTTCTTATTTATTCGCAACTCTTTATCAGTGACTGGTCATCGTCAACTTGATTCAGTTGCCAACTTGTCTAACGTTTAATAAAATTATCACAATTAAACTTTGTTATTCTTATTTCCTTGTAACTCTTGCAAGAAAACAAACACCAGTCGTCTCTTCATGGATGCAAAATACTTGTGAGTTGTCAGTCATTGCCACTTGATTTGGTTGCCGATTTGGATAAGTTTTAATCAAAAGATGTTGAAAGATAGGGATGGCAAAATTCGTTCATAAAGAAATTGCGTTCGTGAATCTTATTTCGATAGTATTTATCTACGGACGAACATACATAAAATTAGACAAACCATTAGATTTGTAAACCAACTACTTACTAGATCTCGTTCAAACCAGTTTTTGGTGGAAGTTTGCATGGTAATGTACATCATATATTTTTTAGTTTTATCATTCTCTTATTTTAGAAGTTACAGGGGGTTGGGGACACACATTTTACCACTGTGGAAGAGTATCTCGCACAAGCTATTCAGTTTAGAAAATGAGAGAATGTTATTAGAAACCTCAATATATTTTTAATACCTATCCATTGATACCCTACACATATGGATTTGATGAAAAAAAATTTGAGTTTCAGTTCTAAGTATGTGGAACCCCCAAAAGTTATTGTTTTTTTTCTTTCTATGTTTGTAATAATCTTAATGCGGCTTACAGAATACATCTACATACCACGATTCAACAGTATAGTTCTTATAGTTTCGGAAAAAAGTGGCTGACAGACATTATGACGAATCCATAAGGGTTCCGTTTTTTACCATATGGCTACGAAACCCTAAAAAACGATTACTATATTACCATCCCGGACTGCCGCTTGAAGTGTTAAATGATAAATTTTATTTCATTCAAAAAAAACGGCAAATTGTTTGTAAAGTAGGTTTACGATCGAGATGTTTACGTGATAACGTCCGCACGAGAAAATCTCCATTCGTTTGTATGCCGCTAGAGTGAGAGAGACGGAATATCGGTCCACTCACTCGAACGCTATGCCAGCCTCCGCTCGTGAGGATTCCGCGTGACAAGTTTCACGGAATGACTGGCAGCGCTCGAGATGAGACGGGAGATCGGTCCGTCTCTCTCTCGTTATACCTGCGATCGCGCTCGTGAGGTTTTGGTGTGACACAAGTTTCTGAACATGTCACCCGACTAAAACGATTTTAAAGACGTTATCACGTCAAAATGTGTTTCTGCCAGAAATAAAACTAATTCCTTATTAAGTAAATTTGCCAGCCCTACTTCAAGCGCCCTCTAACCTCCTTGATCTTAAGTCGTTTTAATTCGACGCCGAACAAAGTTACATTCGACGTTTCAACAAACGTTCCGAAGTTCCGTAATTGCGGAGAAGTCAGATTTCGCAATATTTTAACGAACTTTGTAAGGCTTTGATTGTTACTGCATTTTAAATTTTATATTCTTTTTGTACTTTATCATGATTGTGGACGTAAATATTGATGTATTGTGTTTTTACTTTATCCTTTCCTTTGTTGATGACAAGACGGCGACTACTATTGTCAAATGTCATTCGATAGATAGCAAGTAGCATAGGAGGCGGAGTAAGCTCCAGGTCAATTACGGGAGGAACCCTTGCTCAGCAGTGTTAAAAAGGGTGCACGTACCAATGGCCATGGCAATAGTCATTTTTTACTAAATGATACTCTTCATTTATTTGGCCTATGGGACTGATTACTTAGTCTTAATGCCATTATGATTTATATGCTGGTATGATTCATTCATTAAAGAAAAAAGTTAAGTGTGACTTTTAAATAAGTAACGTTAGTTACTTAGCGTAGCACTCTATTGTTACGACTTTGAATAGGTACTTATATCTGGTAAACCAAACGACCAAACGTACAGTTTACGAACGAACAAACAGTTTGAGGATCCCGGCGAGTACGTACCTACTCGTATATATACCATATGTGTACGAGTAGGTACGTACATACATTGTATAGTGAACGATTGTTTATGACTATACATAAGTGCGTAGTAACGTAAACAGAAGCTTCGAGACGGGCCTATTATATTAGGTAGTTCGGGAAATTTCTAGAGAACCATAGTTAGCAGTATACAAGGCCCGCACCGGGCAGCGATAGGACGCAGTTTAGTTCTGGAAGTGAAATCGAAGCGATCTCTACCAAGCGACAAGGAAGAATTATTTTGACGACTACAGCGAAGATATTGGACTATAGTGATTGTGCTTAGTGATTAGGATTCTGTTAAGTGGATTTTTGTAGATTTCTACTTTACAAATGGCATTTTTATTACCCATAGCGCGTAATAGTATCAATTCTACAAGGTAAACGAATTACCAAATAATTTACTTAAATAAACACAGTAGGGTAGATATACCCTGTGTCGTGGGTACCATGGATACACATAGAGACAGAAATACATCATTCAAATTTCTGCCACGCTGGGAATCGAACCCGGGATCCTCCGATCGGCAGTCCGACCAGTTTCGCCACACGGGTCGTCATACTTGAACAGTGTAAATACTTGAACAGTGTTAACAGGATTAGAAAATTTGTACAAATAACGAAAGTTTGTTTCGTAAATTCAATTTCATTGAGTTCACGATGTTTTTATTAAATCAACAAGACAGACATGAGTTAGAAGTTGATTTTATACCTATTTTACGGGATATATTCCGCTAATTAGGGAATTTAACATAAAATTACTGCAGAAATCAGTGCATTAATGCAATTAGTTCGATGAATCCAGTTTCAATAATAGCAGCTACGTTTTATTGAATTCTTTTTTCAACTATACTCATACCAGTATATTAATAAACATGCAAAGTTATACGATTACCACTATCTCAAAATATATAGGTACTAGGAGCAAAAACACTTCTTACTGCCCAGTAGGATATGTCACCAAATTATTGGATTTCAGAAACGCATAGATTTAACGTATCAAAATTCATGAGAAACGTGATGATATCCAAACGTCTCGGAATACAAATTGGTCACAAGTCGTACTTATTTAAAATTCTATTTGTTTCATGTCTGTACTGCTCACGTTTGAGGCAATCATGTAGTGACACTTGCAGCTTAAGACCTATTTGTACCTGTTTACCTTTTTGTATCGGTTGATAAACTTTCAAAAGGTACCCGAATCTTGGCAGTGATTATTGGTATTTTTATTGCACCGAAACTCCGTCGTTGGAATGACTCTAATCTTGGGGAGAACTCCAGAATCTCCAGCAAACTAGAGGAGTGTCCTGCATGGGCCAGGGAGCGCCGTGATCTCATTGCAGCTATCGGAACTGACCTCTCACTACCGGCTTTAGTGAAAGCCATGGTTGGGTGTGAGGAATCGTGGAGTGCGGGGGTTTTCTTCTGCGAGCAAGTGATGTCGCAGAAGGAAGCTGCGGAGCGGGACAGGGAAATAACAACGGAACTTCCTATCCGCAGCAGGAGAGCAGGGCGTCGGAGGAGGGTATACCACGCCCTCCTCCAACCCCCATGATTGAGGATACATGAAGACATCGAGGTGATGCGCGCACTTTCCATTTGTGCGCCCCCTCAAAGTTGACGGATGGCTCCTTAAGACTTACGCTGATGAGGTCACGGAAGAATGCGAGAGCGTACCCGTGAACGTCACAAAAAAGTGTGCTGAGGAAACCGTGGGATTTTAGCCGGTTGGAGTCCGTCATAACCTAAAAAAAAAAAGGATCAACAGAACAAACCGGCCTCCCCGAATATTCGCTAACTTTAGATTGTGTGTAGATATCCGAAGGCTGAGGCTACCACTTAACTTTTGACATCATATTATATTTAGCAAGTTCTTCTTGAGACAGATTGTTACCTCATATTGTTGTATAAGCAACACATAAGATGAGTTAGACTGCGGTTATTACCAACGATAATTATCAATTGTACCAATAGTGCCTCGATTTTTACATATTCTTTCGCTAATTGTGAAGACATTTGAAGTAATCCGTAAAGCTAGTAATAATACTGCTTGTTTTAGGGAACAAATAGTATTAGGGAAAAACTAAAAAGGTGCCTGGCACTTTGGGTGAGATGGGGTCACCTGTGTCAGCGCTTGAGAGAGACTCCGGGATCCCCAGCTTCCAATCTCAGGAGTCCCCATTTTATTTCCTCTTGCAATCAGACAGGGCATACAAGTAATCATTAAAAGTACAAAACCAGAACGAAGATTAATTATATTTGTACTGTGGTTTTGTATTATTTTGTTTTAATTATTTGCTATATTTGCGTGTAATTTTTTTGGTTAAATATTCGGAATTAAAAACTGCAAGCCCTTCACTTTGTTAATGGTTGTGCAATTGTAAAAACACAAATTCATTACCTGAGCATTACCACATATTCACCGTGAAATTCCCGCATATTTATCGCATAATACTGCATATTGCGCGCTTTTCACGGGGATTGTATGCTGTCCTCACATGAAGTAAACAAAGCTGAGCATTTATCAAATGAAACAGCCTTTTAGTTTTTGCAGATCATTTTATAACTAAAAGTGTGATATATTATTGTGTTTTTGTGCTGGGTGTGAATAGCTGATTTTTGTAGTCGTATGTAAATAGTTTGCTCAACTATTTTTCACCTTCCATTTCCGCACTCGGGTGCTCACATAAAAATGAGGAGAGTTTGCTGACAGAAGCACAATCACATAAATTAACTAATGTGTTTTTGTTTAGCATGCATATCCCTGCGCTATGTGTAGAATACAAGTTATTTACAGCGTAAAGCGAATTACCATGCTCGGTCAGTGGATGAACAACACTTAAAATTTCTCTGCATTTTTGATGAAGTAAGCTTAACTCCCTCCCAATAATGACTACAGTGCCTTGCCCAACAATATGACTTCATAACAGAACACCTAATTCATACTTAAATAGTAAGTGGCTGTTTAATATAAATATACCTGGGTATAGAATCCGAAGTAAGCGTTTCCGGAATACTTCATACATATTCAGCTACATAATATCGGTTTAATCATACACCAGAATAGAATAAGGTAATAAATTCAAATGGCATCCCAATACGCACAAACTACAACACCGGCCTAACAGTTTCACGACGCCTAAATCCGCACTTTATGGTAATGCCCTGACTTACGGTAGCCGCGGGGCTATCAGCACCTGCTGTGTAACTTGGTAAACTTGGATTTATTATGAGTTTAGTTTGTATTATATATCTACTACATATTTCCAGCCTATTCGTAACTTGCATAATTATAT
This sequence comes from Pyrgus malvae, assembly GCA_911387765.1. Taxonomy (NCBI): domain Eukaryota; kingdom Metazoa; phylum Arthropoda; class Insecta; order Lepidoptera; family Hesperiidae; genus Pyrgus; species Pyrgus malvae. The sequence goes on from OU426950.1 coordinate 29,532,172, forward strand.
CAAAGAAATTGTCATAGTTGAACCGAGGAAGTATCACCAATGATGGTTCATTGGTTGGTACCAATCAATCAACGAATCCAATGTACTTGTATCTTCGAGTAATGCAATGAGTTACTCGCTAACTGAAGTTGAATTTTTAGGATTACTTAGTGTTATTATAAATGCCCAAGTGTATTTGTTTGTTTCTGCTTCTTTCACTGGACTGATTTTATGCAATAATTTTGTTTGTGATGATAGCTGGGAGACTTGAGATTAACAAAGGTACAAACACGATAAGATACATTTAACCGCGGCAAAACATCTCATTCCTGTAGGAAAATCTATAAAGTGTATTTGATTCTTTCTAACGCGGGAGAAACCGCGGGGTACAGTTACCTTAGGCCTACCCCACATTAGGCGTGCGCGTTCCTCGAGCGTGTGAGCGACGCGAGCGCCGCGTACGCGCTGCATAAACGTCGCGTGTTGCCGACGTGTGACGTGTGTGCAGCGAGCGCGCGGCGCGCACGCGGCGCTTGCCTTGGCGTTTAACCCCCTTCCGTCAAGTCAGTCACAATTTGGACAGTGCCGTGTTATCTAGCGTAGCGTTGCGTCAAAATGGATTCTGACGAGAAAACACTACTATATTTGCTACTAAAAGAAGTAAGACACGTAACAAAAAGACTAAACGTCTTTAGCATGATACATTATGGTCTTCTTGTTCACAAGAGAGTCATTACTATATTTTGCATTGCAGACATATAAAAAAATTAAAAGCATTTTTATGATTATTTACTATCCACCCTGTGTCTGAGCGAAACAGAGCGAGAGCGCGTGCGCGCCGCGCGCTCGTTGCGCACACGTCACACGGCGGCAACGCGCGACGCTTATGCAGCGCGCACGCGGCGTGCACGCGGCGCTCGCGTCGCTCACACGCTCGAGGAACGCGCACGCCTAAGGGGGGTCAGCCTTAATATGTATTATGTTTTGTATGAACCACTTAGCAGCCAGCAATAATTTAATGTGAATGAATGAAATGTCAATGTGAATGAAATGTGAAATCGAAAGGTTTGTACGAGTACTAAGTGAGCTTGACTGATATGAACAAAAACATCTAACCTCAATCAATTTTGAGACGTGTCTAATGTGTTACTCCGGAGGCTGATGGTTTTATCATGTTACAAACGACGACAACCACACATTTTCACCACAACACAATATAATTGCTTCAAAATTCTACAAAATATATCAAAAATGTATAGATAGCATTAATTGTGCATAATAATTTGATTTTGATACAAACACGCGAATTTGTAGCGATATCCCGTACTATGAGGGAAGCGGTGATACTGAGACGATACTATTATGGTAGTGATACTATTATATTTATACCACACAAAACTGTCGAACTGATCGTAGACTAAAAGGGGGCTTCCGGAGTTGTGGCCGGTGAGAGTGGGAGCTCGATCCGTCCAGCCAGCAGCCCCAGGGAGGACAGCGGTGTGTGCGTGGCCGCATGCCGCATCCCAAAGATGGACCTATTCTTGTGCGCCGGTACGTTCCACTGGAGATCCCGAAGTCCTCCTCAAGCGCAGAGGCCACCGAGGGGGTTTTAGTGCGGTACAAATCCCACATAACTCGGTATCCTCTCCCAAGGTGCCGTAAATTTTAAAGGTTTCCCACCCGATACCAAAGAGAGACTATTTGATATATAATTTGCTTAGTTTTTGCAGATCATTTCATAACTAAAAGTGTGATATATTATTGTGTTTTTGTTTTATTATTTTGTTATTATTTTGTTTTTTATATTATTATATATTAATATATAACTTGATGAGTTTACCTACGACTGTACAGAGCACTACATCTGCCGAGTCCTCTATATATCTGTCAAGCTTGTAACTTAAGGGCCTGTGAATAAAATGTTAAGGGTTATTTATGAGCGGCCATATTCGGGCAGTTTGCGGTTTACTGCGTTTATGTCTTGTGTAAATATGTCAGGAATGATTTTCGAAAAGGTAATATTATGGAGCTTATCTTGAAGCAGGGTCTGCGAGTTAGTATAGTTTATCAAAAGTAGATATAACGCACGTGATGATATAAGCGCACATGGCCCGGCGGTTAGCGTAGAACGCAAACGATATATGCAACTAAGCCAAAACGGGCGCGGTCGGGTGTGAGATGGGTGACCGCTAGTGACAAAAAAAATCATGCGCGTTTCCGTGCTTCGGAGGGCACGTTAAGCCGTCGGTCCCAGTTGTTGTCGATAGATAACAGTCTTTAAACCTTGTCGGAGGTCTTATGGGCGGTTTGAAAACATCCGACAGCGGGTTGGCCACTAACTCGCATCTCCACCAACCCGCATTGGAGCAGCGTGGTGGAGTAAGCTCCAGGTCTCCCCAATAATGGGGAGAGACCCGTGCCCAGCAGTGGGACGCAAAAAGGGTTGCGGCCAGATATAACGCTGCGACGGTTTTCTATGACGCCATTGAAATAAAATCCTTCAATCAATTAAACTTAATGTTTAGTACACGTAGTAATATTGCGTAAATTTTGCATATTTTTTACACATTATTATGTTTTAACGAGATAGTAGGTAAACAAGCCTCTTGCGACGATTCAAAAAAATGATGGCCCATGATTTGTTTTAATTCTACATTGAATTTAGTTTCGCTTATTATTTTGAACCTAACGTCAAAAGCTCCGGCGCGGCGTGGCGTTTCTAAATTTGAATTATTTTCCCTTCGACGAGGTTTGGCTAAAAATATTTATTTTAGTCAGAGGCCCAAATTGGAATTTGTTTTGGGGCTTGCCGAAAATTGAACAATAGACAGAAAGGAGCTCTTTGTATTGGCCAGCTGGAGCTATTTGTATTGCCTAGGTCAAACCAAAGATAAATCCGTCGTTCTGGGATGGACTGCGTATCGACCTTTGCATATCTGCATATAAACTTTGGCAAAGGGAGATCTCCCGCCGGGCGAGGTGGTCATGCCCGGGGAGCGGCCGCGCTCCAACTGACTCAATTCGGAGCTTGTATATATGGTAGGATATTCCGAAAACTTCGATAGCGTGATTCAGGAAGCGGATAGCGGAAGGTCGCTACATCACCCCCTGCTCAGACCGGAGGTCGATGACTTCAGTAATCCAAGTGTAGTCTTCGCTTACAAGCGCCTGGAATGCCCTCTATCTGCGGTGAGTCGAGATGTGAGGGTGCAGACCTTGTGTAGCCCTCCGTCCTCGGTGAGTCGGGATGTGAGGGTGAAGCGAAGAGTGGAGATGCCCTCTATCCACGGTGAGTCGGGATGTGAGGGTAGGATGTGGAGGCGAGTAATGGCTACTCAAGCCGTCCATGAAGTCCTTGGAGGCAGCTGTGTCAGGAACAGGAAGCGTGTACATGGTGCGCTGCGATGAACCTGACGAGCTGGTGAAGTGATGCTGCAGTCCATCCAGGGAGTGAAGGTGCGACTGATGAAGGTCAGAAGGGACGTATTCTTGTCCGGGGTCACCAGTTTGGCAAAGGGAGATCTCCCGCCGGGCGAGGTGGTCATGCCCGGGGAGCGGCCGCGCTCCAACTGACTCAATTCGGAGCTTGTATATATGGTAGGATATTCCGAAAACTTCGATAGCGTGATTCAGGAAGCGGATAGCGGAAGGTCGCTACAAAACTATTACATAATATGCATAAAACTATTATTTATTTATTATTTTTTATTTTATTTATTCACTTATTTGCATTAGAATTCAGTAATACAAGGTCTTATGTACAGAATATTATGTCTAGTAAACGTAATTCTAGCTACTATGTGGTGTGCAAATTAACAATATGTTTCTAATAAATAATAATAATAATAATAATCATCTTTATTGACAGCAATTTGTACAGACTATATTGTGAAGTCTCTGGTCTCTGAGGTAGTTAAAACTGTGTTTCAGAGACCAGCGTCTTCTCCCATTTTTGGTGCTACAATAGCTAACAAAGCAGATATAAAAAAAGTAGCTTATCTTATTAAATTGCAAAAAAGAACAAAAGATAACAGTTTATGAAATTAAAATTAAATTTAAATTATCTTAAACTACAGTGTGTGTGTGTGTGTGTTTGTGTGTGTGTGTGTGTGTTTTTGTGTGTGTGTTTGTGTGTGTGAGTGAGTGTGTGTGTGTGTGTGTGTGTGTGTGTTCTACTACCTACTTCCCAATAAAGTTTCCACTTCGTCGTAGAAAATATTTACATTTTTTAATAATATTTTCGAAAGTGAAAAAAAAAATTATAAGAATATAGAATTTAATTAACAGTCACTTAATTATGAGTAAATTTATTTCGAAGTCAATTATCATTTATTAGTTTTGTTTTCTCTAGTATATACTCTAGTCTAGTCTTTTAATTAAAAATTAGATTTCAAACTTACTACCTCTTACTACAAGGCAGCTATTGATCGCAGGTCATCTTCGACTCATTTATTTCAATAGTCCTACAAGCTAACGCCAGCCGTACGATCTGAGTTAGTAATCGGGGGTATTATTTACCCTATTGTTCCGAAACACTTCAGTGTGAGAAATTATACCTTTTGTCAAAGATTAAGGTACGAGAGAAGTAGGGTTTAATTTACGAATATATTTGAATCCCTTTGTAAGTGTTTAAATAAGTTGCATGTGCTTTATATATGTGTGTTAACGGAGAGGAAACTAAAATATGCCCTGTATACACATGATGTATGCAAAGGGTTTAATTCCCAGCAAGAGAGAAATCTAAATTGTAATTACTCTTCTGGTCCTTATGTTCATGACAGAAAAACATGACAAAAAAGTGTAAAAAGGTTAAGAATTCTGCCATACGACCTGACAGGGCAGGGCAGGCATTTGTACGGCATCATAATTCGTAAATTTTTTTTCTTCAATTATGGCATCGCAAACTCTGCATATTGCCAGCGCGAAGTATGATTTTTGCATCACATTTTTGCCAGTTTTGATGAAACTCAACGAGTAATAATAGGTAAAGTCAGTAAGTTGTCAGTAATCAGTCAGTCAAGTCAGTCAGATATTCAAGTAAAGCGATGGCTTCTTTACCAGAACGTGACCGATGGAATTTTGGAGGCAAGCCGAAAAAACCTATTTTCGTACTGTTATTTTAATTCACAACAATCGTGCACTATAATTCACCTATATCGAACAAAATGCCATCAAATTTATCCGATATACTTCAAAAATACATCAAGAAAGTAAAAATAAAACAAGAGCACAATGCGTATTTTTCGACTTCCCGCCAAAACTCCATTCGTTAATTTTAAACTTATTAAAATCCTTAAAAAGATAATAATGTTGAGTTTTCAAACCATAAAGGTATTTTTTAATACAGTTGCTCAAAAAGTGACGTATTGCAGGGACGTTTAGCGTGCGGGAAGTGGGCTATTACACACTCGTGCTTTTTCTTTACCTTTTTCGCACTCGTGCATTCTCTTTCCCAACTGTTAAAATAATGTCTATTAAAAAAAAACAACCACGAAGTTTTAGAAGTTTTTATGATTCATGCAAATATTTCTAAAAAGAAGCTACTAATTTGTTTCAATATCAGATTTAATGATTTGATTCAATGAGTTAGGTTAGGTTTTATTTCATTTCATCTCATTAACATTTTCATTTCATATCAATAAAAAAAATCTACTGAAGACTTGGCTGTATGGGCATGGATCCCTTTTGCCTACCCAGAATGGGTGAAGACAACCAAAAAAATCTCTGCATATATGTATTCTTTTACGGCTTGGAGTTTTGGCGGGAAGTCTGAAGGGAGAAGTTGTGCTCTTGTTTTATTTATTTTTTTATTTTTACTGTTTTAAATAGAATAATAGATGCAGAAATTATACTTGACACTGGCAATATGCACAGAGCGCGATGCCATTATTGAATATTGAAACGAAAATATTGAATGGCTGCAAGGATTTTATCCAATGCCGTAAAATGAATTAAAAAAAATATTTTACTGCTGGCGCCATTTTTCAAAAATGTTCTTTGCGAGTTTTTATTATTTTATAAATTGCTTCATTTTTTCGCAACTGTATTAAAAAAAGTTGTTCAGTACACGTGCGGAACCGTCATTGGAAGGAGTTCCGACTGTCAACCCTCACCTTCGGCTGCGCCTCGGCTCGGGTTGACATTTGTCGGAACTCCTTGCAATGACAGCCTTTCCGCACTTGTAATGAAATATACTATTTCAGGTACCCTTACGGTTTCACTATAAATGACGCAATAAATGCGAACCAAATCATTGTTAGAAATGCGTTCCAGAATTTGAGCTCGTGGCCCCAGAGCAATAGTACGAGGTTTTTACTACTCGCCTATAAATAAACTCCTTTACAGTACTACTATAGAAAATTGTATCGCTTAATTGAAATTAAATCGATAAATAATCCGAATAGAAGATTTTGTCGGAATTTTTTTGGAAGCCGTTTCGAAGTGATACCCAGTCCGTAAGCTTCACACGTATTTATCCCGTCCGTGCAGAAGGTCCAAGGTGAATGATACAAGAATTAATCTATTCCCAGCTCCTTATTTATATGTATCTCGCATTTTTTTGGACCGTGTGTGCAACGGTTTCCAATCGGCAGTCTCAGGTTCGATTTCCGGCGAAGCAGAGATTGAAATGATATGTACTGTATTATGTGTGTTAGGACACACATAAACAGAAAGTAACAGTAAGTTAGTTAGGCAGACAGTTAGTTAGACAGTAAGTTAGAATGTGTTTTGTTATAGGAACAAAACACATATTCTCACTTACTGTGGGGCTATGAGTGTAAAAGGTTAATAGTTTGAGATATGAATTTGAACCCGATCTGGCTGTAACCCTTTTTACGTTCCACTGCTTGGCACGGGTCTCTCTCCATTATTGGGGAGGCCTGGAGCTTGCTCCACCACGCTGCTCCATTGCGGGTTGGTGGAGGTGCGGGTTAGTAGCCAACCCGCTGTCGGATGTTTTCAAACCGCCCTTAAGGCCTCCGACAAGATTTAACGACTGTTATATATCGACAACAACTGGGACCGACGGCTTGACGTGCTCTCCGAAACACGGAAACGCGCATGAAATTTTTTACCACTAGCGGTCACCCATATCGCACCCGACCGCGCCCGTTTGGCTTAGTTGAATATATCGTTTGCGTTCTACGCTAACCTCCGGGCCACGCGTGCTTCAACTTTCAACGCGAACCTGGTCTACGTGTGTGGAAGTTTGAGAGTAAAACCACTTAGCTATATATAGGCTATCAAAGACAACTGTCATTTAAGAGTCTTGGGCTTAGCCTGTGGCCTCTACATTTGATTGCACCCCACAAATTATATTAGAACACGTACTATATACTGTCTTCAAATATTTGTGGTGGTCAACTCTTATGACTTTGGTGTTTGAAAAATAGATTATGACCGACCTACCGCATATATATAACATACATAAAATTTTATAAAAATCGGTCAAGCAAGTTTCGAAAGAATATGGCAACAAATACTGTGACATGAAAATTTTAATTCGATTTTCCAAAAGTAAAATTACTCAGGTTCAGAAGAGATTTGGAAGTGATCTACTCGTAGTCCTTAATCTTGAAACGTATTTATCCCGTCCGTGCAGAAGGTCCAAGGTGACTGATACAAGTATCTATTTATTTTCAGCTTCTTATTTATGTCTCGCATTTGTTTCGTCCAAACTTTAGATAGTGCTGAACTGTACAATATAGTTAAGATAAAAGATACTTTATTTCCAATAACATGTAGCAATCTGTGTAGAGACTCTGCTTTCTGCTTTAGTGTGCACTGTGTTGCAGAAGTACGCTCCATCCCAGAAATAGTTTTTCTCAGTTATTTATTTATTTATTTAAGGCAATGCAAATGTTACACAATAAATTAGGATAACAAGTGCGCCTTGGTAAGGCATTACATTTTATATTAATTAAACACAAATCATTAAAAAAATAATTAAGATACAATTTAGATTCAATAAATAATTTTCTTTCTTATTATGATTTAGGATATTGAAAGATTTACATAATTACTCTTCACACATTTTGAAGTTTGTCTTGAAGGAAGTTATATTCTGAGATTTCTAAGTAACACAAATCCAAGAATACGGAGTACAACTGAATGTGATTTTCTTATTTATTTGTTTTCTTTCTAATGCCCGTTCTACAACGATCCCTTGCGTAATAGTTTATTGGTCTAGGGGCGCTATTTGAAGTTTAATCTATTTGAAGCAGTTGCATCGCAACAAATCATTCCAGTGCCACTGTAGCAACTGCACATTTAATAAACCACCGAAATATAATACTGAAAACACTTGAAAAGCTTGAAACACAGATTTATTTGCTGCGAAGCTGGTTGATAGATGTGGTTTTTGGCCAGAATTATCGGTGGTAATGATCCTCAGAAGTGGCAGCACAACAGCTCTGACAATACTGATGCTTGCTTGTTTCACACTCACAGCTACACAGAAGGGTAGGTACAGGTACATCCTGTGTTGTGGGTGCCATTATGGACAAACATGGACATGAACACAAAGACCCAGACCGAGAAAAAAGACGAAATTCATCCTTTCGATCTCTGCTTCGCATAACCCCCGATTCGCGATCTGGCATGGTAACCGTTGTTCCACACACGTCGTCAATGTACAAACACACACATCGCCTGAAACGAACACTGCCTAACTTTGTACTCGTAAAAACACCCCTTACTAATGCATGGATGGTATACGTTTTCTTTACATAGAACTGGAGTATTTGTGAAATTTATCGCATAAATCCCTAATAAGACGAGAGCGAGCAAACAGTTGCATCGCAATAAATCACCGGGGCGCAACTGTTGCAACTGAACTCTACAACAGTCGCTTATAAGAGTATATTTCACTCTTTATTTTACAAGCTTGAATTGCAGGTAAACAGTATGTACTAAACTAAATAATTTTATATTTTGAATGTAAGCAATATACGAGATACGAGTTACTAAAGTTCAAAGTCCCCGACGCGCACCACTGAAATACCTTGGCATACCATAACGTCGTTGCAAATCTTACATCATCTATGTATGTGTAAAAAAATACTTTTCGAGAAAAACTAAAGAAACTTTGTGGCAGGAAGTATAATTTAAGCAGACACATTTTTTTTTTGATTTAGTAAAACTCAGTGAAATATTCAGTGGCTATAGCGCTAAGAATGTGGGTATCAAAATCTTTAAAAAGTTAGCATACGATGCGATGTTTTCATCGCCGTGTTTGACTTCACAGAGTACCTTATATATGTTTGGCTTGGCTGCAACTCTTATTAGGCACGGGCCTCTCGCCATGATTGGTGTAGAGGTGCCCTAACCTACTATTTGTACCGAAACCAGTGTCCCCATCGAATAGCGTAAACTCACCAGAATTTGGACAAGTTTTCATTATTTTAGACGTTGTTGTCATAATCGTAAGGAACTTTTTCAAGTGTCGGCAGTAAGACATGTTTGGCGACACTGAAGTTTTCGGTGCCAGTTAGCGCAGCGTGATTGCGCGCACCAGTAGTCATGCTAGCCATACTTCGTGCCATCTTCTGTCTGGGCGTTATTTGAAAATGGAGTTTTTAATGTACATGGATCTTTTCACTAGCGGTCACCCATTTCATATCCGACCGCGATCATTTCGCCTAGCTGCATAAATCGCTTTAGTAATGGCTATAATTTTTTGTATATTCTGTGATTTTTTATACTAAAACTTAAGAAAATTCTCACGGCAAAACTCCAAAAAAGTATAATAAAAGTTAAGCTTAGTTTGGAGTTATCCTATTGGGAGCTTATCAATTCAATAGCCTCCTAAGAACCGCCATTTATTTGATGATGCTATTGGTTTGTTGAATGATATTAATAGAACCTTTGCGATAACGCTTTTGCTTGCCAAATCTATAGGATTATAGAATAAATAGAGATATTGTAAGAAAAGGAAGTTAGAACTGAATTTAATATCCATTTTGTATTACGGGTATATTTGGTAAAAACCCAACGGTTTTGGCAGGGCAACGAAGAAAAAAATCTACTTTTACTTAAGTATTTTTTTAAGAATTCCCGCTTATATATATTATGTAATATCTTATTAGGTATATACTATGTAAACACTCTTTCATCATCTTTTAACCTGAACTGCTGGATATATGTAGATCTTATCTCAGAAAAGAGGAACATGGAAGCCATTATTCACCATGCTGGCTAAATATGTATTGGCGAGTGTTTGCGTCACTTAATATCTTAGGGCACAAAAATACCCATCGTATAGCTTATGAAGGGCGCATGGTGCTGCGGTTAGCGTAGAACGCAAGCGATCTATGCGACTAAGCCAAACGGGCGCGGTCGGGTGTGAGATGTGTGACCGCTAGTGGCAAAAAAATTTATTCGCGTTCCGTGCATTGGAGGGCACGTTAAGCCGTTGGCCCCGGTTGTTGTCAATAGATAACAGTTGTTAAACCTTGTCGGAGGTATGGGCGGTTTGAAAACATCCGACAGTGGGTTGGCCACTAACCCGCATCTCCACCAACCCGTATTGGAGCAGCGTGGTGGAGTAAGCTCCAGGCCTCCCCAATAATGGGGAGAGACCCGTGCCCAGCAGTGGGACGTTAAAAAGGGTTGCAGCCATCACTAATGGGATGGCCCGTAGTACGTGATTGAACGGAAGTTGTTTATACTGAAAAATATTTATACTTTAGCAGCTGCCAAGGCAAACTACTTTCATTTATGGTGTTGTTTATTCGTCGTTAATAACAAAAAAGTTTAATTCTCTTTGATGAGCACAATGGTAAACAGTTATTATTCAAAATGGCGGCCGGCCCGACCGGTTCGATCCGCGAGGAGACATACTTTCTTGGTCGATGTAATTATTTCACACAGGAGACCTCAAAGGGTCGAACCACATTAAACAACAAGAATTATAACCATGAATTTAATTTTATATATTCCTATCGTTTGAGCAGCGATAGTCTAGTGGTAAAGTTATTGGTAATCGAATCAGGGTTACGTGTTCAAACCCAGCGCGCATCTCTATATATACAGCGTTGATAGAGTAGTAAAGACTGCGGTCTCCGAGACGGAGATACCGAGTTCAAAGCTCCCGGCACGCACCTTTGACACATAAAATTGTTAAGTGCGTTTACATCGGTGCTTCACGGTGAGGAAAATATTGTGACATTTAATTAATGACCGTATAAGCCTGAAAGTGACTCATAATAATATGACGACCCACGTGGCGCAATGGTTACCATGCCAGACTGCCGATCGAGGGGTCCCAGGTTCGATTCCCGGCGAAACAGAAATTTGAATGATGAATTTCTGTTCTCGGTCTGGGTGTTTGTGTTCCTGTCTTTATATGTGTCCATGGTACCCACGACACAGAGTATTAATTACCTTACTGTGGGGCTATGAGTGTGTAATGTTTATTTAAAAAAAAACTCGAATGCAGGATGTCCACCAATACTCACGTAGCAGCGTAGTGAGCTGTGGCCTAAATCCCTTACACTTCTGAGAGGAGACCTTTCCCCAGCAGTGGGAAACAAACCGCACCTTCGTTTTCTATGCGCTAATTTATCGCTGCTATAGGGTGGAGTAAAACATTTTAATATCTCCGAGAGGCATAATGTCCACCATCCCTCACTTGTCTGACATGGTGAACTATGATCTAAATACGTTTTAATTTCGAAAGTAAATACATTAACCTACGGGACGCTTTGCCTACTGCCCAAATATAGACTAGAGATCACTAAGTAATTGATAAACCCGCCCGTATAGTGTATGTAATTTCTTTGTTAAGTTGTTACAAAATAAAGAAGTTTGTGTGAAATTGATGTTTAGTGCAAGTATGCCTTACACATATACTAAAATTCACAGAAAAAGTGTCTCCTCGGAAAACGCTACACGTACAACACACACAATCGCCGTTAATCGAATACGTGCACTTTTCAATTAATTGCAATTGCATTCTCCACGTGTCCAGTAATTGATACAAAAACTGTGGAAAGGCGATGAATCTTCCGCGTGTAAAGTCGATTGATCAATTTGAGGTAATGACACTAAAGACTTAAGCAATGCCAGACGAAGAGCTGTTAATTGAAGGTGCCGATGTTCTCCAGTACGTGATTTAAGATATTTGTGGCTAAATAATAAACGTTTTTCTTACTAATATTATTAAGCAACAAATTAATATCTTAAATCACGATAAATACATATAAGTTCAGTATGCTATAAGCAAGCTCTCTTTCAATCTAGGCATGGATCTCTTCCCAAGATAAACCTTAATCTACTGTTAATTTTTTTTATTGCTTGAATCACAAACCTCGCATCATCAGCTACCTCATTTGACACCCCTTGAGGGTTAAATCTAAATGATTCTTGGATGGGTTGTTGCTGACCTAATGGTAGATTATAACATAACAACTTTGTCATTATTTTTTTTCTTGGGATCGTTCTAATAAATAGAAAGAAAAGAAAAAATATAGAAAGATGTACATAAAGTATTAGTAATTAGCAAGCACTTTCATTAGCCATTAGCAGATTCTAAATGTGTGTCGCATTGCTCAGTTTTTTAGATTGGAACATTAGCTTATTTGTCAATGCCCATTGTTGGTCCTACATCACTGCTACAAGAAAAATAAGTCCAATAAGTATTCCGATTAAAATGACACAATTTCAGCCATATGTACTAATTCTATTAAACGGATTTTCTACCTGGGAATGATAAATCATTAATTACTTGAAATGTTAATATCTACCAACCGTTGACCTCATATAACAAATGTCAGAGATAACAGAATATTACACATTCATGGTAAACAGGTGTCATTTCCCCGGCAGTGAAATAGTAATTAGTTAATTACTGTGGGTAATATTGATATTTAATTATTGGCTTTAATGGTTATTATTGCATAGGTTGAAATTACAGCCGTTACTTGATTCCCATCTGCTTTGCATCCGTAATACTGAATCTACTCTTCCGTAATAAAGTAAACCATCCTTATAATTGAAGAGGTTATTTTTGTAGTTATTCTGTACAATGTAAATGACTAAGAGTAATATTATTTTTTGTTTGATTTTAGAAATAAAATCAACCCCTATAGCATCATTTTTTCCATGCATTTTACCCATTATTAACGTCTGTACCACAGAGAAACGAAGAAAATTTGTAAATAAAAAAGTGATTAAAGGAATTCACCATAGTTCTTCTAAAGTCTATCATAGTGGAGAATAATCATGATTGTTGACTCACAGCTCAGAATGCGGGTTTTCGTTAAATAAAAGATAGACTTTACAAATTGCACGTTTATTTCGTAGTAATGCAGTATACGAATTACATGCCTAAATCTTTCAAGAACTAATTAACGACCACCGGAACAAAAAGGAGTACTTACATATGTATTAACACTCTAATTATTATTCCTTTGATCCTGTACTTGTTTCACTATCTCATTATCTACGATTTTACACTTTCTAATAATTTTCCTTAGCCACGTCTCGATCCCTCAGTGTTTCCGATCCGAATGCTTGCCGCTTGGTCAGATTTAATAACGACCATTCGTGCGACCGGAAGTCGGATATGATTAAATAAAACTGACAGAACCAAGATGGCGAAGGTGCCGGAAACAGAACAATCAAATACCGATCCCAAAAATATCATAATAATATGGAATGAACTATTACAATATTCTTCATAAATAAATAAAAGCTAACATGATTAATTTTACAACAGATTTTGTTTGTAAATGGGTGTTTATATCCCAGGGTATTTTTTTCTGATTAGAATGGACCTTGATAAGAATTAAGCACCTACAATACGTTTAATTATCCAAAGAGATAAAGATTTATCTTACACAAAGACCGCCAAGTAGTTTAAGCATTAATAGAATCTGTCTCCTTAATATATACAAAGTACGTGTATAGATTTACTTAATCTAACTACCACCCAGGCTAGTCTAGTCTAATGTAACAAATGTCCTAGGCGTGTGAAAACTACGCTGGTTCATTTGGGCTGACAGGTACTAATCGGTCAGGCTGCATCAGAATCTGCTTACAAATACGATACCTTCTACTTTAACCAGACGCAACCTACAAACAAGCAATGGTTAGTTTTTCGCGTAAAGGGTATTGATATAAATGTGGGCTCAAATTTTCAGATTGTGTCTTGATTTGGAAAGAGAATAACGTATTATTTTCGTTCAATTGGTAAGACGGATGAAGTAAGAAACTACCTATCCTACAAGTCCATTTATAAAAAACACGCTTTCATTTATCTTGAGTTATCAATTTATATTGAGTTTTTTTACAAACTCTGGTTACACAACAAAGAACGAACAAAAGTAACGATATCTAATAATAATACAAATTACATTACTGTTAATTAGTTTTCTCTATTACTGCCAATTGCCAATAGTGCATTAAAATAAGCTTGCATTTCATAGAAGTTAAATTTATTCGCTAAAACAATGCAAGAGCTATAGATATAAAATTAATCGATTTTATTATGACGGCGTACTTTTAATACACGCGATATTTTTAACTACTAAGTAGCCTTGGATACAAATTCTCGCATATTTTCTCGCATATTTTACTAAACTATTTTCACAAATGGAATGTTTTTAATGTAAAATTAAACACCTTACAAGTTATCAATTGTCAAAAAACAAACTACAGAAATCTCGTAAGTATTTTTTTATATTGTTACAATGTTTAAATCTACTGAGGTTTAAAAGTGGTTGTAATGTTGTTGCTTAATAATTATTTGAGCATTTTTAGATTTAATTATCTGTGCATCAGTGCGCATTTTCAATGTGATTTAAATTAATTTTATTCGACAGCTATATTATTTAAAATTTTAAAAACAAATGTATAAAATTGTGGTAGTTTTGGGTGCCACCTAGCACCTAATTCTGATAGCTCGTGCTGATTACTATAACTTTTATTTTCCTGATACTATACGAAAGGTTGTAACGAAGCTGAGGTGACGATGATCGTGTCTTGAGTCGTGAAACTTAAAGGGCCCTGGCCGGTGCCAATGTTATGAAATATTAATGCAACGAAGTGCCGCGGGCGGATTTAATGCGAGTAGATCTTAATTATGAGCTTTGCATTGAAATGATTAACGTTGTTGATACCGGCCGAGCAAAACCGTTAAGTCACGTGGTATGTACGTATTGTGCAAGTTACTACCAAATTTTTTAATTTACCTACGTAAAATACCTTTATAAATAGAGGCGCTATTAAAAAAGCTGGTGAATATCAATAAGTAATGTATCCTTAGAGTTTTCAAAACCATGAACTAGGTGTATCACATAATACGATTCGGGCAGCACACACGCTATTTATATACCTAAGCAAATCGGGCGTGGTTGGCAGTGAGATGGACAACCGCTAGTTATTTTTATGAAAATATAAGTAGTACGAACATTTGAAAGCACTTTGTCAAACCGTTACTATTAATATATAATACCTATAAACTTTGTCGGAGGCCTTTTTTATTTATTTAGGCCCATAGAAACAAATACACACATAACAGATATTATTATACGGTTAGATGTTTAAAATTAATATAAGAGTTTAAACAGTCTACCATGCTCTGGCATACAATATTATATTACTAATTAAAATTAAAGTAACTAAAAGAGTTTTATTTTATGATCCGCTAAGAATATTATTAACGGATCATCGGCTTTTGATGCCTACCCACCACTGGGTCAATGAGAGAGAAAAAAGCCGGCGGAAAAAAACTCTTGTTTAGAGTTAATATTTTACGCGGAAGCTCCCCAAACCATTTTAATGTCGTCATTTTTGACAGTGTCCCAGTACCCGTCATTTACTAAAAAATCTTTTGGCCCTTTTTCTATGGAATGACGAATACGGGACACTGACGATATAGATTTTTACCTTATAGACAATTTTTTGTTTGTTTGAATGAAGTAGCAGACGAGCATGCAGGCCACGTGGTGTTAAGTGGTCGCTGCAGTCCATGGACATCTACATACAACCTCAAGCAAGCATAGGTAAGTCTTCTCTGAGGTCGTATGCAGTTGCACTGCTACTACGGAGGCTAGTGGTCTTCTCACGTGTGTGGCCGGCAACTGCACCTTTCCACCGAAACACAATAGAATTGGTTCACGGCAGAAGTGGGTGCAGCGGTGGTACTTCTCCGGGCGAACAATAATAGGTCTACCACCTACAAAATCTAATAGCTCCAAGCTAGATTGGTAAGCTTAGAGTCACGCACACCCTAAAACGCTAATCCCTCTATCCTACATTTATTCCCGGTTTGCCACAATAGCAGTATCATCGCCGACGCAGTATTGTTATTTGTACTACCGCGCGATGAATACGCATGGAGGCGTAAGACCCTCGTTCGGAAATTCACTTCGGCCTAGATGGAGGTTACACTTATTTATTGCTTCATAAGATAATGTATCTGTTGTCGAGTCAAGGAAAAAAGTATTAAAGACACGGGCATTCTGGCTTGATTTGACCATCCGTTACTTTGGATATCAAAATGTATGGTGGTGAAAAGGTTTAGCTCAAAGTTCTAATACAATATCAAAAGCGATCAGGAATCGGATGGTTATGCACTTGTTTCTTTAACACGTTAGCCAGCAATGAAGTGGTCAGAAAAGAGGGTCAGCAGGAGTCTTTGTCAATCATAATGTAAAGTATACACAGATTATAAAGATCGATATAAATATTACTACTAGACAAATAAAACTTGTAAGACATAGGTATATAGACATGCACTTAGAAGCGATCGCCATCAGCAAAGGAAATACATCATTATCAATGTTTAACGGACGATTCCGATTAGATACATAATGTACCTACAGTAAGGTGCAGAAGTTGTGTATTATTTTCAAAACACTATCGCGTCGACCTATTAGTCTCACATATGACTACGGGTGAGTCAATACCTTCGATCCTTTAAGGCTAAGATAGACTACATAGAATGATTGAAGCGTGCAGGCATAAATAGACCGAAAAGGCTATACTACTTTTAAACCCTTATTGTTTGTACATAGAACTTTTTTAAGAAGGCATAGACAAAGTAAATAGCGAGCGCTGAAGCGCACTAATCCCCTAATCCTACATTTATTTAGTATCGGTAACAACAACAATACCATTCCGAAATAGTATTCATCTTTGTTAGTAAAGAGACGTGTGAAGACACTCGTTAGGAAACCCCCGGATTACATAGAGCTTTATTTATTGCTACATAAGCTAATGTACTTTATTTTTCAGGGATGTATGGATAAAGGATATAAATGTGTACACTTTATCTTGAATTTCCATTTAATTAGCTGGCAAAACAACTCTGATGTATTTTTCTTCATGTGAAACAATAAGTAATAGTGTACATTATACTTGTGTGTAGGTCGTTTACGGAAAATTATCATACGCAACCACAAAGTCTGTGTACGCAACACATTTGCAAATGAAAATTATCAATTTATTGTATGGAAGCCCCCTTAAATATTTATTTTATTGTATTTTTAATGTTTGTATAACAATAGCGGCAACAGAAATACATCATTGCCTTTGATTATCCATAGAAATCATTGCATTAAGATTGAATGAAAGGTAAATTGTGGTTTACGATTTATGACGTATTAAAAAAACTACTTACTAGATCTAGTTCAAACCAATTTTCTGTGGAATTTTGCATCGTAATGTACATCATATATTTTTTTAGTTTTATTATTCTCTTATTTTAGAAGTTACAGGGGGAAGGGGGATACACATTTTACCACTTTGAAAGTATAAGAAACCTCAATATCATTTTTGAAGACCTATCCCCCCACGATAGATACCCCACACGTATGGGTTTGATGAAAAAACAATGTTTGAGTTTCAGTTCTAAGGAGGGAACCTTCAAAATTAATTGCTTTTTTCTATTTTTGTGTGAAAATCTTAATGTGGTTCACATAATACATCTACGTACCGAGTTTCAACAGTATAGTTCTTATAGTTTCGGAAAAAAGTGGCTGTTCGCGCCAATTAAGTCATTTCACCTCCCTCCCCTTCACCCTCCCTCTCTTTCCCGCAAGCGCACTATTATATAATATGGATCAGGAAGAATCATCGTCAGTCTGCCTTCGTCCCGCCGCCGACGCGCACGCCGCCGACGCGTATGCAAGTCCTCTCGTGACAATTGACAACCGCACCGCAAGCCACCTAACACGTGGTCATCAGACTCGCCGCATCGCCGCCATCACCGCTGTCAATAGTTTGTGATTTAACTGAATAGTGCAGTGTAGTGTGAAAGACAACATCAGTTCCCGGGCAAGAGAAGGCTTCATCAGTACACGAGCATACCATCTGCTCCAGCACCAGGTTAGTGCGTTTGTTCCCTTTATCAATCCTTCTCGTTTTCCACCTTTAATTCGACACGCAACTTACAGTCCACAATTCCTACACCCGCAACCGGAGGTCCCCCCCTTTTCCCAACAATTTCTGGTCCTTGTCGAGCCGGATTCCAACAATTTTTGGTCCAGTCGAGCCCGATTTCGAATCAATAGTTTAGTAACTTCACCCGGGTTAATTATTTAATCTCATAAATACGCATACATATGTATTTCATGTAATATATTATAAGTGCCTATTCATATTTATTTTTGCAAATAAGTATTATATCTACGATTATTTTATATCCCGCATATTAATAACGCACCGCTCACGTAGGTATATTATTCTTTTTGCAAAACACACCGCACCATCCGCTATTTATTTTTGCAAATAAGTATTATATCTACGATTATTTTATATCCCGCATATTAATAACGCACCGCTCACGTAGGTATATTATTATTTTTGCAAAGCGCACCGCACCATTCGCACCATTATTTACCTATATTTGTAATCGAAATTACACCTCATAGGTACGCATTCTATTTTTCATTAATTGAAGTCCGCCATATTGTAACTGGAACCGACGCGACCGGCGATCGTTGTTTCGCTAGTAACTACCTACGTAATCATTCATTCATTACGCCATACATAATTTTTATAATTTCAACTGTTTTAACTGATTTATCTTGTTCACGACAAAATGTCTACTAAAGGTAAAATTGTATCTGAAACGGTTTCAAATGACGAAATTAGTTTGAAAATATTAATTGCAAAACGAAATTCTATTTACGAACGTTTACAACAAATTTATGATTTATCTATAAGTGCATCAAGTTCGTCAGACGAACAGGACACATTTCTTGACACGGCATCTGACCTTGAATACTTGCGTACCGAGTTCAAGGACACGTTAGAATCTTATAATGTTGCAAATTTAAAATTAAATCCAAACGCGCAAGTAGATTTCGGATCGTGGAAATCTTTTCATGATCTATATAGTCGTATTAAAAGTCAAGTGTCAAAATTAAACGCTTCATCTTCAAGTAAATTACAGAATAGTTTGTCACCAAAAATTATACCGTCGCTTCCGCCCATAGAATTACTTTCTTTTAATGGTGACATACGACACTGGTCTATGTTCTACCAACAATTTAAAACATTAGTTCATGATAATCAGCAATTAACAGATGCTGAACGCGTTTATTATCTTGTTAGTAAACTTAGTGATAAGGCATTATCAGTCTGCTCAGGCTTAATGCCTACAGCGGAAAACTATTCTGTGATATGGAACGCGCTCATACGTAGATATAACGACGAGCGTGCGCTCGCGACTACCTACGTCAGTCAGCTGTTAGAACTGAAGAACGTAAACACTAACACATCCGCTGGTTATCAAATATTTATGGATAAATTTGATGCTTCTATTAACGCTCTTAAGCAACTTAATATTGATGACATATCTGATTTTCTGTTTCTAAATATCGCGCTTAGAAAATTAGATAACGATACCGTAAAGTCGTTCGAAATGTCATGTCGCAACGTAAACATACCGAAATATTCCGCTTTGGTTCAGTTTTTACATGACCAGAATAGGGCTTTGTGCCATACAATAAATACTTCGCATAATATGTCTAACAATAATAAAATTAAATGTAATTTGGTTCCCGCTCCCGCCAAGAATATAAGTAAAACTTTTATTAATACAGATTCGTCTCGGTCATGTATTTTCTGTAAATCGGGTGATCACGAACACCTATTTGTCTGTCCGCATTTTTTAAAAATAAATGCACAGGACAGGTACAATTTTGTAAAACGAAATAAATGTTGTATTAATTGTTTAAGTAATAAACACGCCATTCATTTTTGTAAGTCACAGCGTAGATGTAGGTATTGCTCCCGCTCGCACCATACGCTACTTCATTTTGTTAGTAGTAGGAATAAGGTCGATCAGCCTTCGGTAGAACAAGGTCCAGGAGAAAAAAATGCATCCACGTCATGTAACGTTTCGCGCGATTGTGGTAATGCGCCGCACCGCACTACATTATTGGGAACTGCGAAGATTAAAGTTCGTACTAAATACGGACACCAACATTTGTTGCGTTGTTTAGTGGACCCTGGCTCGCAATGTGATTACATCACGAAACAGTGTTGCAAACGTTTGTACCTACCGATCTCCAATAAAACACCAGTTAAAGAGGCGCAAGGAATCGGTGGGGTGTCGCAGAAGATTTTAGGTGTTACTTCTTTGCAGTTTAGCTCCCGCTTTGATGAAAATAAACTTTATCATATTGAACCGTTAGTCGTTCCCACTATAACTGGACAATTACCCGAGTCGTTAATAGACGTTTCGAAAATTAGTTATATAAATAATTTACGTTTAGCTGACGATCAATTCCATAAACCAGGTGACATTGACGTTTTATTAGGGGTTAACACTTATTTACAAATTTTGTTAACTGATAAAATAATTAATTCGCAATCGCCGAGTGCCATAGAAACGTCATTAGGATACATAATAATGGGAGACGCAGATATCGACTTTCCTACATGCATGCCGCGTTCTTTAGTTTCTTATCCTATTGATAATAGTCAAACGCCGCCCTGCCCTTCAAGGACACGCCTGAAAAGTTAGGTGATTCTTTTATAACCGCTAAAAAACGCTTCTCGCTCCTATGACGCTTACAACACCCGCTACAATGAAGTCATTCAAGAATACATCAACAAGGGTTTTTTATCATTGGTTGTTTCAAATAATTTTACGGAACCTTGCTTTTATCTCCCGCACCACCCTGTCATACGTAATGATAAAAGTACAACTGAATTGCGAATAGTACTCGACGCAAGCGCTAAGTCAGATAATGACATTTCATTAAATGATATTTTACATAGTGGGCAAAATTTACAGTCTGATATTTTTAATATTTTAATAAACGTACGAGTTTATCGCATCGCATTTTTTGCCGACGCACGTTAGACAAATGTATTTATGCATTGAAGTACAAAAATCGCACCGCGCGTTTCAACGCATTCTTTATCGCTTTTCTAATGAGGAAGACATACAAACATACGAATTTAATCGTGTGACTTTTGGTTTACGCTCTTCGCCTTTTCTTGCGCTACGCACACTACGTCAGTTGGCTTCCGAGGAGAGGGAGTCCTATCCTCTGGCTGCTTCGGTGGTCGAGCGAGATATTTATATGGACGATATCGCGTCTTGCGCGCCCTGCGTCAACAGCGCCGTTGACGTAGCCACTGAACTAATTCAAATGTTTCAGCGTGGAGGATTTGAATTGGTTAAGTGGACTAGTAACAGTTCAGAGCTTTTACAGCACATCCCCGCAACGCACCGTCAGCTTGACGGGGTCTCATTCGACGACCAAATTATTTTGAAAATATTGGATCTTCGTTGGCACCCCGCAACTGATTGTTTTTATTTTCTAGTTTCGCCGCCGCCGCTCGCTTATACCAAGCGTTCTATTTTATCCGCAACCGCTCGCTTGTATGATGTTCTGGGGCTCGTGGGTCCAGTAATTCTTTTCTCTAAGCTTCTCATTAAAACTTTATGGGTTCTCAAACTTGACTGGGACCAGGCTCCGCCCGCTCACGTTGTCACTGCATGGCAACAATATATTTCAGAGTTACCTTTGATATCGAAATTAAAGTTTCCTCGCCATATGGGTATAAATAAAAATTCGCAAGTCTCGCTAGTCGCGTTCGCCGACGCCAGTGAAAAGGCGTATGGCTGCGTGATTTATTCGCACATCGTTAATGATGATGACTCACTAGTGATAACGCTACTAATTTTATTGCTTCGCGTTCATACTTTAAGAACTTCATTCCTTTTTACGGTCAGACGAATATTATAAAGTATTTAATCAGATCCTTTCTGATAACCGATTGA
Source organism: Pyrgus malvae (assembly GCA_911387765.1). Lineage (NCBI taxonomy): Eukaryota > Metazoa > Arthropoda > Insecta > Lepidoptera > Hesperiidae > Pyrgus > Pyrgus malvae. The sequence goes on from OU426950.1 coordinate 29,554,400, forward strand.
AACATGGAAACTTAACCCTCCAAACGCTCCACATTTTGATGGGCTTTGGGAGTCAAATATAAAGATAGTAAAGTATCATTTATTTCGCGTCATAGGTAAGCAAATCCTCACGTATGAGGAGTTGCTTACTGTCCTCACTCAGGTCGAACGCATATTAAATTCACGACCGCTTTACGTGTTAAGTAGCGATCCGGCGGAACCTACTGCACTTACGCCCGCGCATTTCCTCGCTGTTAATCCACTTGGATGTTTACCCGCCGCGGATCTTAGTAAGGAACGCATCAATCTTTTATCACGTTTTTCATTGCTTGATTCGATAGTTCAGTCATTCTGGAAGCGCTTCAGATCAGAATACTTACATACACTACAAGCAAGAGAAAAGTGGAATAAACATTCAATTAATTCCATTTCTGTAGGAACCGTTGTTCTTATCGATATGGATAACGCTCCGCCTCTTCAGTGGCCGCTAGGCGTCGTCACTGAACTGTTTCCTGGTAGGGATGGTGTGGTGCGCGTTGCACAAGTGAAGACTAAGAGCTCCACTTTGCAGCGGCCCATTGTTAGACTTTGCCCTCTACCAACACAATAATATTTCTATATGCCTATGTAGTTTATATTTTATAAGTTATAGTTTAAGTATAAATTCTCATCCCGCTATTATAATATTTTTATTAATTTACTAATTATATTCATCGCATCGCCTCTGTTCACCGCATATATAGTTTTTTCTACATGATATTAACTCCGCTGTATATATTTATGTTTATTTTTTTTTAATTCGCTATTTGAGGAGACCTCAAGGCCGGGGGGATGTTCGCGCCAATTAAGTCATTTCACCTCCCTCCCCTTCACCCTCCCTCTCTTTCCCGCAAGCGCACTATTATATAATATGGATCAGGAAGAATCATCGTCAGTCTGCCTTCGTCCCGCCGCCGACGCGCACGCCGCCGACGCGTATGCAAGTCCTCTCGTGACAATTGACAACCGCACCGCAAGCCACCTAACACGTGGTCATCAGACTCGCCGCATCGCCGCCATCACCGCTGTCAATAGTTTGTGATTTAACTGAATAGTGCAGTGTAGTGTGAAAGACAACATCAGTTCCCGGGCAAGAGAAGGCTTCATCAGTACACGAGCATACCATCTGCTCCAGCACCAGGTTAGTGCGTTTGTTCCCTTTATCAATCCTTCTCGTTTTCCACCTTTAATTCGACACGCAACTTACAGTCCACAATTCCATCACCCGCAACGGGGGACCACCCTCCTTTCCACCCTTTATTCCACCACCATTTTTGGTCATATCGAACCGGAGGTCCCCCCTTTACCCAAAAATTCTGGTCCTTGTCGAGCCGGATCCCTACAGTGGCTGTGACATACGGACGGACAGACAAACAGACAGATAGACAGACAGACATCACGAATCCATAAGGGTTCCGTTTTTTGCCATTTGGCTACGGAACCCTAAAAATGGTAAAATAGCTTTTATTTACAAATGCTAACCAATTTAAAGCTTGGCAGAATCTGCACGGTTAGCCACTAGTTGCGTTCGGTTCCTACGGAGTTAGGATTACTTTTCCTGTGCACTAACTATCGGGAACAATAGCTATACCATTCCGAAGTTATATTTGTCTTCGCTAATACAAAGACGTGTAATGCGTGAACACTCCTTAGGGAAAACACTGCGTATTAGAGCGAGCTTTCACTCGTTTATTTATCACCTCATAAGCTAATGTAGTTTATTTTACAGGGATGTATGGATAAGGAATATAAATGGGTGCGTATCTCTGGATTTACGTCCGATTAACTGGTAATTCGGTTGAATTTCCGGAAAAATACGATACTTTGCATGTCTATACCTTGTGCTTTTATAAGTTACTAGCTTAGGCTACTAGGCTTCTTTTCTACATTGTGACCATACATAAATATTTGTCCACATAACAATGGCATGAAGAAAACGACTAAATATAATCTTTACAGATTATATAAATACGTCCTCCGGCTACGTCTGTCAGAGTTTAGAAGATATGATAACTCTTTACACGATCTATTTGTATTCAAAAGGACTTGTGATCCTTTTCAGCGGCCGGGTGAAACCGCGAGGCACAGCTAGTAATGATATGAAATGAAATGAAATAGTTTATTAACATCCTGGGTAATAATATACACTTGATGTTTGTCATTGTTCTACGGTCATCAGCTGACCGTCATCCGCTTTGGGTGCGCTAAGGCTTATATGGGCTAGGAGAAAAAAGCGGGCGGAAAAAAACTCCAGCCCTGTTTTAAATACATGTTCAGGTACAATGGGTATTTATTATACAGCATGACTGTGGGGCCACAAGGAGCACACGAGACAGCTATCGTGTGTGTCAATGCTATCACACTGCCATCCGCTCACAAAATTTAAAAATGTTAAAATTATTACATGGTATATAGAAACAGCCTTATGTGAGTTAAGTTTAATCCCAAGCCTTTTTATCATTTAAATAGTCCTTGGTTTCATAATAGGCCTTACGGCATAGGACTTGCTTAACAGTTTTCTTAAATTTGTGTAAAGGCAAGGATTGCACTTTTTCTGGAATTTTATTATAGATCCTAACAGACATCCCAATAAAAGAGTGACTTTTTTTACGAAGCCGACACTTTGGGAATGCAAGCTTATGGCCGTTCCTGGTCGAAGCACAGTTCGAACTATGTAAATCCTTAAATGTGGTAAATGTCGGTTTATTCTTATATACGTACATTATGTTTTCATAAATATACTGCGATGCAAGTGTAAGAATATTTATCTCTTTAAATTTCTCTCTGAGAGATTCTCTACAGCTAAAATTATAAATAGCGCGAATAGCCCTCTTCTGCATGGTAAATATTATGCCAATATCAGCAGCATTTCCCCACAGCAAGATACCATAGGACATTATACTATGAAAGTAGCTGAAATACACTAATCTAGCTGTATCGACATCAGTAAGTGAGCGAATTTTTTTAATGGCAAAAACAGCAGAGCTAAGTCTATTCGCTAACCGGGAAATGTGGGGTCCCCACTGAAGTTTTGAATCAATAGTTATTCCAAGAAATACAGCTGTGTCAACAAAATTGATTTCCTCGCCATTTAACTGCGGTTTTACATCAATATGTTTTACATTTGGTGGTGAAAATTTAATACAATTAGTTTTTTTATTATTTAGCAATAAATTGTTTACATCGAACCAACTAACAACCTTAGAGAGAGCATTATTCACTTCGTCATAATTAAACGCTTGTCTGGCAACTTTAAATATTAAAGAAGTATCATCTGCGAATAATACTATCTCATGACCATTTTGTACCATATAAGGAAGGTCGTTAATGTAAATTAAAAATAGGAACGGTCCTAATATCGAGCCCTGTGGGACCCCCATCTCCACTTTTGACCCGGACGACCTTTTACCATTTACTTCGATTCTCTGAGTCCTATCACTGAGATAAGATCTCAGAAGACGAAGGGCGGTATCTTTAATGCCATAGTGACTGAGTTTCCTGATTAAAGTTTCATGTTGGACACAATCAAATGCCTTAGAAAGGTCACAAAATACGCCTATGGCATTCTGTGAGTCCTCCCAAGCATCTACAATGTCCTTAAAGAGCTCTACACCCGCATCAATCGTAGAGCGACCCCTTATAAAACCAAATTGATTATTATGTATAAGGTTGTTAAGTGTAAAATGTGCTAAGAGTTGCTCGAGTATTATTTTTTCATATATTTTGCTACATGTAGGCAGTATAGATATCGGTCTAAAATTGGAGGGGTCTGTGTTACTGCCAGATTTGAATAGGGGAACAACTTTGCTATGTTTCATTAAATCAGGAAATTCGCCACTTTTTACACAATTATTAAAAATTAATGCTAAGTGGGGCGCTATTACATCTATTATTGCATTTAAAATTCTTACAGACATACCCCACAAATCTGTGCTATTCTTAATATCTAGGGTTTTAAATACTTTTACAATGTTTCGGGCGTCAACGGGTTTAAATTTAAAATTACACTTGCAACCGCTTACATTCTCTTTTAGCAGTGCTTCAGCGACGTCGGGGGAAGACCTAAGCGATTTTGTAGTCGTAATTGGAATGTCAGCAAAGTATTTCTCAAAAGTTTGCGCAATCATATCATCAGATTCAACGAGTATACCGTCTACTAGAAGACTGTAGACGTGATTGCGGTCTCTGGCCCTTCCAGTCTCGGCATTTATTATGTTCCAAGTCATTTTTATCTTATTTTTACTTGATTTAATTTGATTTCTAATATGCAATGACTTGGCCGCGATACATACTTGTTTAAAGATTTTAGAATAATTTCTTACATGTTCACAAAAAGATTCACTTCTATTATATGATCTCTCATAGTACAGATCATATAGTTTTTGTCTACTTTTGTAAATTCCCAAAGTCGCCCAGTCACTGAATGTTTTACACTGCTTTGGAGAGATTTTTTTTGCAGTAAATACAGCATTAAAGGCTCTATTAATCTGAGAACATAGTATACTATACTGTTTATTAACATGGACATGTGATGGAACAAACAACCCATTTACAATAGAGTTTCTGAATCTCTCCAAACGTTTATGGTTTACAGGAACGACCATCTTGCTTAAATTCTTACCAACCCGTTTATCTATTTTATAGTCAAAGCTTACAAATTGACCACAGTGATCAGAGCTTAAATTATTGATAATAATTGAATTGGCTGGTGTCCCATCCGTAAAAATATTATCGATGCAAGTAGCTGATAGATTTGTGATTCTTGTTGGCTCTAAAAACAGATTAGTGAGATTACAGCATTTCATTAAAGACAAAAACTTTTGAGTTGTGGAAGAGTCCTCCAATAAGTTTATATTGAAATCGCCGCAAATAATAATGTCCTTACTTTTTTTACTGCACAATTTGCCCAATAAATTTTCTAAAACTGACTCAAACTGATCATACAATGCATTTGGAGGTCTGTAAATACATACAATAATACAGTGTGATGACTCAACACAGGCTATCTCTATAGTTCGTTCAATGGAAAGGCTCACTATATCTTGACGGTCCTTACATTTCAGGGCCTTATTTGCGATTATTAACGAGCCTCCTCGAATTGCTGTCTTCCTACTGAACGAACTGACAACTTGGTGCTTATCAAAATTAAAGACTATTTGGCAATCTTTCAGCCAATGTTCTGTAATGCACATGACACTTATGTTATATTCATTCAAAAACAGTTCTAACTCTAGTTCTTTGCCTGACAGGCCTTGCATGTTTTGATGCACCAAGCCTAAACATTTATTATATTTTAAAATACTATTTGACAGTGTACTAGTTGATTTCACATTAATGCCAGAGACATATAAATAATATGAAGGTTTATATAGGGCTCACCCATCACCGACATTGTTTCCAACACTCTATATTGTTTAATTTCTGCGTACGGTCCGATCTCCTCTCAGAGCTAAGGACCACAAGATGAAGGTCCAAGTATTTACTTCACTTCATCCTATCCTATATTTGCAAAGTAGGTACATGTCTCTGAGGCATTTTGTATGAAATTCACGGTGATAATAATTATTATCATAATATTACTGAAAGTATGAATAAACAAAACAAATACCCGCTGTAATATTTCAATCTAGATATATTCACCAGGTTTTAGGTTTACGGCCTGTGCTCCTTTTAAGCAAACATTTGAGATTCTACAACTTAACAACAGTATAAATAAATCGTATTAGTGTGGAAGGCCAATAAAGTCTTGTTACTACTCAACTGAGCCAATCTTCTCAATACCTTTAAAAATACCCGGTACTTCATTCGCAGTCAAAGAACAAATATTTTAATAAAGCTACTGTCTTCAAAACAAGAAAACCTAAAAAGTCTTCTCCTTAGAAACATTTTTAAGAAAACGTGACGAAGGTACTAACAAAGAAAATCTTTGCGAATTATCTTGTGATTCATGCAACACATCTCTCACGAGATGAGGCACTTCGTGGCGACGACAGTTCGCTAAGTCCATGTGCTTAGTGATCTGTGACAGTCACAGCCACCAATTTATAAGAAAAAAAGCAATGTAAGAAAAGTAAACCGATTTCAAATGCCTGTAAATTTTAGGTACATGTACAGAAATGTATAGATAACCATATCTCATACGCATGTAGTGATATAGTCGGAATCCCTCACGGGTGTGATGATGTTGACTAGTAATATCTAACTTCATGCGCAGTTCCGCCGCGTGCTTTAGAGGACTCATTAAGCCGTTGGACTCTTATCGATAGATATCAGTCGTTAAACGTTGTCGGAGGCCTTTTGAAAACATATAGTGTCTCACACGATCAGCTGTCACGTGTGCCCATTATCAACCCATAGCCATTCTGTTATGTCAAATATAAAAAAGAGTGCTGCTGGGAGTTTTTTTTTCCGCCGCCTTTTTTCTCTCAGCTCAACATCTAGCCCAAACGGGCACCTAAAGGCGATGACCGGGAAAAAATAACATTCTTTAAGTGAATATTTTGTATTCCTAATATGATTTTTTTTTTCTTTTTTCTCTTCTTTTTTTTTCATCCGACAGCGTTGCACTCTAACCTGCATCGTCAACAACCTACATTGAAGTGGAACAAGCTCCAGGCCTCCCCATTAAGAGTAACAACCGCAACCCTCACCCAGTAGTCGTATTCAAATAGGGTTGCTGACGATATAAAGTGCTACATTATTTATTTTCTCCATAGTCCTCGTATCTCCAAACATTAAAGAACTTCCTGTCTTCTATTTCAGCGCCGAGAGCACAAAGCACTTCAAATTTATCTCAAAAGGTGTAACAAAAGATCTGCATCTTTCTTAAATTTAGAGCAACGAGAAAGCTAGTATTGTTGTATGCAAGAATTATTACACTTGTGTTACAAAGGACTACGAGCAATAGATAAAAATATAAATAAAGTTAACAACGCTTCATCTAATTAGAAAAGACCTCTAAATTCATCATACTGATATCTATATATCTATGCTTGTATTGAGCTCAGGATATCTTGCTTGCACTTTTTCACGGCTCGTGTAAAACCTACTACACGGCTATTTCTTCTCATTTTTTCCTTTCGTTCATTAAGTATCTTGATTTCTTTTCGGCCAATCGAGTACACTGAATTTTATTATCATAGTTGTTCTAAGTCGCTCTAGTGCATTGAGCGCAATGCATTTTTGTTCCAACTATTTTGTAAGGACCCACTGCCTGGTGCCGTCCGCTAAGTACTTCTCAGTATATACTTCTCACATTAACAGGAACTGTCCTTAAACCGTTATACCCTATTGCTGCATAATTACCTCGCGTTTCGTATTACCTTATTTTATTTCTTTCCTTTATTTCTATTTGGTATCTTGGTTTTCTGGATAGGGGTGGATCGGGATTGTTTTAAAATTTACAACCATATATAGGTAATGTATTATAATATTAGGTATATGTTTTGTATACAAAATTCAAAAAATCAAATATTTAAAATATTTTATTCCTTTTTGGAATACAGATCTTTTCGCGGTCTCGGCTGTAAGTGCCCTTACGGGCGATGAGTTGAGCTGAGAGAAAAGAGTCGAAGAAGAAAAACTCTCAGCAGCACTCTTTTTAATGCCAGTTGTTACATAAATTTTAATGGACACTCTGGGTACATATGTAATAAGGGTTTAATTAATCCATCTTGTTTTAAATGTCATTCTTGTATTCTAATAATAATATATTATGTAGGTACTTATTGGTGTAATGAATTGATAGATCAGCGAATTTTTGTTGTCTATTAAATGATTTTCACGCGACAAAATACTGTAAAACTAGCTTCTATAATTATGACACAGCTTGAAAATATAGATTAAGCAACTAAATTCATTATTTATCAACGGATTGCTAGCCTCTAATAAGTGTATAAACTGCATCTATAAAATGATTTCAACGTATTCTAATATCATATTTTTGCACATATTTTTATAAGTTAGCTTGAGATTTAATGACTTCATCTACTACAACTGAACATCAAATTTAATTATTATTGTCATCAAATAATGGTATTAATAACAAATACTAAAAAATTTAACAATATAAGTATTTAACGGGGCTCGGATACAATAAACGTGTTTTTTTTAGATAATGGTAGGGTTCCCTGCGTGCGCGAGTTTGACTTACACTTGGCCAGTTTTTCTACTTGTCTCTGTTTTCTTGGTCGGACAGCCGGGTATTGTTCTCAAATTTATGACCATAGTTGCGCCAGCTAGCACTAGTACAGCGTACTCGTATTATATGCAATGCATATTATTCCTTGCAAAATCCTGCGCTTCAACAATGCTTGCTTTGACTTACAAGAACAGCTTTCACGCTTATTTTCAATTTGTACCGAGTTGTTTGAGCTCCACATCCAGTATGTAAAATAAAATTTATTCGTCAATAGTATATAGGTTTATAAGGCGTTAAGCGGCGATGGCCGAGTAGTAACCGAGTAGGCAGTGCATGCCTGAGAAAAACTTATAATTTCTCGAAAGTATGATGTCTAACAATCAGTACTAGGCCAGCGTGGTGAACTATGGCCTAAATTCCTCACTTGTTACAGGAGACATGTGGGGGTCAAAAAAGATTGAAAATAAATTAAGGTGTTAACAGATACATTACACTTAGGGTCAATTTCCAACCCCAGGATAACACCGGGATAAATGTTAGCGCTGTCAACGTTATTCATAATATTATGACTAATGAAAAGAACAGCGATAATATTAGCTGACTAATAACTGTAACTTTGTATTTAATAATTGATTACATATATATATTTTTATCGTGCACCTCAATGTCGACTTTATTAATACAGTACAATTAATGTCAAATTTTAAAGTCTATTTTGGCCTTCATTAGTTCATAAATGCATATTAAAATATTGTTGCTTTAATTTAAAAAAACAATCTTGACTTCTGGATATTTATACCTGCAAAATATATGAAATAAACATCATGATCGAATATGTTTTTTTTTATAAAATACTTAAATGATACCATCTATTTATACAAATTTACGAGTATATTCTATTTATTTATTCTTATGACCTATCTATATCATCTGCCTGTCGTGCTCAAATAAAACTTATGTAACGAATTAAAATTATCATAATCAATTTGACCAACGGTCAAGTTCTTCGCATTAATTTTATTTGCACGAGGACTTGAACGAATTTATTGTGTATCGGTCGTCGTATAATTTGTATTCGTTAATTTTAAATTTCTCTGGTTCTTGGTAGTAGGTGATGAGCTGACTGTGAAGCGTGAGATCGTGGGTTCGATTCCTACCCAGGACAAATATTTGTGTGATGAACATGACTATTTGTTCTGTGTCTGGGTGTTAATTTATCTATTTAAGTATGTATTTAGAAACATATATGTATGTTTATCAGCTTTCTGATTACCATAGTACAAGCTTTGCTAAGTTTGGAATCAGATGGCGTTGTATGCATTGTCCAAAGATATTTATATTTTATATTTATTTATAACGTTGTTTTTTGCGAATGATTTTTTGTTTTACCTATTTCAAAAGCCCTTACGTAACATAGTCTATATCATAATCTTATTCAAAACTGTCTCTATCTGAGCAATTTAGAAAAAAATTACAAACATTTCTCTTTTGATAGTTTGTGCAATTTTATAACTTTTTAACTTACTCATATAATTTTAGTATAACTACGTAGTAGTTAAGTACTCGTAATTTTTTTGTTGAATAAGTAGTACTGTCCGGTGTTCCTAAATAAATACACACAGACTACCGTAACGTATCTACGTCGAATAGAATCACTTGGATACATACCTTATGGACGCAATATTTTTTCTGTTGTGCACAAATGATGAGTAATGAATAAACAGCACAGGCAATGAGTAAACGTAATGATAAGGATCATTTATTTTTTAGTAATGCAAAGTGACTATTTATTACGACTACCCTTAGCAACTCGCTAAGCTGTCAAGGTTCCACTTACCTTTAAACGAACGAATTAAGTATAATCAGTGTAACCGAGGGTCAAGTTCTTTGCATTAACTTTATTTACATTAATTTATTTAGCTTAAATTTATTATATTCATCATAAAATTCGCATTCAACAATTCTGCGTTCTCAGCGTTTCTTTAATTTACATATCTTTACTGCGGAATTATCAGTACGAACTTTGTTTTGTTTTTTTGTTTTCCCTAAAGTCATATGCCAATCTTAGTATTATGAAAAAATGTTACGCAAAATTGCGTCCATCAGAACATTTGGTCAAAAATCGCAATTTGTTTGCATTCTGCATAGTCATCACCATCTCCCTTAGTCAAATCTCCACTTACCTTTGCGTGGCGAACGGCCAGCATGGTTCGCGAGCGCGGCGCGACATCTCACACACACACTCACACAACACACGACAGCACCACTCAGCGACTGAGCCGCAGCAGCTAAGCACCAGCAGCGTCAGTTTATCGATATGGAAAGAGTAAAACTGTTACAGATGTACCAATGGAAGGCAAATCACAATAATGACACTATGTAGGTTTAGTCTCAAAAACTCTATTCAATTCAGAAGACTCTAGGTGAACTGAACTTTAGTTTAAGACTTAATTTTAAAGTATTCCTATCTATATTACAAGCAGGTTTTACGCAATTACAAGTACACGAATCCTTTCTTTTACCCTTGAATCAACAAAAGGCTATTAAATTTTAATTCGATTGAATTTCACAAAACGAAACTACTATAAGGTAGAGAACAAAAGTACTATAAGATAGAGCTTAATAACTATTAAGCTTCCCAACTTTTAAAATGATTGTCTGCAATAGGCAGTAACTCCTGCTGTTAAGATTACTACTCTTACCTATATTCACACATAAAGAAATTTGATTTAATAATTTTACGATAGCAAATGATTTGAAAGATTTTTTGTAAAATGAAGCAACATACAAACACGATTTATTAGATAAGGGTAATAGATTGCTACTTCTGATGACGCAGAAAGTTCTGTCCTATGTAAGACTTCAATCATAATTAGCCGTTCTGAATCTGCTCAGTATCTTCATAATCATATATTAATACAAATTAATTTCCGAACTTGCCCTTCTGATGCGCCTGCGCAAGCTATGGAAGAACTGGTCGAACGGGCAGCGCGACCGGTCCGACCGGCGGCCGAAATGCGTCGTGACGTCACACCGCCCCACGCGCCCTGTCTGCGCCTTCGGAATTAGCGAGGGAAGGTCACTAACCCAGGTTTGGCAAATTAGCTGCAAATTTGACCTTTTATATTTATTTATGATTCTTTCAAACTGGACGAGTAATATAGATCAAGTCAGTAACACATCAGTATGTCAGCCAGATATTGAAGTAAAGCGATGGCTATTTTACCAGAATGTGATTAAAGAAATTTGGGGGGCAAGCTGAAAAATAGTATATTTCATTACGAGTGCGGAAAGGCTGTCACTGCACTTCATGTCACTTCACTCACATTCGGCTGCGCCTCGGCTCGGGTAGACATTGGTCGGAACTCCTTCCAATGACGGTTCCGCACGTGTACTGAACAACAATTTTTAATACAGTTGCGAAAAAATGAAGCAATTTAATAAAATAATAAAATCACAATAATCTCAACTAACTAATCATCTAAACTAGCAAATAATATTTTTGAAAAATGGCGCCAACCGTAAGAGAATATAAGCAGAGATTTTTTTGTTTTCTTCACCCATTCTGGGTAGACAAAGGGAACTATGCCCATACAGCCAAGTCTTCAGTAGAATTTTTATATACATTACTTTTAGTAATGACTTCCCATCAGATTTTTATATATTAGATAATTTTTTATTGATATGAAATGAAAATGAAATTTAATGAGATGAAATGAAATGAAACCTAACCTAACTCATTGAATCAAATCATTAAATCTGATATTGAAACAAATTAGTAGCTTCTTTTTAGAAATATTTGCAAGAAACATAAAAACTTCGTAATAATAACGTAAAACTTAGTAATAACTTCGTGGTTGTTTTTTTTAATAGACATTATTTTGACAGTTGGGAAAGAAAATGCACGAGTTCGGAAAAGGTAAAGAAAAAGCACGAGTGTGTAATATGTAGCCCACTTCCAGAATGCTATACGTCCCTGCAATACGCAACTTTTTGAGCAACTGTATTAAAAACATATTTTCACATTTATTTCACAACACTCGAACACTATAATTAATCTATATCGAACAATTGGCTGCAAATTTGGACCTTTGAACATCATTGAACAGATGAAATCTGATGAAATAGAGTTTACTTTAATGCACATAAAAGATAAACAAGATACAGCTGTATTCGAAACTTCTGATTGAGAGCCGTGTAGCATTTATCACGATAAAAGTGTCTGATCCATACTTCAATATTATAAATTCGAATCCGTCTGTCTGTTACGCTTTCCCCCATAAACTACTGAACCCAATTTAATGAAATTTGGAACACACATAGAGTGGACCTTGAGAAAGGGCATAGGATAGATTTTATCCTACAGGAACCTATAAAAAGGGAACACGCGGACGACGCTGCTGGCGGAAGGCTAGTATTATAAAGATAAGTAAAAACTACTTTGCAGCAATCCGCAATCAGAACGTATGATGGTGTATACTTTATTCATGCAATAGCACCTCCATACCTCCCACATAGGATACATGCATTCAAAAAAATTCAAAATTCAAATACTTTATTCAGTCCACAATTTATGATAGAATGCTAAACAATAGTAGAAACTACCTAGTAAGCATAAATAGTTTTATACTTGTGACAGGCAGTCCCGCTCTTCCATTTAAGATAATGTGTACTACAATAAAGTATAGCTTACAATACCTAAGTTTGACAAACATATTATATAATATAAATATAAAAGCGCCCGCTTAAGATACATATAAATATGAAGATAATATATATATATATATATATATGTGTGTGTGTGTGTGTGTGTGTGTGTGTGTGTGTGTGTGTTAGAAGTTAAAGATTTATGTGCATTAATAGTTTTTCCGTGTCTGTGTAACAAAGTGATTGAAGCCAATCAGCAATTGTTTTTTTGCATTCAAATATATTCATGCTTTGAATGCCAAGTTCTTTATTAAGCTGATTGTATATGTGACCCGATTGCACCATATATTGCCTTTTGGCAAATTTTGTTTTTGTGTGAATAGTGGCAATAGCTTTATTTATTCTCCTCTTATTATTTGTAAATGGGTGATTGTAACCTATTGTTTTATGGGCACGTAAAATTACAGACAATATATATAATTTCCTGACAGTAAGCAATTTAGACTCTTTGTAAAGGTCCTCTGTGGTATATCTGTAAGGTTTGAAGTACATTACTTTAAGTAAACAGCGTTGTCCACGTTCGACATCTAAAAATTTTGTTTTAGAAGCTCCACCCCAAGCAGTTATGCAATAACTTATTACAGATTGCGCTAAGGCCACATATATTTGGCTAACTAGTTTTTTAGAAGTGACATGCCTTAATGTTTTAAAAATCCATATTAACTTTCGTATTCTATCATTTATATGCGAAATATGTTGATACCAAGATAATCTCTGGTCAATAATAACACCCAGATATTTAGTATGCGTTACTCTTTCTATTTTATCGCAATTACAGTTAATTAAGTCCACGTTATTACACCGATGTATTTTCAGAATAAGATCGTTACTAGGTTGAGTGCTATTATTAATAGAAAAGGAAATGTAATTAGTTTTGGATACATTTAAAGTTAACGTATTTATTTTTAGCCATCTAGAAACCTTATTGAGTCCTTGTTCTGCGACTCTGAAGACATTACTCCAGTTAGAGCCTTTAAAAACTATAACTGTATCATCGGCATAAGAAAATACTTTACCACCTGCAATGTTAAGTTCAGCTAGTTCATTGATATATATCAAAAATAACGTAGGACCCAACACACTGCCTTGCGGGACGCCGAAGGAAATTTCCATTTCATCGCTAACATAGTCACCAATTTTGACTCTCTGTGTTCGATTAAACAAATAATCTTCGAGTAATTTCAAAGGTATACCTCTTATGCCTATGTCTTCAAGCTTCTGAATAAGAGTGGAAAGACAGACCGTATCAAATGCTTTTTTTAAATCTAGGAACACTGCCAGACATTTATTACTGTTATCAAGATGTTCAGTAATTAAAGACGTTAATTTTAATACAGCATCTTCAGTGGACCTTCCATTTCTGAAGCCAAATTGTGAATCTGATAAGATACTAAATTTATTTAGATAACCTAAAAGCCTTGAGTTGATTATTTTTTCTACAATTTTAGAAATGGCTGGTAAAACAGAAATCGGTCTGTAGTTGTTAATATCATCTCTACTTCCACTCTTGTATACCGGTGTAACTAAAGACTGTTTAAGTAAACAGGGGAATATACCTTTCTTAAAGCAAAGGTTCGTCAGATGACTTATTATAGGGGCCACTACATTGCTAGCTAGCTTAAGAAATTTATTTGGAATTTTATCCCATCCGGGTGCACTGTTAGGTTTAAGACTATTTATGATATGCTGGACTTCAATAGGATCAGTATCTAATAGTACAAAAGAGGAGCAGTGTTTCATAGGTCTGTGGCTCGTTGTACAAGGAGGAGGAATATCTAATATTATATTTTCTGCTAGAGTCTTACCTACATTAGAAAAGAAGTTATTTATGTGGTTAACAGAGTCTTTTGGTAAGGATTTAATATTTAGCATTTCTAAGTTACAGGTGTTCTTATTTTTAAAGTTTGTTATGTTTCTTATAGTATTCCATAGTGCCTTCGGATTTCTTCCGGATTTTACCAACTGATCCTTGTAATACTTATTTTTCAATTTTTTTATTAATTTATTGCAGAAGTTACGGTATCGTTTAAAAGAGATTTTTAGTACTTCATTATATGGATCTGACTTTAATTTTTGTTGCATTTTATTTCTATTATTTATGCAGCGTAAAATACCTGGTGTAATCCACGGTTTAAGGCAACGTTTCTTTTTAGATAAATATTTAACTAAAGTGCATTCATCTATGGACTCCATAATGCTTTTAATAAGATTTTTAATTATGTAGTCTGGATCATCGCTAAATAACAAAGAGTTTAAATTCTTGCTCATTAAATGAGATAATGCTTCTTCATAGTTAGTTAATTTAGTATATTTTGGGCAACTATATTCTTTATTTAGCTTTGACAAGCTCAATAATAACGTGTAGTGATCTGTGACCGTAGTATTTAGTACAGCTATGTTGGCTAAAGTTTTTTTCTTATTAATTTTTAACATAAAGTGGTCCAAACAACTTGAATCTCTTGTTGGTAGCAAATGACCAGGCAGTATTCCGTGTGAAGCCAGCATATTTAGATAACTTATTCTATTTAAACGTTCAAATGTTTGCTCATTAGTTTTAGTAATTAAATTAATATTAATGTCCCCTGTAACTATTAAATTTTTAAAGGATTTCAAGGTATCCAAATGACCATTGAGAGAATTTATAAAATAAGTGGCATTATGATTTGCAGGGGAGCGGTATATTGCTAATATAACAGCATTGAGAACCTGAATTTGTAAGCATGTAGCATGTTGTAATCTGATTTCCCCCATACTGGGCTTTAGATGCGTCTTTACATACACTACTACACCGTCATTTTGGTTAGAATTATATGTGGAGAAAAAAGAAGAGTAATTATGCATGCTAGGAATTGGTTTAGATGTATTAATCCGGCACTCAGTCAGAACTATTATATCAGGATCGAATGTTAGTTGAGATAAAGTTACTTGAAAGTCATCAAAATTACAATAAATACTGCGTATGTTTTGTGTTATGACAGTTAAGTCTCTTTTATTTATGTTAAAATTTTGATTTAGTTTTTGTATATCACATTGCACAGATTGTGCTATAGCAGCGGTGTCCAGTTCACTTAAAGTTGTGAGACAACTATCCATTAACAAAAGGTAAAAACAATTCAGGGTGCAAATAATCACGTGAGTTTATAATTCTTGACAAGTATTTTTGACTCAAATTAAAGCTTGTAAGATATAATGTATAAAGTAACACTTTCATATTAGCATTTAAGTTTCTTAACAATAAAATACTGTCGCAATATTTATGTATTAAAAGGAATTGTGTTATGTAAATAGTAAAGTATGTATTGTTAGTCAGACTGTGGGGTGTGTGTAAGTACATATGTGTATGTGAGTGAAATGTGACAATGAGTTTGTGATAGTGTATATAAATAAATAAATAAGTTAGATAATGGGACTTAAAAAATGTATATAAATGTGTAAAAATGCAGTGTGAATTGTGTGAAAGAATATAATAGTGTGTATGATGTTTATGGCGCTTACAATTGTTTGTATTAATTTTAACATATTTTTCAAAAATAATTGTCTTAGATTTATTACACAGAGTATTAATTATGAGTAAACAAATACCTGTTTGTAAGTAATATCGGCAAAAGTTACAAACCACATATTTTACCACAAAATAATGAATTATAGATAGTCACTTAGGTTTTTTTAAATTCACAATTTGTTCTTCACTCAAGATATGTATAATCGGTGAATTGTCCTCTTTTCTCAAAAACACCCTTCCATAGGCAGTCCAGCAGTATTTGTATAACTTTGCTTTCACCAGATCACGAGCCAAGAAATGTAAGCGAGAAGCTTTGGCAGTCAGCTGTTCGGAGATAAAGATCGGGGTGTATTCACCAGTTCGAAATCCCAAGTGTTTGGCACATAATTTAGTTTTATGCTTGATGTTGAATATCTTACATTGTTTAATAATATCGTTTTTCAATAGGGTGGAGGACATTTCCACTATAATTGGAGTATTGAGAGCTCCTTCTTTTTTAGCACGTACTCGATAAATGTCATTAATGTTTTCTTTTTTGATTTGTGAACCAATGACGCCAGATAAGTTGGTGACCATTTCTATTAGATCCTCTTTTGTTTCATCGGACTTTTTTGGTACATTTTTTATTTCAAAGTTTGATTTTCGATTTTCTATTTGTATATTTTCAATTTTGTCTTCTAAGATCGTAATATATTTCCTGTCTTCAATAATTTTATCTTCCAGCTGATCTATCTTGCATTTGAATTCCGTATTTTGAGCGGTCAGGAAGGCAATAGAATTTTCAATGTTGATACTTGTTTGTTTTATTTCTTGTAGGTTTTCATTATATTTTAATATTTCTTGCTCTTGTTTAGATATTAATGTTGTAATCATAGATTTTATCTCGTCCTTAAATTTTGAGAATTCATGTGAGAAATCTTCTTCTCTCTTCCTTTTATAGCGTCTTGTAACAAAGGAATGCATATTCCACAATAAAAAAAATATACACCAACTGATGAACCACCACCAACACGTGTTTCGCCCCAAAAACAGACCATTATCAGGGTCATGGACTCTACGACGGTTACTCGCAAAGTCTTTTAATTATGCAAGGCTAGTAGCTTATGATTTTCTCCATACAAAATAAAATAACGAATAAACGAATACAAGAGTAAATGGTTAAATTGAAGCTTTTCCTACAATTTTTTGAGTGATAATCTTCTATTATACATATACCTATAAAAAATATTTGTATGTCCTCTATAGATTCGTAAACAATGCATGTCTCTTCATGCATCTTCAGCAAAGTGTTGTGCATGAACCCACAAATGTTTCCGAGTTGTTGTCTGTCTGTTTGACGGGATTTTCAATGGCAGATAGTTGATGTAATAATGAGTAACTTAGGCTACTTTTATAAAGTCCACGCGGACGAAGTCGCAGGCGGCCGCTAGTTAAGTATAAAAAGTTTATTACTGCCGGCGGATTTTTGTCACATCTCCCTCATCATACGAGATCAACTTATATAACCTCATTATATCAACTTTACTGATATAATGAGGTGACTAAGGGAGATCTGCCTTCAGAGTAGTAGAAAATTTAGACTAGAAAAACTGATAAATTATAAGTATTAATAACTAAATAAAGAACTTCGCAAATCATTAAACTGGCCATTAAAATATGAATTTCGTCTGAACAAATCTGAAGAATAAATAAGCGTGAATTAATTATTTATGATCTTTTTTAGCTAAAAGAAATCAGTGATTACCAGGCTCAAGAGTATTAGACACTGTTTGGAACACTACGTCCCAAGGAAATCTACTGTACACAACAATATATACTACTTCCTACTTCAATTTGTTACTTAACTACTAGCTGCGGCACTAGCCGCTGCCCGCTGCTGTCGCTATGAGTTCTCAGGAGCTCATAGCAAACGAGTTTCTTGCATTTGTCCAATATGCCATTGACACGATGGATGAAGTTAGTATCCTTCAGATATGCAAGACTAACTTCAAAGAAGAGGAGATTAGCTTTGGCAAGAGGCTACTCTTCGACAAGCTTGGAAAGATTGACGAGATGCCCTCCCGCCGGAGGGATGGAACGGAGAAGAGCATACAGGATGTCATCAACCTGTTGAAGATGACCAACCCGGACGACGTGCCTGCATTCGTGGCGAAGGAGCTGCACAAGCTGCCTCCCGTCACTTTCGACCACGTTGACGTCACCAGGCTGTTAAAGGATATCGTATTTCTTAAAACAAGCCTGGCTGAAGTTATGTCCAAGTTAGAGGTATCTTACAAGACCGTGGATGATTTACGTGCCGAAGTGGTGTTGTTGCGCAATGCCGTTTCGGTAAGTAGGTTACCCGATGCCGCTAATGTAAACATGCGTCGCGGGGCGCAAAATGCTTCCATCGGCAGCATTGAATCGGCGAGGTCTGATTCAGCAAATAACACAAACGCTGCGTCGCGCTGTGCTCCCGCCGAGGTCACGACACCCGTGAGTACGTCGACCCCCGGACGTGCATACGCTACGATTGCCGCAAAGCCTGCTGCCTCTCCATCAAAGCAGCAATTTGGGGGAAAGCAGACCAACAACGAAGCAATTCACCGTGGTCTGTTCAAGCATGGCTCAGTAAAGGACCTGCCTGACAAAGAGGGCTTTATCAAGGTCGAGAAGAAGAAGAAGAGGAAGCCCACTCGCCAGAACAGGTGCGGCACTGCACCGACCGGCCCAGACCGTATGCTGCAGCCAGCCATTCCGACGACGCTGCTGTATGTGTCCCGTTTGCATTACTCTACAAAGGCCGAGGAGATTGTAGAGTACATCCGCATCAAGACTAACATCAGACTAAGGGTTGAGCGATTGGACAGCAGTTGTCAACCTTCATGAAGGAGGAATTTTGGCCGAGAGGTGTTGTGTTCCGGCGCTTCCGAGGCCGGTTACCTGACACCGCGCGCAACACGACGCCGAACCTTCGTGTTACCTAGTCATAGTATAATATTTGTGTATAGTATCTATTGTTTTATTTGATTTAGTTTTGTATTGGTTTATTGTGTTTTTATTTCTATTATGTATTAGTTTATAATTTTAATTCTATTTGTGTATTGATTTATATGGGCCTACGTCACCTGAATTAAATAAATAAATAAATAAAATAAATAATTATAAACATAAAATAAATAAATAAATATCTTTGGACAATTCACACAACACCATCTGATTCCAAACAAAGCAGAGCTTGTACTATGGTAATCAGAAAGCTGATAAACATACTTATATAATTCTAAATAGGGTAAAGGTTGGCTATTTGGTGGTATATGGTAATATGGTGACAATTTTGGTTTTACCTGTACTAATATTGGCCAGCGCGGTTGTTACGTTTTTTGAATGAACTGACGTTGGCTTTGTACCTTGCCCTTTCAATGGGCCGCGAGCTGTTGTCGATGCCGGACGCCGTTCGTTTGTTTAGCGCGCAAATTGGTGCAAAAATGGAAAGAAATCGGTACGTAAATATCACCATATTACTTGAATTATTATGTAGTGGTATTTTTTATTTGTTTTTGTACAATTTGAATGAGGTCTGCAGGTATTGTAAGGCAATAAACATTGCATGCTACTGTTTTAAAAAATATCGGTTTGCATTTAAAACGTCCAATCTATGACCTTACGTATTTGTTGATTTTTCTTACAGAAATAAGTCGGCGGGTATACGAAACCGTAAAATGAAGGGTGAAAAACGTAGGAATTATGATGCATCAAGTTTTAAGGAGGCTTACCTGAAGGTCGTCAATGATAAGTGGTCCGTTTACAAGGCATCCAAAGAGTATGGAGTACCATGGTCTACCTTGAAGAGGCACATAGCTAATCATGGCGGTGAAAATTTTTCCTTGCCTAAACTTGGGAGACCGTTCACACTTGATGCCGATCTAGAATGTAAGTTTGTTTCCTATATAATTAAAATGCAAGAGCTAGGATTTGGCCTCAGTGTCACAGACATCAAAACCAAATGTTATGCTTTAGCAGTCGAAGCTGGCAAAGTTCATCAGTTTAACGACGCTAAGCGCAAAGCTGGACCCTATTGGTGGTGGTCGTTTAAAGAGCGTTATGGGCTTTCTTTGCGCATGCCAGAAAAGCTTGCAGCATGTCGAGCTGTTACTGCCAACAGACACAATATTGACGATTTTTATGAAAAGCTTTTGGAGGTTCTAATCAAGCTAGATATTTTACAAAAACCAGAAAGGATTTACAATTGTGACGAGACGGGTGTCACATTTGTCGTAAAACCATCTAAAATCGTTACTCAAATGGGGAAGAAGATAATCTACAGTAGAACCTTTGCAGAGAAAGGAGTCACACAGACACTGCTTGGGTGTTGCAGCGCGAGTGGAGCAGCTGTACCACCTTTAATAATTTTTAAAGGTGTTCGAATGGTAAATGATTTGGCAAATGGTGCTCCGGAAGGTTCGATAGTAAGATTATCCAAAAATGGCTGGATTAACTCCGAACTATTCCTGGAGTGGATGCATCATTTTGTAGCTAAGATTCCACCATCTAGACCGGTGCTTTTGATAATGGATTCTCATTCTACTCACGTCAGTCCAGAAGTCATAGATTTTGCAACTAGGAATGGCATTCACTTATTCACTTTTCCTAGTCACACGAGTCACCTACTACAACCGCTAGACGTTTCCGTATACAAGTCGTTGAAAACTGCATGGGCTAAAATCCTTAATGAATACAAGCTTGAACATCCTACAAGTGCGCCAACAAGACTTGACTTTTGTCGCCTAATAACACCAGCCTACCAGCATGCATTTCAGCCTTCGATAATAATGAATGGCTTTCGAAAAACTGGCATTTCGCCATTCAATCGAAATGCCATTTCTGATGAAAGTATTGCCCCATCAACGATACAGGTACCAAATATTGAATCTGCTGTTAGCAATGCTGGAGATAACTGTGAAACTGCGTCACCTTCAGTTTCTTCTTTACTTTCCCTTCCTAATGTCCCGCAATTTTCTAATAGTACGCGAAGACCTAAGAGGAATCCAGAGGCTCGGTACTTAACAGCTCAAAATACAAACATCAATGACAACGAGGAAGAAAGAATCGTCGTACCAAATGAAACTATAGTCCCTGTCGCCATTAACGAGTCGGTTCTCTCGTCTTCTGATCCCCCTGACTCTCCTACTCCAGGATCTTCAAACGACACCTTCAAGGGGAAACATCACAGAGTGAAGAGAGAAAAAGCGCCGCAATCTAACAAAAGTACCATGTGTGATTATTGTGGCGTTCACTACTCCCAAGATGTAGCGTTAAGGAATGGAGCTGTATGGGTGGAGTGCATGAACTGTTGCAAATGGTACCACCAAGAATGTACTGGCACTGAATCACCACAGTTCCTGTGCGATAGTTGTGACAGTGCCGAGTTTTCCGGAGCTGATGACAGTGATTGGTCACCGGAATAGAGATGTCACCATATTGTCATATATGGTATCACCATATTGCCCCCACATCTCCATATTGCCAACATCAAAAGCTTTGTTTTTAGTTGATTTTTCTTTTAAAATATATCAATCAAAGAGGTTGTGATTAATAATTATTAAAGCAAAAAGTCTGATTATTGTATTAAGTAAGATTGTTTTATAATAAATATTATATTTCCTATATTTTTTTCACTTTATTCCTTATTATCACCATAAAGCCAACCTTTACCCTACATACTTAAATAAATAAATTAACACCCAGACACAGATCAAAATAATATCATTAATTAAGAGGAACAAGGAACCATTCTAGGACCCAAATACTTCAAAATTGTTCCAAAGCTTGGAATTATTCAGATCAATATTGTAAGCATTACATTACTTATCTCTAACGGTTGTTATTGTTAGTGCAGATGATCTCACGCGCGCCGTTGGATCGTGTCGTAGATCGGACTGATAAAGGAGGTATTCCTGTGACCTTTAACAACTCGTCTTTAAATTCTCAGCTGTCCGATACTTGTACGTGAGTGCCGAAAATGTCAATTAATGTTGCTATAGGAGAGGAAGCCACATTTTAGTGTTCACGTTTTAAAGTATTTGTCACAGTACAGCAATGCATATAACATAGCGTATATTTTAGAGCGTCTAGAACCTTCAAACGTCCAGATTTCGACTACAGGTCTGCTGTTTTCTTTTATGTGTAGATGAAATGAAATGAAAATACTTTATTGTTGACTGTTTACATACATACAGTTAGATGTTTAAAATTATTATAAGAGTTTATACAGTCTACCATGCTCTGGCATACAATATTATATTACTAATTAGAATTAAAGTAGCTAAAATAGTTTTATTTTAAGATCCGCTAAGAATATTCTTAACGGATCATCGGCTTTTGATGCCTACCCACCACTGGGTCAATGAGAGAAAAAAGCCGGCGGAAAGAAAACTCTCAAGATTGGAGATAATAAACATTTTATTTAAACTGTTATTTATTTTATTTAAATTGTTCTTGTCAGCATGGTTGGACCGAGGAAGTATAATCGCTGTACCTACCCATTTCTGTAAATCAATTCAGTTGTTTTTGTCGCTCAAATATATAGTGTCCACCAGTCTGAAGGTGGACCATCGTGTTGAGCAGTTATTTAAGGTAAAGGTGTCGAAGTCTAGAAGCCGCATGGACTGCTTTTTACTACTTCCTTCATTCCATTAACAAATATTTGTACCGATGCGGATGACAGACAGCTGAATGAATCCATTAGTACCCGAGTCTAGTTAGTAGTTATCCTTGCAACCTCACGCCAACGCCCAACGTAGTAGTGACAGTAACCCAGTTCAGGACAGGCGATGTGGGCGTTAAAACCATAGAACTAATATTTAACTCGTGTTCCTCTGTTTCGTTATTCGGACTGCGTTGGTTTTATAAGTGAATTAGGTAAAACCAATGTTGCACAAGCATAAAATGTTAGTTAACCCTTTTCAATCGGAGTGTTGAAATGTCCGGTGCTCCGCAACGGTAACCAAGCCTGCCAATCTTGGGTCCTGGGTTCGATTTACGGTGCATCATAGATTTAAATGATGAGTTTCAATTTCAGTTCTCGGTCTGGGTGTAGTGTGTTCATTATATGTCAGTTATAATGATAGCTACACAGACCTTTGGCGCTATGAGTGTGAAACGTTTATTTATTGTAAGTAATATATCTATTTATTTATAGTGTTAAAACTTAAGAGTTTAGTATGATTAATTCCATCTTAGTACTTGTACCTAGAGCACTTCAAATCTATACATATAAATGTATCTCTATCTGGAGCTATCATTGTATTGTTAAAGCAAAATTCAAGTCCAATTTATCGTCTGCGGATATGGCTAGTGAAAGTGTCGGCTTCATATAACTAAGCGTGCCAGCGTACTTACTATTTAAGCGGTAGTACCTGTACGACCGAGCGTTGCTCGCATGAAAACAAAATTATTTTCTTGTTTTAATTTTAAGCAAAACACTCATTAGTTTTACTTAACAACGCCTTCTTAAATATCTCGCAATTAAAAAATATTGCCACAAAAAACGCAACATGCTTGCTTATGGTTTCTGGGTCTCTAGCTCCGCAGTTAGGCTGACTGCGTGACCATTCGACCAAGGAAACTAAAATTACATAGATGAAATTTTTATAGAGCTCTTTCAAATCGACATTGTCATTTGTTTGTACAGCAGATTGGCGGATGACGTTCGACAGCGTTCTATTCCACAATATTATTAATATTCTCAATAGATGTCAGTAAGAGTCATATTTCTCAGTTTATATTTAAGTTGATTATCGCTAAAGTAAAGGCCTAGTAAGGCTAGGCTAGTAAGGGCCCGACTCCAAAAATAGTTTTAATAGTCATTACCATAAGCAAGAAGAAGTAGGTACTGAACAATTTTATTTTTTACCGTTTGTAGTCGGTTCTATTTTTTTGTTAAAAACTTAATTTTAACTTTGCCCTCAATCCCTCGGTCATTGCCTTTTATAAAAGGCAAGAACTCTAAGCATTACAAAATGATAAAACCTCTTCATTGCTTTTCATTCCTGGATACCCAAACAAATCATAAACATATTATTATGCGTAGAAAAGACCTCACCAAATTGAACGTTATTTCTGGAAGCCAAAACAAGTCATAAACACACGCCGGAAGCGTCACAAAGCTGGCGAGTCAAACTGCTGACCTTAATCGAATCCTAAAACATGTTCCGACAGAGTTTAGGGCACACAATGGGACGATTATGTTTTAGACATTTAGACCCACCGCTTTCACTGAAAATCGCACCTTTTTGTAACTAAAGATGAAATTCTAATGGTCAAATTTGTACATGATGAATTTATATCGTAACTTTAAATAGGTAACAACCACGCAACCTGCCAGCAGTTCATTTTTTCTAACCCAATCTTAGTAGTAAATAAACAAAAGCTGCCTTAAAAATCGCAAACTTTTACATCAAGTGCAAGAATAAGTTAGATGTGTTCATTAACAAAATCATGTTCTGTCCTCGAATAAAAACACTATTATAATATTATTCTTTTATTTCAGGCATGAAGGCCCACACAATAAATACCTTACAGACCAGCATACATAATATAACTTAAAAACTACGTCACAATTTTTGCGGCGATGTGAGCGCGGGGCGCGGTGACTTGTGGCAGTCGTTGACGTCCATGATATTTTTGGAACATCACCCCCTTTGGCCATAACTTTTCGTCCAGGAAAGTACTGAGAAATTCAGTGGGGACGCGCACCGCAAATGAACTAAAGTTCACTGCGTTGCGTGACTCCAACTTCTCAATACTTAGTGCGAATTTCGTCTTCACCTTCAGGTATAAAATGATCTAAATTCGTTAGAAGTAACAGAAGCTCTAACACTTTACAGGAGGGTTGACTTATTACACACATTTACACATTTAAATATTATATTTTAACTCTCAATACTTTCACACAGCATTCGGGCATGATAACGCCTTAGCCCTCGTACGAAGAATACTTTCACGCAGCATTCGGGCATGATAACGCCTTAGCCCTCGTACGAATAATACTTTCACACAGCATTCGGGCAAGGTTTCGAATCGACGTTACAAAGTCAATACAACAAATATTTATTAAATATTCTCAATAATCGTATAATAAATTATACGTGTGTGCCTATTATATTTGATGTTGAATTATTAATTTACTTATATTTATTTACATTATAAAATATATTGATATTTATGATAAGAGTACAATTTATATTAAGATGCGTTATGAATTATGTTTATGATTAGGTTGTCTATGATATGGTATGTAACAAATGTTAGAAGATACATTATTACATACATACGGTTAAACAAGTGGTCAATCTATAAGTTTTCTCCACACATTTGTGTATTTATTGTATGTCAAAACTAAAATTCACATGTTACCTCAATTTTAAAAGGCCTTTAAATCGTATTTTGTTATGTGCGTGCCAGATACTTTTATTTTGATACACCACTGCTCACTCTATAAATACTTGCTGAAGCCTTTTCACACCATGTTATGACTAGAAGCCCAAACAAATCATAAACATGTGCCGGAAACGTCACGAAGCCGTCGAGTCAAACTGCTGACCTTTCTCACATCCTAAAACGTGTTCCTACAGAGTTTAGGGCACACAATGGGACGATTATGTTTTAGACCCACGAAGGTTCTCTGAAAACGCTAGTACAAGCATTTATCAACAATACTTTTTTAAAGTTTATGTATACTGGACCAACACGTTCGTTCTTTTATAAGGAGTGACAGTTCCGTCAGAATATGTGGCACAATGAGACGATAAGTTTTTAAACCCGCAGATTTTCTGAAACACTAGTACCAACATTCTCGTATCTACAGTAATGATTAGTTTTAAAATTTAAAAGATGTTATAAAAAAGGTCTTTTGTATATGATAATAAATTAACCCTTTATTCATTCTCCTTGCTCATGGCGCGCATTGCCCAGCGGCTAGGGAATGCAAGCAATCTACGTGCTAAGCGAAATGTTGCACGGTCTGGTGTAACATGGGTGACTATACTGGTGGCAATTTTCATGAGCGTTACCGGTTCACTTTAAGCCCTAAGCCTAAGCCTTAAGTTCCCGGTTTTTATCGATAGATACCATTTGTTCCCCTTTTCGGAGGCTTTATAGGCAGTTTAAAAACATCCGACAGTAGAGTGGGTTGGCTACTAACCCACATCTTCACCAATGTTCTGCCTCTCCAATAATGGGGAGAGATCGGTGCCCAGCAGTGGGACGCAAAAAAGGTTCAGCCGATGTATTGTTGCTGCTTATGATGAATATTTTGCATCATATAATTCCATTTTATTTTGAAAACATACATCTTAATATTTGTAAGTACAACTTTAAACTTTACAAGGCAAGGCGTACTCTGAGCCGGCACTAAATCACGGCACGTACAGATACTTCAACTCAGTTGTGCGCGCGGCGCTATGTGTGGGTAAACCTGTATATACACAGTGACTTTGTGTGCGTGACAAGAGGTACAGAGAAGTTGCTCGGACGATCACGGCCGCGTCACTGTCACACAAATGAAAGCTGCATAATTACTAGCCCACGCACACATAGCGCCGCGCGCACAACTGAGTTGAAGTATCTATAATGGATTTAAAACAAGCAATTCCACATGTGCACAGATGTTCTGAACTTTGAACTCGCTAAGCCAAGTCTTTTAAAGCTGCAACCAAGGGTCTTCCTAAAACTGCGGAGATCCGGAGCTTACTCCACAACACTCCTCCAGTGCGGCTAGGTAGAGATAAGATATGATGCAAGAGACCAATAATCTGTCGGATCTTTTTAAACCACAGGTAAGCTTTCGATAAAATTTAGCAACTTCTAACTTTGAATGCTATCATATGATATATCGAGACTGAGAACGTATGGAAACGCAAAAAACATAATATTATAATATTCTTGAAGCGCAAAAACAGAGTTTTCCCGTTTCACAAATTCTGACCGCGCCTGTTTTTCCAAGTTGCACTATTCGTGTAGGTATCTCTTGTTTACCTCACAACCATATAAAGAATGCCTAAAATGACGGTCATTCCTTCTCAATCAGCCCTGTTTACACACATTTTTAAACGAGGTCTAAGTATGTACACTTTTATTTATCAACGTGATGCTTTTCCTACTAGTAAGTACTAAAATATAAGTGGAATTACGAAAATGGCATCTAAACCACATTGAGTCCCATTGCTTTTTGATTTCTCACCCTAATATTCTTATAAAGTTCTGTTTAGGTTCTCAGCCTTATTACTTCATAAATAATTTCGGCACTACTAAATTAACCCTTATTAACAGTTGTGGGCCCGAATTTCCGGCATGGCCTCTGCAAAATTTTGCGCTTAAAATAAAGTTTAAAAGATAATAAGAAAATATGACTTGGATTAAGTGCAGGAAAATTAAAGTTTTTGGAAACCAGTGGATACCGTTTTGGAAACCCCTTAGGTTTGATACGATTCTTTAAGAAAAGCACTTTATTCTTTATTGTGAATCTTATTGGTTTTTTCTTTGTTTGCATTTTGAATTTTCTCAGAAGAAACTAAACCCAGGAGTGGATCATTTTTAAGAGTATATAAATAAGTAATAAATAAATATCTTTGGACAATTCACACAACACCATCTGATTCCAAACTAAGCAGAGCTTGTACTATGGTAATCAGAAAACTGATAAACATACTTATACATATAATTTAAATACATAGTTAAATAGATAAATTAAAAATAAAGTAAAAAGGCTTACTTTTTCAAATAATAACTATATTGACAACTTGCAAAAACTGTATTCACATTATATCATGAATTATCATTATATATTCAGCAGTTTAAACTTCTCCACACCTGTTCTTCAAATTCAAACCATTAATAATAATAACGTTTCTAAGTTGAGGATTTAGTCCTGAACTGTGTTTAAAATTAATGCGTGGATTTGAGCAATTAGGTACGCTTTATTAACCATCCGATGAAGCAGTAATGGATATAGTTCATGTGAGTTAGATTCAATTAGCTTCGTAATTAATGAAAGTTTCAATTCATTAGACTGTCTGTTGCTCGCTACACGCCGGCTGAGACGTATGATTTAATTTTGGCTGATAAATAATATTCTGTTTGTATTAATTGATCATAGCGAGGAGAGACTACCTAAATAAGTAATAGAAAATGCGGAGACCAGTTCAATTGTCGCTATGTCAGTAGAACATGACTGTGATAGTATAGAGAGTCAATAAAAATAATATTTTTATTGATTTCCCAAAAAAAAAAACAAAAGAAAAAGATATACGTTTCCGGTTTTAATGAAGTGCGCGATACTATCAAATTAGCGAAAGCGATAATGTGGTTTTGAGAGATTATTTTTATCTATTATGCATCTCTATTTTTCACTTCAGTACAATATGGTTTTGACGTATACAAAATATAGCCTAAATATCAATAATAACATAATAATTCATTAATTCGGTCAAAGTTAGCCTGTCAATAAAATGAATACGAATACGTAAGGCTCTGTCATGAAATTTAAAAAATGGTTCAAAGGACTAGTCACAAACATATATGACTAAAATGTCCAGTGTCGGCAAGACGATAGTTCCATTTGTGGGTAGAATGTGGAACATTGCATGATATACGGATCTCCATTATACTGTAAGCCTCGGCTGAATCCACGTTGAATCGGTATCTGTAAATACTACGCCAAAACTTGAAATTCGCAACTATGTGATTTTTTGAAATTCTGAATTTTCTAGTTCGGTTCATACTGAATTAGAGTCAAACAAACACTAAATCGTAATGTTAAAAACTAAAATAGGGAAAAATAATATTTTTAAATGCTACTATGACTTAAACGATGAAGTTTAACTTCGTGAGGAATACGGGATTAAAACCCTGTGAGGTTTTTTTCCGCCGGCTTTTTTTCCTCTCAGTGTATAAAAACCCAGGTAATTGGGTGCCCAAAGCCGATGACGCTGATAAAATACCGTATAAATAATTACCAAAAACAATAAAAAAAACGCAGATATGGGATAAATATAAATCAATAATATGATTAATTAATTTAATACTTAAATAAAATAAAATTTCTAAGTTAGATTTTAGTCAGTACTTTTATTTATTAATAATATAATATAATATTTGCGTACCTTACTGAGGTAAATATGGCGGATTATTAAATGTATAAAACAACTTTTGTAATACCCATATTTGTGCAAATAAATCATTTGTCTTTGTCTTTGACTTTCTTGTGTATAAGGTATGTAATTTTGTTTTATTAGTTACATATAGGGTTAACAATGAAATCGTTATTATTTCATGCTAAAGAGTAAAATATTTTAGTATCGAACGTTACTAAATTAAAACAAGGTCTATCATTGCATCTCTGAAGGATAAGTATTAGATTTTTTCATATTAAAATAAGCGTCGTCGGGTGGAAAACATAGTTTGAGAAAAGTTGATAAAGTCTGTTAATAAGCCTGTTGTTCAACACTTTTCCACGAAATCATTAAATATATTTTAAAAAAATCTTCAGGCTGGTATAAAAAAGTATAATAACAGGCTGGTAACAAGAATAATTAAAATAAAATATTATTATTATCATAACTGAAATCATAAACGTTTATGGTAGTCCGTCCAATTTCCTACGAATTTTCCACAGACACAACGAGGTATTAGATAACTTTTTAATATAGCCCATTCCATAGTAACTGTCATTTGTACCGTATCTACAAAACCTTGAGCCTGTGAGCTAAGTAGGTGTCTAACAAAGGGTCAATTTTCTGAATGAAAATAGATCTAGTATTTTTATAAAAAAAGAAATGTTTTATTTATTAAAGTAGGACTTATACTAAGAAATTATAATTAAGCATAATGAACAGGATTATGAAAAATGGTTTAAAGGTAGTAGGACGGTCGTAGTTCGGCCGTTTAATTACTCTTAATTTAATTACCCTTGCTATCATTTTATGGCGTGAAGAAATTTTACTTAAATTGTATTTCGGTGGAAAGTTATAGTTGCCGGCTAGACTTATGTAATGAGGCGACCACTAACTTCCGGAGTAAGAGAGCAATCGCACCATAAATTAATATTGAACCGCACACAACCTAAAGCAGGACTCAGACTTGCGTGAGGTTGTGTGTGTATGTTTTTATTATATAAAAGAGATATTTGATAACTTTTTATTTATTACAAGCCATTTCGTAGCAACTGTTATTTGTATCGTGGCCGGAAACCTCGAGCCCGTGATCTGTGTAATAACTCTTTTTATGTTATTGTCTGAATAGAAACAGTTCTAGTAATATTATAAAAAAGGAATGTTTTCATTTTGAGTAGAGCTATACTAATTTGAGTTACTATGTTTAGAAAATAATGGTTGGTATAAATATATGTATATAGCGACCTTCCGCTACTCATCAAGAGATGGCGCCACGGGTATTCCTGAATCACGCTATCGAAGTTTTCTGAAAATCCGAGCATATGTACAAGCTCCGAATCGAGTCAGTCGGAGCGCGGCCGCTCTCCGGGCATGACCACCTCGCCCGGCGGGAGATCTCCCTTTGTCAAATATATATATATGTATATATATATATCGCCCGGGGAAGTACCACGGCCACACTTACATGAGGCGACCACCAGCCTCCAGTGTAGCATCGCAACTGCATACGACCTCAGACAAGACTTTCCTATGCTTGCTTGAGGTTGTATGTCCATGGGCTGCAGCGACCACTTAACACCGCGTGGCCTGCATGCTCGTCTGCTACTCCATTCAAATAAAAAAAATAAAACTTTTTGTATTTGTACTGCTTTAGTGTGATTTGGTAAATGGGAGATCATGCTCTAAAGGCGTCAACATACTCGTACTCGTATGTAATGTTGAATGTTTTTTTTCAAATTACATCTTTTTGAAAGTACGCATACAGTAAATATCCATTTAAATGTTTAATGGAACGTATGTATATACATAAATTACTTGCTATTTTAGTCTGGAGTCAAAAATCGATTTCAGAACTATCCTTACACCATTAAACAAGGAGTATTTAATTGTGAGGGCTGTGAGGCACAATCGTCGAGGGAAATTAAACTTCGTCACCGATCGTTTTCGAGTTACTTATTGAAATGTTCGCAATGTAATATCAATAAGCGTAAAGCCGAAGAAATAATTTATAGTTGTAAAAATGCAAACAAATAACAAACTACCATAAACAACATACTGTTACGCGCTATGGGTAACGAAAATGCCGTTGGTAACGTAGAAGGCGTTTATTGTCAGCTTCCACAAAAATCCACTTAACAGAGTCCGAATCACAATGCACAATCACTATAGTCCAATATCTTCGCTTGAGTCGTCGAAATAATTCTTCCTTGTCGCTTGGTAGAGATCGCTTCGGTTTCACTTCCGGCTCGGCTCCGGCGGCTCGGCGCGGGCCTTATATACGGCTACCCATGGTTATCTAGAAATTTCCCGAACCACCAAATACAATAGGCCCGTCCCGAACCTTTCTTTATGTTATTACGCACCTATGTACAGCTTATGTAGTCATTAACAATAGCCGCGGCCCGCGATGTAAACAACCTATACATGTACGCTATATGTAGGTACGTACTCGCTGCGGATCCCGAATTTGTTTACTCGTATAAATCGATGTTTTTCTTATGACTGATTTTTCGAGAACTTTCTTCACTGTTCGATAGTAGACCTAATACCTGTTTATGCGTTTTTGGGGTTCTGCTGTACGACGCTTTGTTTTCGAGATATAGGTACTCAAAGTCGTAACATTACCCCCTCCTTAGTCATGCTCGTCCCGAGCATGATTCTTTCCGTAGTATTTTGCTAGTCGGTCTACATGTACTACTTTTAGCTTGCCGCGGGGACCCTTCTTAATCCGGTACGTGATGTCGTTAATCTTGGTGACAACAGTGTAAGGTCCTTCCCAGGGAGGTTGTAATTTCGGGGACTTCCCCTTTTTCCTCTGCGGATTGTGAAACCACACTAAAGCTCCTTCTTCAAATCCCTTAGAATTGGCTTTCCTGTCGTAGCGGGTCTTCATGCTTGTGCTGGTTTTCAAGCTGTTCTCCCGAACCATCTTGTGTACCTCATTTAGCTGGTATTGAAGATCACTTACGTACTCCGTCACAATCTTGGGACCATCCGGCGGAGTTCCAGTTATGGCGTCTATCGGAAGCCTGATTTCTCTGCCGAAGTTCACCTTTGCTGGAGTAAATCCTGTACTGTCGTGGAGTGCCGAACGATACGACATAAGGAACAGAGGTATGAAGTGGTTCTCTACCATTGATCTGAAGAGTGGATATTGGCAGGTGGAGATAGATCCGAAAGATAAGGAAAAGACAGCATTCAGTACAGGAATAGGTAACGGTCTATGGCAATTTAAAGTCATGCCATTCGGCTTATGTAATGCACCGGCAACCTTCGAACGTCTCATGGAAAGGGTAATGGTGGGCCTTCTTGGAGACGTATGTTTGGTCTACCTTGATGACATTATCATCATGGGGCGTACTTTTAAGGAACACCTGCGGAATATGGAAAGGGTCTTTACACGGCTTAGGAACGCCAACCTCAAGCTAAGCCCGAAGAAATGTGCCCTCTTCAAGAAAGAAGTAAGCTACCTTGGGCACATAATTTCCCCAGAAGGAGTTAAAACCGACCCAGAGAAGATTAAGGCTGTGCAGGACTGGCCTACTCCGAGGAATAAATCTGAAGTACGTTCATTTCTGGGTCTGTGTACGTATTACAGACGTTTTGTAAAGAAATTTTCAGATATAGCCAGGCCATTACATCGCCTTACGGAGGAAAAACGAGATTTTGTCTGGGATTCGACTTGTGAAAATGCTTTCAGAGAGCTAAAACGTTGTTTGTGTGAAACACCAGTATTAGGATATCCAAGTCGCAATGGGAGATTCATCGTGGACACGGACGCGAGTAATACTGGAATCGGCGGCGTTTTATCACAGATACAAGGCGAGCACACTGTAGTGATAGCATACTTCAGCAAATCACTCTCGAAACCAGAAAGAAATTACTGCGTTACTCGTCGAGAATTACTTGCTGTGGTCAAGGTCTTGCAACATTTTTCGAAGTACCTTATTGGTCGTCAGTTTACACTACGGACAGATCACGCAGCGTTACATTGGCTCCTGCAGTTTAAAAATCCTGAAGGTCAAGTGGCACGATGGCTCGAGCAACTGCAAGAGTTTCATTTTGTTACGGAACACCGAAGTGGAAAAGGACACGGCAACGCCGATGCCTTATCACGAAGACCGTGTACTGAAGATTGCAAACACTGTCAGAAACAGGAAACCATAGGACATGTTAAATTAATAAGGACACAAGGCTTAGACGATGAATGGACCAACGAAAACATGAAGAAAGCGCAAAAAGAAGATGATGATCTACGGTTAATACTGGACTGGAAACGAAGTGAGAACAAACCCAGCTGGAATGATGTGTCAGCATGTAGTCCAGTCACTAAAAGCTATTGGGCTAAATGGCCCAGCTACGTCAATAGCTATACGCTCCCAAGGTGCTCCAACGTTATACAACTTTAATTTGCCTTTACTTCTTGTTTGGGGACCTCTGACTGAAGCGCAAGCTGTACATTTTCGGCACCAGTCTTCCACATCTTCGCGACAATGTACCCAATAAAATCTTTTTCGCAGCTTTACTAGTGTTTTCTTCACGCCAAGGTGCCCACCAGAAGTTCCATCATGAATGTGCCTTAGGACGGACGACACCATACTTCTTGGTACTACGATCTGTAGGGTTACTTCCTTTCCGGTGTTAGACTCCCATCTTCTATGTAAGACATCATTTTCCAAGACTAAGCTGTCCCATTGAGCCCAATAGCTTTTAGTGACTGGACTACATGCTGACACATCATTCCAGCTGGGTTTGTTCTCACTTCGTTTCCAGTCCAGTATTAACCGTAGATCATCATCTTCTTCTTGCGCTTTCTTCATGTTTTCGTTGGTCCATTCATCGTCTAAGCCTTGTGTCCTTATTAATTTAACATGTCCTATGGTTTCCTGTTTCTGACAGTGTTTGCAATCTTCAGGACACGGTCTTCGTGATAAGGCATCGGCGTTGCCGTGTCCTTTTCCACTTCGGTGTTCCGTAACAAAATGAAACTCTTGCAGTTGCTCGAGCCATCGTGCCACTTGACCTTCAGGATTTTTAAACTGCAGGAGCCAATGTAACGCTGCGTGATCTGTCCGTAGTGTAAACTGACGACCAATAAGGTACTTCGAAAAATGTTGCAAGACCTTGACCACAGCAAGTAATTCTCGACGAGTAACGCAGTAATTTCTTTCTGGTTTCGAGAGTGATTTGCTGAAGTATGCTATCACTACAGTGTGCTCGCCTTGTATCTGTGATAAAACGCCGCCGATTCCAGTATTACTCGCGTCAATGTCCACGATGAATCTCCCATTGCGACTTGGATATCCTAATACTGGTGTTTCACACAAACAACGTTTTAGCTCTCTGAAAGCATTTTCACAAGTCGAATCCCAGACAAAATCTCGTTTTTCCTCCGTAAGGCGATGTAATGGCCTGGCTATATCTGAAAATTTCTTTACAAAACGTCTGTAATACGTACACAGACCCAGAAATGAACGTACTTCAGATTTATTCCTCGGAGTAGGCCAGTCCTGCACAGCCTTAATCTTCTCTGGGTCGGTTTTAACTCCTTCTGGGGAAATTATGTGCCCAAGGTAGCTTACTTCTTTCTTGAAGAGGGCACATTTCTTCGGGCTTAGCTTGAGGTTGGCGTTCCTAAGCCGTGTAAAGACCCTTTCCATATTCCGCAGGTGTTCCTTAAAAGTACGCCCCATGATGATAATGTCATCAAGGTAGACCAAACATACGTCTCCAAGAAGGCCCACCATTACCCTTTCCATGAGACGTTCGAAGGTTGCCGGTGCATTACATAAGCCGAATGGCATGACTTTAAATTGCCATAGACCGTTACCTATTCCTGTACTGAATGCTGTCTTTTCCTTATCTTTCGGATCTATCTCCACCTGCCAATATCCACTCTTCAGATCAATGGTAGAGAACCACTTCATACCACTGAGCATGTCCAGCGTGTCATCTATTCGAGGCAGGGGATAACTATCCTTTTTAGTAACGTTATTCAACATCCGGTAATCTACACAGAACCTTGTGCTGCCGTCCTTTTTCTTTACTAAGACAACTGGTGAAGACCACGGACTTGTAGAAGGTTCGATAATTCCGTTACTAGCCATGTCTTTGACGAGTTCAGTGACTTCTTTTTCTTTTGCCCATGGTATCCTTCGAGGTCTTTGTTTAATGGGCCTGGCGTCGCCGGTGTCGATTTGGTGCTTGACGAGTCCCGTTCGTCCGAAATCACAGTCCTTTGCAAAAATGTCTTTAAATTTTGACAGGAGTTCCCATGCCTGCTGTCGCTCGGAAGTAGATAAATTCTCCTTAGAACCTTCAAAAAGTTGACAGACAATATCAGCGCTATTTTGTTTCTCTGGTTGTACTGCTTTGATATTTCCCAGTTGTCTAAGAAGTTTCACTTCCTCGCATCTTCCCATTAAGCTGTTCTTCTTTAAATGAACTTCCTCGTTACTCATATTGAGAACCCGAACCGTAGATACTCCTTTGGACATGAGTAGAGTTCTTGCAGTAATCAAGTTATGGTTGCTTCCGGTGTCCTCAACAATGACGCATCTTCTTACTTTAACCCTCGAGGGGAATTTAACTTTCACTAGAGACTCCGATCTGGGTGCTAGTACAGTGTCCTTCAAGCAGTAAAGATTGCATGGTTCAGATCCATTAAGACATACTTTTTGATCAGGGAACTTCAAAACCCCTTTCCGTACGTCAACAACGCACTGTTCTTTCCTTAAGAAGTCCAGTCCCAATATGCAATCATCGGTGATACTGGCAATTAATACTGGATGTCGATATACACGGTCACCAATCTTCAAATCAACGTCTATATTGCCGAGGACGGAAACTGGTTGGCCGGTTGCTGTTTGAAGACGGTATGCTGGCGATCGCTTGATCCACTGAATGGTCCTAGGAAGTAGCTCAGGCTTCACAATTGAACAAGAGGCTCCAGTATCCACAGTGAATTGGCAAGTCCGGTTATTCACAATACCTTCAATTGTTAAACTGTTTCCGTTACAAACTTGGTTCATTGTAATACAGGGGGCATTAATTTGACCAACCAGCGCCCGCCCCGCGGCACTGGCGACATCTAGTTTAACGGCAACTCGTCCACTTGGGTTTCCGAGTCAGAAACCCATCTTCTTTTCTTCTTGGGGCACTCTAAGCGAATATGCCCCTTTTCGCCGCAACCATAGCAGGTGGGGATAAAACGTGGCTTCTTTTGCTCCGTGACCACTTCTCTTACTTTGTGGTACCTTGCATCCTGTCTCACGGCTTCGACTTCCAGGGCATGTGCCAAAGCATTCTTTAGAGACTGATGATGGCCCAGACGCACAGCAGCCCTGACCTCCAAATCTCGTATCCCGTCGACAAATGCCTGCAGTAGGTACACTTCGATATTCCCTGGTGTCGAAGAGTAAGCACGCCTTACAAGCCTTTCAACCTCCGTTGCCCACTGCTGGAGGTTCTCGTTGGGCTTCTGGGTCCTCTCTCGAAGCTGGGCTCGGTACACATATTCTAAATGTTTCTCGCCATAGCGAGTTTCTAGCGCTTCCATTAGAGTTTCCAGTGTCCGGCCTTCCTTCGGTAGGTTATCTATAGTCATCAAGGCGTCTCCTCTTAAGGCCAGAGTTAGAGCAGTAAAAGAGTAATTATCCCCCCAGGCATTTGCTTTTGCGAGCGTCTCGAACTGGTATCGGAACGCCGACCAGGAAGAGCTTCCATCAAAATGTGGAAGGTCGAGCCTCGCCGATGATGATGATGACGGAACAACTACGGGCTCGCGAGTCTTTAGTTTAACGACCTCGTTGGTAAGCTGTTGTAGGCGGTTGTCATGGCCTTCGACTCGCTCCTCCAAATGATCCGTCCTCAGCGTAATTTCTTTTACTTCCTGCTGCACCTCTTTGAGCTTTTCCCCAAGTCCAGTCAGCCCACTATTAATTTTGTCGATGACAGTTTCGCGGCTGGCCTGGATTTCCCGACGGCTGGCTTCCTGTTCGCGGCGGCTGGCTTCTTGACTGGCCTGGATCTGTTCCTGGATTTCGCGGCGGCTGGCTTCCTGTTCGCGGCGGCTAGCTTCTAGTCGAGCCTCTAGATCGGCCTGCATCTTTTCCTGCATCCCCTGTATGGCAGACAGTAGCGCTGCCATATCCATTGTCGGAGCCGGTGCTGCGGTTGCCCCTGACGACGACCCCGGCGCAGCGGTCTCGTCCTTCCCTTCAGCCGCAAGTTGTCGCGCAGCATCCATACCGACCTGTCTCCTGGTCCTCGCAGTGCGCCCCTCTTCGTCTCATTGTACTAACGGCATCCCACTTCTGACACCAATTGTTACGCGCTATGGGTAACGAAAATGCCGTTGGTAACGTAGAAGGCGTTTATTGTCAGCTTCCACAAAAATCCACTTAACAGAGTCCGAATCACAATGCACAATCACTATAGTCCAATATCTTCGCTTGAGTCGTCGAAATAATTCTTCCTTGTCGCTTGGTAGAGATCGCTTCGGTTTCACTTCCGGAAATAAACTGCTCAGTCGCGGCTCGGCGCGGGCCTTATATACGGCTACCCATGTGGTGGTGGAATAAAGGGTGGAAAGGAGGGTGGTCCCCCACTGCGGGTGTAGGAATTGTGGACTGTAAGTTGCGTGTCGAATTAAAGGTGGAAAACGAGAAGGATTGATAAAGGGAACAAACGCACTGACCTGGCTTATCCCAGGGGGCTGGAGCAGATGGTATGCTCGTGTACTGATGAAATCTTCTCTTGCCCGGGAACTGGTGTTGTCCTTCACAATACACTATAGGTACCTATTAATCACTTGAGTCAGTTAAATCACAAACTATTGACAGCGGTGATGGCGGCGATGCGGCGAGTCTGATGACCACGTGTTAGGTGGCTTGCGGTGCGGTTGTCACTTGTCACGAGAGGACTTGCATGCGCGTCGGCGGCACGGCGGACGAAGCCAGACTGATTGACAGATCTTCCTGATCCACACGCGTGCGCCCAAGTGCGAACGATGCAGATAGTATATAATAGTGCGCTTGCGGGAAAGAGAGGGAGGATGAAGGGGAGGGAGGTGAAATGACTTAATTGGCTCGAACATCCCCCCGGCCTTGAGGTCTCCTCAAATAGCGAATTAAAAAAAAATAAACATAAATATATACAGCGGAGTTAATATCATATAGAAAAAACTATATATGCGGTGAACAGAGGCGATGCGATGAATATAATTAGTAAATTAATAAAAATATTATAATAGCGGGATGAGAATTTATACTTAAACTATAACTTCCGTATTAAATGACCGTCGTCCGTAGTAGGTGCAGTACTGTCTATGCTCCGTAACTAAAATTGAAATAAAGTGCCTAAACAAGTGTTGTGCATTCTCACAGCTACATTCAAGTGAAGTGTTAATTTTCTAACAAAATATGCATAAAATTACGCTCGTATACGATTCATTTCGAGATATAAAGTGCTAAAGAATTTATAGTGTGCGACATTGTAAAACTAAATATTTTTTCATCTACCCACATTAAAATTAATAACAGTGTTTGTTATCTGTTTGTTATAATACCGGGACTACTATAAGCCAAGTATATAATATTACTATAAATAGAATAGCCACAGTAGGGTCAAGGCTGTTGACAATTATTAACTAAAATCCAAGCTAAAGGATAGTAATGCCACTTAATCGTACACCGCCTAAGCTTGACTCGCCGGCCGTCTTTAGGACCCCTTTACATCACGCTATATCGGATATAAACCTGTCGGTGTCATCACCTCAGCACGACACTGAGTCAACTCAGTTGTCCACGTCGCTACACAACTTAACTACGCGAAACACTAAGCGTAAGCGGCCGGATTCACCAAGCGATTACAACAAAAATGATATTCTAGAACTATTCACCATTATAAAGGAAGAACAAGATACAAAGTTCTCAGCCATATTAAATTCCATAAATGAAGTCAAAATTTCTATTGATTCTATTTCGCACAAATATGAGGAAGCCTTGCAAAAAATAAATAATTTGGAAGAGGAAAAAAAACTTCAGGATAATAGAATTAGCTATCTTGAAAATAAGATACATATTCTTGAGCGCGAGTCCTTAAGCACTAAAATCGAAATAGGTAACATTCCGCAATCTACTTTGGAGTCTAAAGAGGACCTAAAAAGTATAGTCTACAAAACGGCTGAAACGCTGGGCGCTCCATTAAACGAATCGGACATAAAAGACATTTATCGAGTTGGGATAAAATCTACCAGCAGTACAATTAGAGTTGACGTTTCTACTGTGTCAAACCGAGACAAGCTTATCAGCTCCTACAAAAAATATAACCGAGATCATAAGGACTGCAAACTTGGAACTCAAAACCTAAACATCTGTGGCGAGAATAAACCCGTCTATATATCTGAATCTCTGACACAAAAAGACAAAAAATTGTTCTACCTTGCTCGACAATTTACTAAGGAGAAACAGTACGCATATTGCTGGATATCTTACTCCAAAATATTTATCAGAAAGAGTGAAGGGTCCGCCAAAATACGTATAAGAACCGAAAGCGATTTAGAAAAAATTACCGCTACTGAAAAGCCTTTTCCTAATGATACTATATAATATACCTAGCTGTTATTCGTTCTAAGTTAGTGTGTTCTATTTTTCTATTCCTTGTCTTATCTAAATCACATGCTGCTTAATGCTAGTTTAGGTTAAATATATTACAAAGTATTAACAGTAAAATAATAAAGTATAAACATTGTCAAGTTCAGTAAGATTAAGCCAAGTTAGTTTAGCAAGTTGCATATAATTAGATAGTTACAATAAGTCATAAAATTAAGCCGCATAATGCAAAATTAAATTAGTATCTAAAATAAAATAGTAAATTAATTGGTAATCCTTGTTGATATGCTATAAAATAAAATTACCAACTTTTAAAAGATTCATCAAGTAATTAGACTGATTCTAGACTGATTTAATATACTTTTCTGATCTATGAACTGTATTGTGTAAATTTTATTGGATAGCATATTATTAGCTTTGTTTGTTGTATTTAAAGACCCCTTAAGTATTTCATATGCAAATATCTTTGCATTAATCAACATAAACAACATACACCAAAAAGATGTATGTACACACTCAATATAATATGTTATGATTTTCTTAAATACAAAAAAAATATATAACAAAGCTGAAAATGAATGCCACTTTGATTACAACAAATACAATTTCACAGCATACCACAGTCTAATTCACCATAGACAACAAATGAAATCGATCCCCTCAAATTAGAAATAAATTAATAAAACTACCACATATAATCACTTTTACAATATACCTATTATATATGTGTACACACTATCACCTACACTACACTATACACAAAATCCAATTACCTTATAGATACCTAGGTCTACTTTGCAGCTTTATAAATAAATAAAATAAAGTAAGTATTAGAATTATAAAATAAATTTAAAAAATTATAAGTACCGTACTAACTTTCCATACAAACTCTTACCTTAATTACTTTTATATTAAATCCTACACTCTTACAGTTTACATTACACTACACAGTGTACACTGCACATACAATTTTCCTTATTAGCCAGTAGCACCTTATATACGTTATTATGACAAATTTTATAAATAGAAATATTGATAGTGAAATAGATTCAATAAATATATCAAGGTCCTTTAATTTATGCCCCCCTGAAGCATGCTCGCAATATCTAACGGATCATGGAAAAAACACACTGCATACATTCCACATGAACATTCGGAGTATTTATAAAAACTCTGACGACTTAGGTGTATTATTGTCAAGAATTGATATTAATTACCAGCTTGTAATACTAACAGAGTGCTGGTTGAGCAAATCTAATCAGATACCCAACATTGTTAATTATAAAACTCACTCATCCACTAAGCTAAAAAATCAAAACGACGGGATTGTTATATATACATTAAAAACTTTAAACTGTAGTATTACAGAACCATCATTCCAGGATGGCAGCTGCCTAATTTGCACCATTGAAAATAATATAGCCATAATTGCTATATACAGATCTCCATCATATAACAAGAATGAGAACCTTGATAATTTCCTAAACAGTATAAATATAATATTGACGAATCTAAAAACATTTCCAAATATAGCTATAATAGGGGACATTAACATAGACATCAAAATGGGTAGCTGGGACAGGCACTGTAACGAATACCTAACACTCATGGCTAGTCATGGACTTCTACCTGCCCACTTGTTTGGTACCAGAAATGAAAACTGCCTAGACCATATACTAATAAAGTCCAATCAAATCACTACTACTTTAACTATCGCCTCAAGTATAACCGATCACCTTCCCATAATGTTTGCTATTGATCTTGGCAAAAGTCGTAATTGTAAACCCAGTACATATCGATCCCGTTTAAATTACACTCGAGCAGCTGAGTCACTGGCTAAAATTGATTTTAGTCAAATTCTAAACTGTGAAGACACTAACCTAGCTACCGACATGTTTGTTAATATACTAATGTCAACTATCAGGACACATACATTGTTGCTAAAATCATCTAGGTGGCAACGTAACATTAAACCGTGGGCTTCGCCTGGTCTCCTTAGATGTATTCGTAATCGTGATAATATGCATTTAAAGTTAAGGAAATATCCTGACGATACATTACTTAAAACCACTTACGCAAGATACAGAAACTACTGTAATAACCTTATTCGTAAATTAAAAACCCAATACGAGAGAACCGAATTTGCCAAAAATAAAAACAACCCTAAAGCGACTTGGAAGGTGATAAAAATGATTACTAACACACAACACAACGTATCCTATGCCGATGAACTGTTAAACTTGGAGAAAAATCCTGTCCAGTCTGTTAATGCAGTAAACAAATTCTTTGCACAAATTGGCAGCAACCTTGCTAGAGAGGCTAAATCAAAAACTGTACCTGCACACCCGACTTTTTTGGATACAACCTATTCACAGCGTAATTCGTTAGTCCTTTATGCAGTAGATAATGCTGACATTGAGTGCCTTATAATGAACCTTAAAACTGACTGCTCGGTAGGTTGGGATGGTATATCAGCATTATTACTAAAACAGTCCAGCAAAATCTTGGCCCCCACAATAGCACATATTTGCAACCTTTCAATCAAGAATGGTGTTTTCCCAAAAGCTTTTAAAAAGGCAATAATCACACCAATCCATAAGAGTGGAGACAAAAATAAAGTCACAAATTATAGACCCATTTCAGTTTTAACCACTCTCTCAAAAATACTAGAACGAGTCCTCAATAATAGTCTTAAAGGGTTTTTAGAAGCGAATAACCTAATTTCTAACAACCAATTTGGTTTTAAGCGAGGAGTATCTACAGAAGATGCATTAATAAAGTTAACTAACACAGTAGTAAAAAAGCTGGATGACAAATTGAAATGTGTAGGCATATTCCTTGACCTTAGTAAGGCCTTCGATACTGTCTCAATCCCTAGACTTATCAACAAAATGGAACATGTTGGTATACGTGGTAATGCATTAAAAATCTTCTCTGACTACTTATCAGACCGAACACAGTCAGTGAAAATAACTGGTCATGTTAGTGAGGAGGAAAAGCTGACATACGGCATTCCACAAGGCAGCATCCTCGGCCCTACCCTTTTCCTAATTTATGTTAATCAGCTATGTCAACTAAATTTACCAAATTGTGAAATTATCGCGTATGCCGATGATACTGCCCTTATAGCACATGACACAAATTGGACTGATCTTCTTAACAACATAGAAAACTGCCTCAGTACAGTAATAACTTGGTTGAATCATAATTTGCTAACGTTAAATATTAATAAAACAAGATTTATGATTTTCTCCCCAAAAACAAATGATAAATTGGTATTTAACATTAAAGCACACATATGTTTACTACCATCGATAGACTGTGGATGTGAAAATCTAATACGTTCTAAAATCGTTAAATATTTAGGTGTCGAATTGGATGAACGACTATGTTGGCGAACACATATTCACACTTTGGCTGGGAGGGTTAGAAAAATAATATATATCTTTAAAAAATTAAGACATTCGGCCGATTATAAAACATTAAGCGTGGTATACACTAGCCTTTGTGAATCGATTATATCCTATTGTATACCAGCCTGGGGTGGCGCTGCTAAAACTATACTCAAAGAGTTAGAAATAGCACAAAGAGCCGTTCTAAAGGTTAAAAATTTTAAACCCTATAGGTATCCTACATCTTCTCTTTATAAAGAAAGTGGCGTATTGACAGTAAGACAGCTTTATATTTTGCGTACAATCCTTCGTAAGCATTCTACTGTACCATATAAACTTGATAATATAAACACACGCAACTCAAACAGACGTAGACCAATACCAGCTTGTCCCAATGTACAACACCGTACAGTATTTGCTAGCAGACACTATTATGTAAAAAGTGCAAAACTGTACAATAAAATTCATAAAAGATTAAATATCTTAGCTTTATGTAAACATGACCTTAAAATTAAACTGAAAAACTACCTGCTTGATATAGATTATGAAAATACAGAAGAACTTATCACATGAGATTCACATAACACGCATGCACACACACACACACGTTCACAACACACACACACACACACACACACACACACATACTTACATTTCGCAGCATACAAACGTACACATTTCTTTTAAGTAGACAATAATATTAATGTATATTATTGTATCTTATAGTTTAAGATTATTCTAGTGCTTAAGTAAATAACTTTACTACGGACTACTGCATACTTACCAGCTAAATGATAATGTACGGAGAAGCGCTGACTTCTGAGATACAAGTCAAATTATGACTTAGTTTAGAAGTCCCGCTTGGCTGAATACATTGTAATATTGTATTGTAACTTATTTTAGTGAAAAGTTGTACTAGATGATA
Organism: Pyrgus malvae; assembly: GCA_911387765.1. Lineage (NCBI taxonomy): Eukaryota > Metazoa > Arthropoda > Insecta > Lepidoptera > Hesperiidae > Pyrgus > Pyrgus malvae. The sequence continues at coordinate 29,598,848 of OU426950.1, forward strand.
GATTTCTGTTCTGTATTTGCAAATAAAATTTATTATATTATTATATATTATTATTATTATAAAATATAAACTACATAGGCATATAGAAATATTATTGTGTTGGTAGAGGGCAAAGTCTAACAATGGGCCGCTGCAAAGTGGAGCTCTTAGTCTTCACTTGTGCAACGCGCACCACACCATCCCTACCAGGAAACAGTTCAGTGACGACGCCTAGCGGCCACTGAAGAGGCGGAGCGTTATCCATATCGATAAGAACAACGGTTCCTACCGAAATGGAATTAATAGAATGTTTATTCCACTTTTCTCTTGCTTGTAGTGTATGTAAGTATTCTGATCTGAAGCGCTTCCAGAATGACTGAACTATCGAATCAAGCAATGAAAAACGTGATAAAAGATTAATGCGTTCTTTACTAAGATCCGCGGCGGGTAAACATCCAAGTGGATTAACAGCGAGGAAATGCGCGGGCGTAAGTGCAGTAGGTTCCGCCGGATCACTACTTAACACGTAAAGCGGTCGTGAATTTAATATGCGTTCGACCTGAGTGAGGACAGTAAGCAACTCCTCATACGTGAGGATTTGCTTACCTATGACGCGAAATAAATGATACTTTACTATCTTTATATTTGACTCCCAAAGCCCACCAAAATGTGGAGCGTTTGGAGGGTTAAGTTTCCATGTGATGCGGTTATCAGAAAGGATCTGATTAAATACTTTATAATATTCGTCTGACCGTAAAAAGGAATGAAGTTCTTAAAGTATGAACGCGAAGCAATAAAATTAGTAGCGTTATCACTAGTGAGTCATCATCATTAACGATGTGCGAATAAATCACGCAGCCATACGCCTTTTCACTGGCGTCGACGAACGCGACTAGCGAGACTTGCGAATTTTTATTTATACCCATATGGCGAGGAAACTTTAATTTCGATATCAAAGGTAACTCTGAAATATATTGTTGCCATGCAGTGACAACGTGAGCGGGCGGAGCCTGGTCCCAGTCAAGTTTGAGAACCCATAAGGTTTTAATGAGAAGCTTAGAGAAAAGAATTACTGGACCCACGAGCCCCAGAACATTATACAAGCGAGCGGTTGCGGATAAAATAGAACGCTTGGCACAAGCGAGCGGCGGCGGCGAAACTAGAAAAGAAAAAAAATCAGTTGCGGGGTGCCAACGAGGACCCAATATTTTAAAAATATTTTGGTCGTCGAATGAGACCTCGTCAAGCTGACGGTGCGTTGCGGGGATGTGCTGTAAAAGCTCTGAACTGTTACTAGTCCACTTAACCAATTCAAATCCTCCACGCTGAAACATTTGAATTAGTTCAGTGGCTACGTCAACGGCGCTGTTGACGCAGGGCGCGCAGGACGCGATATCGTCCATATAAATATCTCGCTCGACCACCGAAGCAGCCAGAGGATAGGACTCCCTCTCCTCGGAAGCCAACTGACGTAATGTGCGTATCGCAAGAAAAGGAGAAGAGCGTAAACCAAAAGTCACACGATTAAATTCGTATGTTTGTATGTCTTCCTCATTAGAAAAGCGATAAAGAATGCGTTGAAACGCGCGGTGCGATTTTTGTACTTCAATGCATAAATACATTTGCCTAACGTCGGCAAAAAAGGCGATGCGATAAACTCGTACGTTTATTAAAATATTAAAAATATCAGACTGTAAATTTTGCCCACTATGTAAAATATCATTTAATGAAATGTCATTATCTGACTTAGCGCTTGCGTCGAGTACTATTCGCAATTTAGTTGTACTTTTATCATTACGTATGACAGGGTGGTGCGGGAGATAAAAGCAAGGTTCCGTAAAATTATTCGAAACAACCAATGATAAAAAACCCTTGTTGATGTATTATTGAATGACGTCATTGTAGCGGGAGCGAAGATCGGGACATTTATTAAAAACGTCTCTCTAGGAGCGAGAAGCGTTTTTTAGCGGTTATAAAAGAATCACCTAACTTATCAGGCGTGTCCTTGAAGGGCAGGGCGACAACATATCGTCCGTTCAAATTGCGACGAGTAGCGGAATTATAAATATTCTCACATTCCTGCTCATCAGGACTCAAATAAGTTTTTTGCGGCAGCTCCTCTAACTTTAGCGACGTTTGACTTTTATCAATACGAGTAGGATAAGAAACTAAAGAACGCGGCATGCATGTAGGAAAGTCGATATCTGCGTCTCCCATTATTATGTATCCTAATGACGTTTCTATGGCACTCGGCGATTGCGAATTAATTATTTTATCAGTTAACAAAATTTGTAAATAAGTGTTAACCCCTAATAAAACGTCAATGTCACCTGGTGTATGGAATTGATCGTCAGCTAAACGTAAATTATTTATATAACTAATTTTCGAAACGTCTATTAACGACTCGGGTAATTGTCCAGTTATAGTGGGAACGACTAACGGTTCAATATGATAAAGTTTATTTTCATCAAAGCGGGAGCTAAACTGCAAAGAAGTAACACCTAAAACCTTCTGCGATACTCCACCGATTCCTTGCGCCTCTTTAACTGGTGGTTTATTTGAGATCGGTAGGTATAAACGTTTGCAACACTGTTTCGTGATGTAATCGCATTGCGAGCCAGGGTCCACTAAACAACGCAACAAATATTGGTGACCGTATTTAGTATGAACTTTAATCTTCGCAGTTCCCAATAATGTAGTGCGGTGCGGCGCATTACCACAATCGCGCGAAACGTTACATGACGTGGATGCATTTTTTTCTCCTGGACCTTGTTCTACCGAAGGCTGATCGACCTTATTCCTACTACTAACAAAATGAAGTAGCGTATGGTGCGAGCGGGAGCAATACCTACATCTACGCTGTGACTTACAAAAATGAGTGGCGTGTTTATTACTTAAACAATTAATACAACATTTATTTCGTTTTACAAAATTGTACCTGTCCTGTGCATTTATTTTTAAAAAATGCGGACAGACAAATAGGTGTTCGTGATCACCCGATTTACAGAAAATATATGACCGATTCGAATCTGTATTAATAAAAGTTTTGCTTATATTTTTAGCGGGAGCGGGAACAAAATTCCCTTTAATTTTATGGTTGTTAGACGTATGCGAAGTATTTATTGTATGGCATAAAGCCCTATTCTGGTCATGTAAAAACTGAACCAAAGCGGAATATTTCGGTATGTTTACGTTGCGACATGACATTTCGAACGACTTTACGGTATCGTTATCTAATTTTCTAAGCGCGATATTTAGAAATAGAAAATCAGATATGTCATCAATATTAAGTTGCTTAAGAGCGTTAATAGAAGCATCAAATTTATCCATAAATATTTGATAACCAGCGGATGTGTTAGTGTTAACGTTCTTCAGTTCTAACAGCTGACTGACGTAGGTAGTCGCGAGCGCACGCTCGTCGTTATATCTACGTATGAGCGCGTTCCATATCACAGAATAGTTTTCCGCTGTAGGCATTAAGCCTGAGCAGACTGATAATGCCTTATCACTAAGTTTACTAACAAGATAATAAACGCGTTCAGCATCTGTTAATTGCTGATTATCATGAACTAATGTTTTAAATTGTTGGTAGAACATAGACCAGTGTCGTATGTCACCATTAAAAGAAAGTAATTCTATGGGCGGAAGCGACGGTATAATTTTTGTAGGTAAACTATTCTGTAATTTACTTGAAAATGAAGCGTTTAATTTTGACACTTGACTTTTAATACGACTATATAGATCATGAAAAGATTTCCACGATCCGAAATCTACTTGCGCGTTCGGATTTAATTTTAAATTTGTAACATTATAAGATTCTAACGTGTCCTTGAACTCAGTACGCAAGTATTCAAGGTCAGATGCCGTGTCAAGGAATGTGTTCTGTGCGTCTGACGAACTTAATGCACTTATAGATAAATCATAAATTTGTTGTAAACGTTCGTAAATAGAATTTCGTTTTGCAATTAATATTTTCAAACTAATTTCGTCATTTGAAAGCGTTTCAGATTCAATGTTACCTTTAGTAGACATTTTGTCGTGAACAAGATAAATCAGTTAAAACAGTTGAAATTATAAAAATTATGTATGGCGTAATGAATGAATGATTACGTAGGTAGTTACTAGCGAAACAACGATCGCCGGTCGCGTCGGTTCCAGTTACAATATGGCGGACTTCAATTAATGAAAAATAGAATGCGTACCTATGAGGTGTAATTTCGATTACAAATATAGGTAAATAATGGTGCGAATGGTGCGGTGAGTTTTGCAAAAATAATAATATAGGTACCTACGTGAGCGGTGCGTTATAATATGCGGGATATAAAATAATCGTAGATATAATACTTATTTGCAAAAATAAATAGCGGATGGTGCGGTGTGTTTTGCAAAAAGAATAATATACCTACGTGAGCGGTGCGTTATTAATATGCGGGATATAAAATAATCGTAGATATAATACTTATTTGCAAAAATAAATATGAATAGGCACTTATAATATATTACATGAAATACATACATATGCGTATTTATGAGATTAAATAATTAACCCGGGTGAAGTTACTAAACTATTGATTCGAAATCGGGCTCGACTGGACCAAAAATTGTTGGCTCGAAATCCGGCTCGAAGGACCAGAATTGGTGGTGGAATAAAGGGTGGAAAGGAGGGTGGTCCCCCACTGCGGGTGTAGGAATTGTGGACTGTAAGTTGCGTGTCGAATTAAAGGTGGAAAACGAGAAGGATTGATAAAGGGAACAAACGCACTGACCTGGCTTATCCCAGGGGGCTGGAGCAGATGGTATGCTCGTGTACTGATGAAATCTTCTCTTGCCCGGGAACTGGTGTTGTCCTTCACAATACACTATAGGTACCTATTAATCACTTGAGTCAGTTAAATCACAAACTATTGACAGCGGTGATGGCGGCGATGCGGCGAGTCTGATGACCACGTGTTAGGTGGCTTGCGGTGCGGTTGTCACTTGTCACGAGAGGACTTGCATGCGCGTCGGCGGCACGGCGGACGAAGCCAGACTGATTGACAGATCTTCCTGATCCACACGCGTGCGCCCAAGTGCGAACGATGCAGATAGTATATAATAGTGCGCTTGCGGGAAAGAGAGGGAGGATGAAGGGGAGGGAGGTGAAATGACTTAATTGGCTCGAACACCATGGTTATCTAGAAATTTCCCGAACCACCAAATACAATAGGCCCGTCCCGAACCTTCCTTTATGTTATTACGCACCTATGTACAGCTTATGTAGTCATTAACAATAGCCGCGGCCCGCGATGTAAACAACCTATACATGTACGCTATATGTAGGTACGTACTCGCTGCGGATCCCGAATTTGTTTACTCGTATAAATCGATGTTTTTCTTATGACTGATTTTTCGAGAACTTTCTTCACTGTTCGATAGTAGACCTAATACCTGTTTATGCGTTTTTGGGGTTCTGCTGTACGACGCTTTGTTTTCGAGATATAGGTACTCAAAGTCGTAACAATACTAAGGATGTTAAAATTATAACTAACTTAATAATGTATAATCAGCAAAACTATTCGTAAAGAAAGTTTAAGACGATAAAGAGATTTAAAATATTTTTACTTATTATAACAATACGAAATATTATTGATCACTAACACTAACTCACTTGGGAACAATAGACGAAAGCACTGTCCTGGGGGAAATTAAAAGTAGTGACTATCGAATGCTCATTGAATAGGTATCCTATTTACTTGACATGAGTATTTTACATCACTGACAGCTGCTAGAAGGGGAAATTGTGCGAATAGTTAAAATTTTAGAGAGAAGTACTTCATAATATAACTGATGGGATTTTTCTATTTTTGGCTGATAAATAGTATGATGATACAGTCACTAACTGGTGGTTGTGATTTCCACAATAAACTTCAAATATTAAAGTGGTGTATCACTGCTGGGAAGATGCTTCACGATCGGGAAGCCCTGGAGCTTACTCCAGCACACTGCACAAATGCAGTGCTTGATAAGGGTAAAGAGCTCTATAATTATTTATAGAGAAAAGGCGAAGAATCAGAGAAAATTAAGATGAAGAGAGATAGGAAGATAGACTGATGGATAGGCATTTTCATATATAAGTGTATAAAAAATTAACATTGATAGTAAGCGCTAAGTCATTGAGAAACTGTATAAGAAAGTGCCGTCCCGGGGGAAATTAATAGCAGAGAGCGATTGTCGGATCCTCCTTGAATACTCTCTTCTTGACTTGAGCATTTTACGTCACTGACATCTCGAAGGGAGGGTAATTGCGTGGAGGCAATCATTGAAATTTTAGAGAGTAAAGCACTTAATAATAGGAATGGGATTTTTGTACTTCTGGCTGATATAAAAGATTTTATTATAAAGTTATTTACTGTGTGTTTTCATGCTTGCAGTATTAATTATCACCCTTAATACAATTTGTATTAAGGGTGTTAATTAGTATTGAAAGGGTAAAAACTATTAAAAGAGCAATGAAAAAGAAAAGAAAGGCCATCTATAAAGCAGTGAGTTTTAGAACCTTGTACATACAGGAAGTACTGACTAGGTAATGTAGAATGATACAACACTAAATTCTATACCGAATTGCCTTTAAGTGAAGTTCATTCTTGTGCTGCGCTGGATTTCGTTGCTTAACCGTGGGATGCTAATAAGTCGCCGCTGTTATAATAATGTCGTATAAATCAATTCATAACATAAATAAGATAATAGACGTGTTCATAAACAACAGTAACTACGATAAAATGTTCACTGCTCAGTCCTTGAGAAACAATAGAAGACAGCACCAGCCCCGGGGAAATAGAGAAAAAAGCGATTGTAAGATGCTTATTGAATACTTTCTGTGTTTGACTTGAACGATTTGCATAGCTGACGTCTCGGTCAAATTGTTTAAGGCAAGGATTGAAAATATACAAAAAGCGTTTTTGCCAGGCCAATATATAAGCAAATGATTTAATATCGTACTTGTTGACTATCAAATAGACGAAAATTGACGACCATGTTAGTTTATTGACACCGAAAGTAATGACGGTTTATAAAAAGCAATAATTTAAAAAGCAAAATTAATAATATTTTTATTATATTTTCAACCTTTTCATGTTTCACTGCTGGGACGCTGGCCTAAATATTGCAATTATTTCCTTTATTTGAAGAAATCTGTTCAATATACACAACAGCTGTACTATTTCAAATGTTAAAATTAAGCGTTTTAATTGTATTTATGGATTTATAATAAAAGTCGTCATAGTCCATAGTCCCACGACGTTGTCAATTCCAAATGATTAACTTTTAAAGTATTAAAATGTAAACATTGAAATATTCCTTGACTTCACAATTTATCATGGGTGTATAATCTTGTGCCATCACGCCGCCAAGAAAAAGGGGAGCGGAAAATTAAACTCACATGACACAGCACGGAATAATGCACGGCTAACCGGAAACCATGTCAGGACTCTGCTTAAACGTTTAGAAAAATATGCACTTTTTAATTTTCAAAACGGCAAAAAGAATAACTTTTAACATAAATAAGGATATTTGTGTATGTTGGGTATTTGTACGTGATGGAAAAAAAAATGCCCTTTTTACAATATTTTATTTAGTTTCACCTGTCCCGTTGTCTGTAATCAAATCTTGCAAGTTGATCCGCTTCCCGGTTTCTGATTGAGCTAAATGCACGTATAAATCGGATGACAATGCAATATTTTTATGACACAGAGCTGATCTGATGATGGAGCTAGAAGGTGGCCATAGGAACTCTGTAATTAATAGTTACATAACATTGTCTTGCTTTCCACTTGGTTACTTACTCTTATTGTTATAGACATTAGTAAAGTAAGCAGGAATAAAAGTAAGTAGTGTAAGACTTAGGATACTAGAAAAATAATGAAGACGATGCAATGAAGACAATGATGCTTAATGTTTTTTAATGTTCCACGAAAATGGTGTTACATTTTTGTGGCTTTTATTTCTAAAATATCAGGTTTAAATTAATATCAGGCTTAAATTACTTCTAATTTTTTAGTTCATTTTTTTTAAATAAAGGTTGATTTTAAAAAAAATCTTTTTTATGTATTTTAAAAACATAGAAAAACAAGAAGATTAACATGAGCAAGGATGTTTGTTTATCTGTGATGTTTTTAGGTGGTAAAAATTAACTTCAACCACGAAACAATTTCTGTTTTGTTTCGGAAAGATGTGTGTGTACTGTGTAGTTACCCGCCATGCTTACAATGACATCATCATCTTTCTCCTAGATCATCGGCCTTCCGAGGAGCGAAATTTGGGCTTATATTATGTTTAACACATTAATAAAATATTTGCGTCTGACAGCCATCATCCCATGATGCAAGGTAAAACTTCGCAAATTAGGAGTTAAGGAAAATTCTATCAAAGTTGTATCTACGAATGGACCGCGAAATATTAGTTTTTGACAACTACATATTAGGTTGACATGATACTAGATGCTAAATCTCATACAGGACGTTTAGGAGTTATTTGGCTGCTATCTTTTTGCATCCCACTGCTGGGCACGGGTCTCTCCCCATCATTGGGTAGGCCTAGAGCTTTCCATCACGATGCTCGTGACGGTACCGTGCGGGTTGGTGGTGGTCACCCGCTGTCAGATATTTTCGAACCACCCATAAGTCCTCCGACAAGGTTAAACGACTATTATCTTTCGAACCAAGACCGACGGGTTAACAAGCCTCCGAAGCACGAGAACGTGTATAAACTTGTATGAATATAATCAGTGCATGAGATGATATGATATTTTTTTGCCACTAGCAGTCACCCATTTCACACCCAGTCTTATATTTTCTTAACGCGTCCGTTTAGCTTAGCTGCGCAGATCGCTTGCATTCTACGCTAATCGCTGGGCCATGCGCGCGTAGGAGCTATTTAATAGATCCAAAACTGTTTGCAGATGTAAACAGTGTCTTTCCAAGCCTAATAAACTACCTCTAATAGGATATTAATCTCCGTTTAACGCACTTCCGGTGGCGTGATGGAGGCAAAGGATTCCAAAATTTATGGATCAAACATTTCTGCTTGCTCATCCAATTTTTAAATTCACTCTTCAAATTTTAAAGTAGGTCCTTTCTTAAGAATGTTTTCCAGACTGGTCTATTTTAGTTATTTCCATAGTATAATGTCGTATGGTATTTTACTGTGGGGAAATGCTGCTAATATCGACACAATATTTATTTTGCAGAAGTGGGCTATTCGCGCAATTTATAAATTAAATTCTAGAGAGTCTCTGAGAGAAAAATTTAAGGAAACTAATATACTAACATTTGCATCGCAATATATTTATGAAAATATAATGTATGTTCGTAAAAATAAACACGAATTTATGACCTTTTTGGATTTACATAGTTCGAACTGTGTTTCGACAAGGAATGGCCACAAACTTGCATTCCCCAAGTGTAGGCTCCGCAAAAAGAGCTACTCTTTTATTGGGATGTCGATCAGAATATATAATAAAATCCTGGAAAGTGTTCAATCCCTTCCTTTACACAGATTTAAAAAGAAAGTCAAACAAGTCCTGTGCCGCAAGGCTTATTACGATCTTAAGGACTATTTAATTGATAAAAAAGCTTGGGATTGAGCTGTAGTCCCACAAGGCTGTTTCTATAACTGATGTAATAGATTTAAATCAATCAAACTGCCAATGTTAACAGATAGCTGTGGGACGACATTGACACATGCAGTAGCTGTCACGTATGTTCCTTATCTGCCCATAGCTACTCTGTAAGAAAGCTTATTATTGTATACCTCATATTTTAAAACGGGGCTGAAGTTTTTCTCTGTCTGCTCTTTTCTTCAGCTCAGCATTGCCTAAGCGCACCCAGAGCAGACAGAACAAAAAAAAACGTTTACTAAGAGTTTGTAAATGAACCGTACAGTGAATAAAGAATATTTCATTTCATTTCATTTCACTTCATTTCATTTCTTAATATTGGTGAGTAATAAAGCGAGGAGTATTTAGACTAAATCTAGAACACAAACAATTATGTTGTAAAACTTAATGTAGGTTACAACTATAAATGACTGTATCTCAGGATCACTAGTATGAGCTAAGTAAAGTAGTAAGTAAAGTAGTAGGAGTAGGCATTAATGTGGAACCACTGCGGATAGCTGTCACGTGTGTTCATTGTCAACCCATAAGCTAATTTCAGACTACGCTATTGTGCTATATAGTATAGTAAGAAGGGCAGAATGCTATACTACGAGTACGAGTATGGCGTTCACATTACGCGATATTATAGCTATCATTTATAGTACATAGCAAGCTCAGTTGACCGCGGTCTTTGAAGAGTGTGCACAGTTGCACAGAGCACATCACGATCGACACAATGGATTTAATACTGGATAGTCTTGAAAGCCTTTTTCTCAGCGCCCATAATGGTACCTAGATTCCATGATCGTGAAAACTTTGGCATTTATTATGACAGTTTGTATTCTAAAAATGAGTAAAAATACTTCGAATTTCAAACAAATATCACATAACATGATATCTCTGGGTATCACCTGCCCGGTAGCATTTAAAATTTTTTTCGAGAAACCCAAAAAATGCTTACAATTTTTTTTGTATAATTTTTGTCCATCAAAAAAATTTGTGCAGGAAATGAAATGAAATGAAATATTCTTTATTCACTGTACGATTCATTTAGAAACTATTAGTGCACGGTATTTTTTTTGTTTTGTCTTCTCTGGGTGCGCTTAGGCAATGCTGAGCTGAAGAAAAGAGCAGACGAAGAAAAACTACAGAACTGTTTTAAAATATTATGAGGTATACAATAATTAGGAATTAGTCTTAGACTACAGCGACGTGGAAACTTGGAGTCTTAAAATCTAAGCCAGTAGGTTTATAAATTATTCTTGGCTTTAATACAATCCCACAAAGCGTAACTCATAATAATTAACTTGAATTAATGGATTCCGAGCAAATAATAGAAATAATGGAAAGCTCGACTACATCTGTCTAATGTTTGATTATTACAAATTGGGTCTGTGCGGATTTTGAGGAAATTAATAGTATTTATAATTAACTTGTAGAATTAAAGTGGCAGGTACTTAATCTTCAATTAAAATTATTGCTGACTGTAGTGACAGAAAAATAACATGATAGAAATATTATGTCAATACTATATGTTACATAGGTTGCAACCCTTTTTGCGTCCCACTGCTGGGCACGGGTCTCTCCCATTAATTGAAAAAAAAATGGGGAGGCCTGGAGCTTACTCCACCACGCTGCTCCAATGCGGGTTGGTGGAGTCCAATGCGGATTGGTGGAGGATATGTTACATAGAGCAAAGAGTAATTAAAGTAAAAGTTTATCATTTAGTTACGACCGGTGTCTCTGACACGACAACCCACTTTCAAATCTCGACAAAATATTATACCTTGTTAGCCATACCTTACGTATCCATCGTGGTTTTTCATAACTACGTTTCCTTTTCCAACCCGAATTTGGCCAGCGTGATAGGCTATGGTTTGAAAACTTCAAATGTATTGTATTAGAATGACATCTCGGCATCGTAATAACATGTTATTTTTTTTTAAATATATCGAAGTTACACAAAACATGAAATAACTACGCTATACTTACAACGTTTTTAGTGAGGAAAAAAATATAGGATAAATGGAATTGGATTCAAGTATAATATTATGAAAATCATATATGATTACGGGTTATTTGTTACAGGAGGACTAGTGGAAGGCCGCACAAATGAGGCGAGTGAATTGTTTCGTGTATGCTCCATTTCACTTGCCGACCGTCGCACCTTTTTGCCTTTTATTATAAACACTGGAATAATGTACATCATTGCTTTATGTTGTTATCTATCTTTTTTAGGATTTGTAGCCAAAACGACGCTGCTATTTTAATATCCATCCTTCTGTCTGTCCGTAAAATATATTATTAATTTATTTTATGTCGTCACCTTAGAGCAACAACCTTCAGGAGAGACGGCATAGCGCCTCGCTTCGATACATGATTTTTGTGCCAAATCTGGTGCGGAGAAAGAACGCACACATTCTAATTTTGTCACACATTCACAAATATTCTTTCATCGCTACAGACGCATACTAAATATGTCAATTTCAATTAACAACGTCATTTTCTATGCACCGTCAACACTGACACCGACACACACTGACACGCTAGTTGTATAAATAGAAGGCACATTGTGCATGGACGTTGCGACGAGGGGTTCGCCCGTAAAGGCCACTCATCTGACTGGTGTCATACCTGTCAATTTTGACGCTCTACGGTCCACACAAACAAATTTACAATATAAAGATGACTGCCAAGGGCCCTGAGTTAGATTACCAGCTAACAGCAGAAGCAGAAATTGTAATGATGATTTTTACCTAATCTTTGTTTTCGGTTTATTCTTGTATTCATGTGTTTGTATGTGTCCATGGTACTCACGACGCAGGATATCCTAATGTAACGTTATTATAATTATAGACTTACATATTTTTCCGTAACTTGAAATGCTGCTCCAATGCATTTCAGAAGAGGCTAATTTACCAATATGAAAACTGACGACCGAATGAAATTCTTTAAGTTTCTGAGATATTCATAACCATCGATGCAAACTCATTTCGTAACCAATCTTAGAGTCGCAGCGTATTTATTCTATCTAAATTCATTACCTGTAAAACGGTAATGTGGGTCCAACTCGTTAATACTCGTTATGACTCATTATGACCCACTATAAGACGTTATGGCTCGCTATTACAGTTATATTATTCCGCAATCCTAGAATTCCAAATTGCACTAATTCTCCTACCATATAAGTTTTCGCTGAGTGAGTGTGAGTTTATTCTAATAAGGTTTTATATTATTAGTAAAACTCATTTCGTTATTTGAGACCGTAATTTTCCAGCTTCTCTGTGATTGAAGTAATATTTATATTCTAGTGGAAAAATACTTTCAGATGAGTTTTCGAGTATTGAAAAGTTCTGTTTGTTTTTCAGGGTTGTCACTGATTCTGCGGTAGCAGAAACTAAACAACTAAGTAAAATGTGTGTGATTGTGAGTAAAGTGGGCGACTGTCTACAGCAAAGTAGCTAAATATATTTTTTGTGACCTATCTATACTACAAGTAAAATCCTTAACTATATTGGGTCTGTACCACAAAAATAAGTAGTCTACAATCATGTGGAGAGGGCCATTTTTTATTTGAAATTTTTGTTATAAGGTGTATTGTACGATACCTATATCACTAGTAAATTCACATTTGATAAACATAAAATGTGGGTAGTACAAAAACATGTAATCAGCCATTTTGTTGCAGCAGCGATTTTAGATTTACAATAATTATAAACGAGTACACAAAATTTCATTTCAATCGGTTGGAGATTAAAATTGAGCTGCAATTGCAATGCTCCACTCAAACAAACATAAATTTACAAGTTAAGAAAGGTTTGTAAAACTGTATATTATGCCAAGTTTAAATATTAAAGTCCACGTATTTGTCTTTCACTGTTCCCAAAAACCTATTGAACATGCAATCGTTTATCCAGTGTTCATCCGGAGATAATGGGACGGATTTGCTTGTCTCTACGTCCCACTGAGCACAGCTTGCGATCAGATCGGCGTTCCTCCGGGAGATTGGTAGATCGCTGTTTAAGTAACTTGGGACACGGTTTTGTATAGAAAATGTTTACTGTATTTTGTAAGGATTCGTACTGATATGAAAATACCGGGTAAGTTCCAGTTGTCTCAAATAGAGAGGGTACCGTACGTTGGCGAAAGACTTACCGTTTTATTATATGACCATAGATATCTTGTAGGTTTTATTCACATATTACTAGGATGCTAACTGATTTTATTATTTGCGCATAGTTTTAATTCAATTAGTAAAGAAGTAATTTCTGTATATTTGTTTAAAGCCTTGAGCCGTTGCCCTAGTAGTTTTGAAGATAGGGGACGGATGTTAATTTTTTTGTCTGTTTGGTCCCTAAAAAATATTCAGAACCCTCCTTAACACAAAATTAATAATCACGGAGCAAAAACTGTACATTGATCAAACGTTTCTATTTTTGAAGTCATGATAAATAGATATTCAAACTGTTTACGGAGATTGTTTTACCATATTGTATCTGTAGCCTAGAGAACACAATAAACTAAATGTTTAACAAAAAAGCCGACTTCAAAAGAAAACTCAAAAAAGAAATTCCAAAACAAATTAATTGCCCCAATAAGTAAAAAAATAATTGCGTATTCTTCTACAATTTAATAGTCAACTTACATTTTCTACTCATCAATATGTAGGTACAAACTGTGTTTAACATATAATGTAGGTAATTGTTATTTTTGGAGCCGGTGTCAGCCAAGGTAGGTTTTTAATTACATACATAATTACACGCATATTATGCTTATATTATTTTCCACGCGCAACTTGACGAGGCGTAAGGCGAGAGCAAGGCCGCAGCGGGCTATCAAATGGACACGCTGACACTGACTCCAATAATAACAATAATTGTACCTAGATTATATTATATTTACAGTCGAATTGATTACCTCCTCCTTTTTTGATTGAAGTCGTTAAAAATAATAAATAAATTACTACAATTTTTTTATGAAACATGTACCAATGCAGCTGATACCAGTACAAAATACATTAATATTATTTTATAGTGCTTCCTTTTATAGTGCTAGTTCTTTTACTGTTTTTTCTGTCCGACTTTTACATTAATTTTATTTCATTTCCTTATTATACGCGGTGGCAACCTAATAAGTCACTATAAGCTGCTTATAGTGCCAGATAGAAGATAATTAATTATCTTTTGTGAGATCTGTATCACAAAGAGTGTCGTAACGTAAATTATCTCAAATAAAACTCAAGACAAATTTATTTCGTTTCTAAGAGATAAATTAAAATATGGAAACCGTAATTAATGTAACTTATAGACTATAGCTTCATTGCATATGTAGTAATAAAAAAAGTGAATTATTAACATAGTATGCCTATGATATTTACATTGTTTAATTTATTCAATAGCTGTAGAGAAAATAAAAAGTAAAGTTTAAAAACTCCTCGACCCAAAAATAAACTGTAAAAACTAACAAATAATATCTTAAACCTATTATAATTATTATCATCATATATATTATGTAAGTTCAAATATTTTTATTTTCCCAGCGTTGTCGCGTCGGGGGACCGCTAAGTGAGAAAGTAACTTAGGTAAAAATTAGATTTCATTTATAAAAAGTATTTAGATTTCATTTCGTTAGTAATATACCTCATTCCTTTTCAGTATAGTGTACATTATACTACTATTCAAGACCTTTCATTTGATATCCATATTGAGGGAATTGTTAAAAAAATATATTCCACCACAAAATAGCGGAAGCATGGCGGAAGCATGTTTCATCAAACATGGCTAAGAACACTCCCGACTAATTCACCTTTCAAACAAAAAAAAAAACATTTTTGATTATTCGGTCTATCCGTTCGGGAGCTACGATGCTATAGACAGGCACACACACACAGACACGTCAAACTTATAACACCCCGTCGTTTTTGCGTTGGCGTCTGGCGGTTAAAAAAACTGAATTCAAATTAAGATAAGTTGCGTACATAGCTTATACACTTAATAAGCATCTATCTAAATGGAATTGTTATAATCAATTAAAATGAATTTAAGTTTATATCAGTCGCAATTATTTTTATAGGTTACTAGTCTTCCGCCAGCGGCTTAGCCCGTGTGGACCTGTTTTAAAGGTTCCCGTAGGATAAAAATCATCCTATGTCCTTTCCCAAGGTCCAGACTATCTGTGTTTCAAATTTCATTAAAATCAGTACAGTAGTTTAAGCGGGAAAGCGTAGCAGACAGACAGACAGACAGAGTTACTTTCGAATTTATAATATTAGTATGGATTATCTGCAAATTGAAAGATTTCCTCAGACCCGTACTAATACAGCGTGGTAGATAAGCACAGGGCCGCCATAATAATGGGGAGAGACCCGTGCCCAGCAGTAGAACGCAAAAAAGAGTGCAGCTTTATGCATTTGTGTGAGCAATGAAAACGCACACGATTCTGATTAATATTAGGCACCTTAACCCCACCAAAAAAGTAAAAATTGTAGTTATGCACTACTTCTACCAGTAGTCAACAATCCACCACGATCTCCTGAATCAGAAATTTTCTAGATTCAAACCAACACGACAAACTAGACGATTCTAAACACTATTTCTTACTACACCAGTTTGTAAAGCGTGAAGTAATTAACAACGTTTCAAAGTTTCGCCAACCGTTCGTTGCCACGTCATCACTATTCAAACCCCTTGTCTTAAAATCTTAATTTAAAATTATGAATAACAACACCATCTATCAACAGCGGCAAACTTTGCAACACTTCACGTGGCGCTAGCGTCGCAATGCACCGCCTCCAATGCTAAACACTGCAAGCCACTTTAATTAAAACTTGGGGTTTTGGAACGTTATAAGAAAGTTGTAATGGTATTACGCGGTAGCTTTAAACTTAATATCAGACGCGAGCACTAAATTGTCTACAAAAACAGATGGGATTTTGGGACGCTTAAAGCGCTCAATTAGAAAATAAGTGGGTACACTCGAGTACATACTTACCATCGCTCTACAAAATGATGTATTATGTTTATATCTTATTTTTCTCATCAATTGAGCAATAATAAAATATCTTGATAAGCTTTTAATGCACCTAATAAAAAAATTCTTCCGTAATATTTAGGATCTTGTCATATTCCTAGCTTTTTTTGGTATCGGGGAGAAACCTTCAAAAGTCTCCATTTTGAAGGTTTCCGGTATTGGGATACCGGGGATACCAAGGATACCGGGTTATGTGGGATTTGTACCGCACTAAAACCCCTTCGGTGGCCTGCCTCTGTGCTTGGGGAGGATTCCGGGATCTCCAGTGGAACACACCGGTGTTCTCCACGCGAGGCACCCAAGAGCGGGCCCATCTTTGGGAGAACAGATGTGCTCTCCAGTCTCCTGCACTTTCCGATGCTTACGGTGGCATGCGACGCGAGAATTTTATATATAAGATAACATAGATTAATAAACGTTGTGCAGTTTTTCCAGAGCACGCTAATGACGTTGAGCGATAGACAGGTCATTGAGGTCCGTTCTGGAAGCAATATTGGATTAATTGGCGATTTGAAACTGCCGAATGAGTTACGTTTATGAAATACGATATTGGGTGCCATAATCAAACATATATAGAGATTTTGAATACTCAAAACAGTCTGCAGGTTTGCCGGGGCCGCTAATGATGTCGTGCGTTAGACAGGTCACTGAGCTGACCACTGTTCTGGAAGCGATGTTGGATTAATGGCGATTCGGAACTGCATAACGAATTACGCTACTGGGATACATAATTGAATGCCCAAGTAATGCAATGCAATACGACAAATTCAAAACATTTCATTAATTTTTGTTACACAAATCGACATGAAGCTAATTAAATGAAATGTAGGCGCATGGCAATTAATGATTTTTTTCCTGTCGCCGTTTTACACATTGCTGGCTAGCTTGCTACTTTATTCTGCGCAAAAAATACAGCATAAGTCGATTACCTTATCTTTAAAAACAATGGGTTGCACTCCGGGAGTGCCGGCAGAAGTGAAAACATTAAAGTTGTGCATTTTTGATGTCTTGGAATCGTTAGAGAATAATTCCGCACGAATTGCTTGAATTATCAGTACCTATTAATTTCTATCTAGTATTTTTACAAAGTACTCTCTCATTTTCTTTCACTATTTCTTCGTCACTTTTTTCATTAATAGATGCACTTTGTTCAATGTCCATATTTTAAATACTTGATATAAACGAATTTTAAGATAAAATTATACTTGACGCTGGCAATATGCAGAGTTTGCGATGCCATAATTGAAGAAAAAAAGTATAGACAGCCGTCAGATGAGCCGTCATCAGCTGTCACCCCTCCGTCTTGGTCTAAGAGCCGGTGAAGATATTCACTCGTTCGGTTGTTACAAGAGTGAAGGTGATATGAAAGAAAATTGATTAAAATTAATTAAATTAAAAATAGCTATGAACACTTTTCGATAGTCAAGTTATCATAGGCATATATGTTTATAAATTATATTAGGTAAACAATATGTCTCATCGAATTATAAGATCGGTGAAGGTCGATCTTCCTCGTCTCCTCTACTATCTTACGAAATTTTGCGATCAGCACACGTGACCTCGCGCGAGTTTCATAGTTTTTACCCATCCCACAAAAAGTGCTCAACGCCGCTAAAGAAGTTTTCACTTCAAAAATTTCTTTAAAAAAATGTGTGCTTTACAGAACGCTTCACACTCATAGCCCTACAGTAGGGTAGGTATTCCCTGTATCTTGGGTGCCATGGTCCCACACATGGACATAAACACAAACACCCAGACCGAAAACAGAAACTAAAATTCTTCATTTCAATCTCTGCTTCGCCGGGAATCGAACTCAGGACTCCTGATTGGTAGTCTTATATGATAATCGTTGCGTCACGTGGGTCGTCAAGACAGACAATACATACGCGCAAATGTAAATGTGTTGCACTTGCCAACATTCAGTAATCAATCTATCGAAATATAACCTATAAATCTTCACCCATATCTCAAGACAAAAGTTCCTTGCGATATATTGGGAAATCGGCAGCGTGACAGCTGTCCCTGACAGCTGCTGGACCCTCCCTCGTTCTTTTTTATAAAAGAAGCTACAACTATCAATCCTTTTGATTGCAGACACCAACTGTTCCAGCATTTCCAAGGTACACATACGAATTGACGAATTACAATTGGAAGCCCTCTCCTCCGAATTGTTATTAAATAAAAATTTACTATGAACTTGCATTTTCTCGTGGAAGTACAAAAAAACATTAAAATGGGTGCCCAAACTATTTGGTTAAAATAAATGTCTAATAACAGAATTTTGTAAAAAATTAACACATTATTTTAAATTAAAAATATTGTTTTAAAATATTCAATTATATGCAATCTATTTGTATCGTACTTATATATGTAAATACATATTTGTAACTGACTGTCTTTTGCACATAAATACACGCATTCCAGCTTCGAAACATATTACAAATAGCTCTACGCCTCACGTTCCGCGAGACAAATGGGTGTTTTCTTCGAAAGTCTACAAAGTTGAGAACTCACGTCTAACAAAAGCTATGGACTACGACTCTACTCAGATATCGCTTAAGCGTATGTGAATGGATCCCAATATCTTATCCTTCCTCGTATTGGTTTCATTAATTGTTTTTGGTTTTGTCTTCTTAATGATCTAATAAAACAGAAGATATGATAGAAGAGAACTTGCTTACATTACAATCACTTTTTTTTTTCTATATAGCACCTATATAAAAAAGCACAAAGGGCAGACTTAATGCCTAGTGGCATTCTTTGCCAGTCAACCCGCGCCGTTGGTGTGAAGCTGTGGTAGGTGCGTAAAAATATGAAAGAAGAAGAAAGAAATATACAAATATGTTCTTAATTATGGTATATCTATTTATCTGACAGATTTGCTATAGCATATTTTATTTACTTATTTTTCAAGCTGTGGAGTTAAACGTAAAATATAATATAAGTTTTTATTGTAAGGTTTTATAATGTAAATGTACGTTAAATGAAAATTCCAACATTCAAGGCTAAATTTGAATTAAATATTTCTGTTTAAAACTCTTACTAAAAGAACTTTTTTTTTCCAACCTTTTTTATGTCCCACTGCTGGGCACAGGTCTCCTTCTCACAATTGAGAGGGATTTAGGCCATAGTCCACCACGCTGGCCTAGTGCGGATTGGTGGAAATTATGAATTTCTCTCAGGCATGCACGGCGATGGAGCAGCGATAAATTCGCACATTACAAATTTCTTTGTCAGAGGTGCGCGCCGAGGATTTGAACCTGGGATCGGTCGCGTCGAGGACCGCGGTTTTTTACCACTCGGCCATCGCTGCACTAAAGAACTTTAGTGTGTTCATATTTTTCAAAATAATTGGCTTCTTTCTTTAAAAGACGGCAAAGTTGGCAACTCGTGTCTAATAAAAAGCTATTATATACTGTGTGTCACGCGAAGGACTTTTTGTATTTTTGTATTCGTTATAACGATGGGTTCTAGGAATCATTACGGATAAATGACCAAACGGAGCGCTAATTCAATCATCCATCTGTGAATAATGCAAACGTAAATAATGCAAAGTGAAATTCATGTTTTTTTAATTTCCTAACATATTTCATTTAATTATTATTAGTTCTTTTTATAAGTGTTTTCTAAGTAATGTAAAATACAATCTTAATGAATATTAACGCATCGGTAACATAGACAGCAAAAAAATAACGAGCGTAGACAATCCGAAAGCTAACTTTATTTAGTGTAATACGTAACACTCCCAATTTCTAATTTGTTAAAACTCATCATTTGCGTTTTACTTACAAAATATGGCCTTTCATCGAGTACAGACTATACATATTATATTTCATCTTCTAAATATATTAAAAAATTGCTTCACGGATCACGTTCAGCGAAATAAATGGCTCTTTTCTTTGAAAGTCGGCAAAGTTGACAACTTGCGTCTAACAAAAGGTTATGATCGTCTGTGTGTTTTCATTTAAATATCGTTCCAGAACTCGTGCTTGCTAACGGCTCTGAATATTAATTTTCAGAGAGCAAATTCAAGACTTTTGTATGAATTATGGTGTTCATTTGCAGGGACGTGACAAATAGCCAATGAAAACGCTAATCCATTGTAAAAATATTATGATCTGTTTTTCCATCATTAACATTGCTTCTACCTATAGACTTTTTTTTCAACCTTTTTTATGTCCCACTGCTGGGCACAGATCTCCTTCACTAGTGAGAGGGATTTAGGCCATAGTCCACCACGTGTGCGGATTGGTGGACGTCATGCTTTCGAGAAATTATGAATTCCTCTCAGGCATGCACGGCGATGGAGCACATCGTAATCAATTAAATATCACGATTTTTTCCATCACCGTGGAGCAGCGATAAATGCGCACATTACAAATTTCTTTGTCAGAAGTGCGCGCCGAGGATTTTAACCCGGGATCGATCGCGTCAAAGATCGCGGATTTATACCACTCGGCCATCGCTGCTCTATAGACCATATTTGTCACTATTTATTGGCAATGGGAGATATGGAACATACTTTACGGGTTGGAAATATATATATAGTTATAGATGTAAATACAATACAAACTGGAAAACTGAAAACGAATCTACTAAATTCTTATTCAGGCATATTTTTATGTTGCAAAGTATTTTTCTCAAATATTCCTACTGTTTAGTGAATATTCCTAACATGGTTTTTTCCCTACATATTTAATACATGCGTTTGAACTAAAAAAACATTATTATTTTAACTTTTTTTCATATGAAAGTATAATGAGTTATATTAAAAGTTTTTATAACATAGATATCATCTTTTAATTTACTTATGTACGAGTAATATTGTCTTTCATCAAGCGCACACATACATTTTAAATTCTAAATATATTAAAAATAGCTCCACGCCACACGTTCTGCGAAATAAATGGCTCTTTCTTTAAAAGTTGGCAAAGTTGGCAACTTGCGTCTAACAAAAGGCTATTATCGTCTGTGTGTTTCCATTCAGATATCGTTCACAGCGCATGCGAATACTAATGTCCTTTTTACAAAGTCTGATTTTTCCTAGTAAAATTAATCAAACCATTAACGTTTTCATGTAAGATATTGCCACCTGAAGTTTGTTTACCATGTGCAAAAGATATTAAATCTCATGAAGGGCCATGCTCCTCAATATACACGCTCTAAGTTCACCAGCCAACAAAGATAATACACAAATTTTAATAATCGTACCATCTTTTAGATTTCGACTATAATATTGGTTTTGAATGTGCTTATACGAGAGTAAGTAGATATTTGATGTTTTTAACTTAACAAATTTTCTTGGACAGTCAGTCAGTTTCGCGTCAGAATATGAACCCAAGTCGCAAGAGACTGATATGTCAACCAATTTGCAATAACTGCCTACAGTAATTATTAAGTATATTTGAATAACAGAACCGAGCCCGTAGGCTACACATAGTGTAGTTGTAATGTTAATTTGATGATAATTATAATATACTGTCATCTTGAAAGTCAATTAATCATCGTTAATGCCCGGTCGCTGTTAACTCGTTGGTGAATCAACAGACCCTAATGAAGATGACGTATGATCTATCACTAAACGCGACTTAGGATCATTTAATTATATGAATACTGACTAAGTTGTAAGGGATTGGTAAATTGTAATGTTACGGTTTTCCCAAAATATTCGGGGTATTATTTGTATACTATGCTATCTTAGTTAATGTAAGACCATGGCATCAACAAAGTTTTTATAATATTATTGAAATATTACTAAGAATAGTGAACGCTAATGAAATTATGGTTATTGTCTGCAGGCATATAAGGCAATAATGAGTTAATGGAGAAAAACTTCCGCTCTGTTTAAAAATATTGGGTTACAGTGTAGGTATAGAACGAAAAGATATACACCAGGACATAAACATACATATGCTCACGAAATATCTTGAAGGTTATAAGTTTTTACTTCTTATAAATCATTATAACATTTCATTACGAAATTGAGCGACCGTTTTATAAAAATATATTTATTTTTAATTTTGCTTTTTGTGTGACTTGTCATACATAACCATCTGAATTTCAGAAGTTATAAAATACGATCGATATCTGAAATTTTCTAAGTTAGGTACTTAGAAACAGAAGTAACTGAGTTATTCAGCTATTGAAAAATAAGACGAAGTTTCCTTCTAATTAAATTCCGTGCGAGTCTATTCGTAAAGTTGCGTACACATTATATAAATAGGACAGCAGATATTTTATCATCAATTTCTAGATTATGTACAAGTGAACTAACTAATCTATCCCATGGGAACAGTATATTTTTCCAGAATAAAAACTATCCTAGCTCATTTCCCTAGGTCCAATCTATCTGTATACCAAATTTCATAAAAATTGATTCAGTAGCTTAGAGGTGAAACGTGACAGGCACACACACGGAGATTAATTTAAAATTACTTTAAATCAATCCGCAATCAATACGTATAGTTGTGTTAATTTATTTATGTAATATCACCTCCCACCATCCCGCGGAGTATTTTTTAATTGAATGGAGTAGCAGATGGGCATGCAGGTCACGTGGTGTCAAGTGGTCGCTGCATTCCATGCACATCTACACACAACCTCAAGCAAGCCTAATTGTCGCTTGCATGCAGTTGCTAATTCGAATGCTGATAGATAGATCGATAGATTTTGTAGGTGTAGAACTGTTATGGTTCGCCCGGGATGTACCACCGCTGCACCCACTTCTGCCGTGAGCAACTCTATTGTGTTTCGGTGGAAAGGTCCAGTTGCAGGCCACACTTACATGAGGCGACCACCAGCCTCCGGAGTAGCAGCGCAACTGCATACGACCTCAGACAAGACTTACCTATGCTTGCTTGAGGTTTTGTGCCGATATCCATGGGCTGCAGCGACCACTTAACACCACGTGGCCTGCATGTTCGTCTGCTACTCTATTCAAATAAAAAAAGCTAGTCTTCTCGTGTAAGTCTGGTTGGCAACTGCACCTTTCTGCCAAAACAAAACAGAATTTCGGAAAGGCAGTGCAGTGGTCGACCTTTAGTCAATGTACTTGTACAGTAGGTTCTAGGGTTCCATACCCGAAGGGTGCCAACGGGACCCTATTACTAAGCCTCGGCTGTCCGTCCGTCAGTCTGTCCATCTGTCTGTCACCAAGCTGTATCTTACATTTTCATGTTAGAAATTTTCACAGATGGTGTATTTTTCCGTGGCCGCTATAACAACAAATACTTAATATAGTAAAAAATAAATACTAAGGAGCCCCCATACAGTTAACGTGATTTTTTATAGATAATGGTACGGAACCTATCGTGCGTGCGTCCGACTCGCAATTGTTTCAAATAAAAAACTTATGATGAAGTGATTTAAATCGGATATTGACTCTAGCGAAGTCTGTGTATAGTAAACAGACCCAATAGCGCACATAATTGCGTTGTGCGACGGCACTGAACAGTTTACCAGCGTTTGTTCAATATACACGATACAACATCATGATGATATTATAATGTTATTTTTTACTTCATACAACATAAATAATATATGTACTAAACATATTATATCCGTGCTTTGAAGGATACATAAGCCATTTGTCCCGCTGTTATCGACAGATAACAGTCTTAGTTAATATCTTGTCGGGAGCCGTATGGGTGGTTTGAATAAGTCCGACAGCAGCCACTTACCCCTGGAGAATACTCCACCAGCCAGCATTGGAGCAGCCTAGTATTCTCCAGGCCTCCAATAACAGGCAGAGACATGTGCCCAGCAGTGGGATGCAAACAAAGGGTTGCAGGATTGCATACTAGCTTTCTCCCATGGAAATTTATAGTAAACAAAAGACGGCCTTAGGGTAGACGAAAAGCCAAGTAAGCATGATGTGGGTGAGGGGTCTATATTATACATACAATGTATACATTTTGTAGATGGTACAACTTTCATGGTTCTGCCTTTCCATGGTTTCCTTGAGTGATGCCGTGATTCCGTGAATTCCATGATTTCTTGGAAGTACTACTACGAGCTACTACGTCGTGTATGACCATAGAGAATACTGACTTACTTAGGATTGTGTAGATGTCCGTGGGTTGCAGCAACTAGTTAATAAATAGATAGATAGCGATCTAAATATTTTTGTAAAACCTTTTTTGCTGCGCATATTTGTGCAAATATAATATTTTCTTTTCTTTACTTTT
Source organism: Pyrgus malvae (assembly GCA_911387765.1). Classification (NCBI taxonomy): domain Eukaryota; kingdom Metazoa; phylum Arthropoda; class Insecta; order Lepidoptera; family Hesperiidae; genus Pyrgus; species Pyrgus malvae. The sequence continues at coordinate 29,623,673 of OU426950.1, forward strand.
CTTTTCAAAACACATGGCTGGCTCATACTCGTCTGCTACTCCACTCAAATAAAAAAATATCTATACATATACAATAAATAAGATTGGAGTGTCTGTTAGTAATATTAAAATAACCGCTTTTAATATCCATGTGAATGTATGTATATACGGTAAATACACCAAAATAATATTTTTTAAATTTTTTGTCTGTTTGTCTATCTGTCTGTCTGTCTGTCAGTCTAAAACGACTGGACCGATTTTGACGGGACTTTCACTGGCATGTAGCTTATGAAATGAGAAGTAACTTAGGCTACTTTTATATTAGAAAAAATCTACAACTAAATTCCACGCGGACGAAGTCGCAGGCGGCTGCTATTAAATATATAATTTTCAGTTTAAGTACTTTTAGTACTACTGGTTGACGCACACACTCATTATAAAATATTACAATATTTTCTTCCGATTGAGAGAAGTGATAAACATAATAAAGTTCTTACACAAACGTACGAGCAGAGGTTTAAGCCGGGGAACTTCATACATGGATAGTTAGTATATTAAGAACAATTGCTGCATTAATTCAATAATAACTCCCATTATTATTAAAACGACTAAAAATTAACACTAAATAATTACTCACTTATATTGTCTTGAGAACTTTTATTCAATTTAGTTTAAGTATAACTTTAAACTTAAAGAAAAATAAAACAATAATAAACACACGAATTCCTTGACGAATAAAAAGTACCAATTAATTGTAAGAACTCGCAAAATGGCAAATTAACGAGCTGAACCCAAAATTAACTTCCTTTCCGAACTGTTCAAGAAGTGTAATTAAAAAGCTTGTTAATTCTAATCTTCGTTAGCCTCTTGTGCGTTCCGCACTCCCTAGATAGAGATAAATACTTTAATAAAAGCAATACTACTGTATTGTTTAAACATAAGTACCTGGACGACCGAGCGTTGCTCGGATAAAAACAATTTCAATTTTCATATCACATGCATTGAAACAGCGAGTTTGATCTCTGTTTTGCCAGTCGAAATAATACAATTTCAAACCAATGCGAATGTGTCAGTCAGAAACAACGTTGTTTCTGCCCTAGGGGACCCGGCATCTTCATTTATTTATTATTTACGTCTTTATTTCAAGTCTGTCAGAATCGCATTGACAACTGTCGTCAAATCGTTGTCAAAAGATATTACTGCGCTATTTGTCTGAAAAAGTCTTACTACGACTGGCTACAGAAATCAAAACTCGTTGTTTCATTACATGTGATATGAAAAAAACAGTGTGTGGCACGGGACCAAACAAAGACGATTTTAGACCAGGGAGATGACAGTTCTCGCTTCGCTCGGGCAGTCACCTCTCAACCTCGTCAGAAATTGTCTTGTTTCACCCCTTGCCACACAATATACTATTTCTTTTTTCTTACAAAAAAAATATTTTCACAAAAAATAAAGGGGGGAAAAAGTACCCGGCGGCCGGCACCTAGGGAGAGCATACCAGGTTATGTGGGATTTGACCGCACTAAAACCCCCTCGGTGGCCTGCCTCTGCGCTTGGGGAGGACTCCGGGATCTCATAACGAACGCACCGGTGTCCGCGACGCGCGGAGCCCAGAATGGGCCCTTCTTCGGAGGTTAGATGTGCTCTCCTGCACCTTCCGATGTTTACGGCGGCTTGCGGCCAGACGCACACACCGCTGTCCTTCCCGGGGCTGCTGGCTGGACGAATCGAGCTCCGACTCTCCCCGTCCGCAACCCCGGAAGTCACCTTTATTAGTCGTCGCCTCTTACGATCAGGCAGGGGATACCGTAGCTCTATTCTTAATCCCGAAGCTACAGGGACTTTGCACATTATACCTAAAAACTCTGAATAGTCTAAAAATAATCTATAATTCTATCCGTTAAAATAATCGTGTAGTTATAGTTATTTAATTTATAAAGCAAAATACATATATTATTTTCAAAATAATATTTTAGTGCAGACTTTCTAAGCCCGTAGCATTTATTCGCTCGACTGGCGAAGCGCGTAGCGTCGTAGCCTGCTACGCTCGCTACGGATGCGTCTTGGACACAATGACCGAACGAAACTTGATATTATAAAAGCTTGCAAGATGCAGGCAGCTTTGTACAGCTCTTACAGTGTCCCAGAATAAGGTATACGATTCCAAATGTGATATTTTGTCGTTAACAATCTCGTAGCACTCAAAGGAAAATGCCGTTTTAAATCCGATTTATATTTTTGCGACCATTGTTAAGAAAACGCTGAGTTTCGGTTTCCATAAAGAGATTTTAGGCATTGTCGAAATGTTACCTCTATGTAGTTGAATTAGTTTTTATTATAAATTGCGCTAGAAGTTTGAAACAGCGAACATTTGCTGGATATGAAAATTTATTTCCTTGATGTTTTTCAAATTTTTAATAAAGGTTTTTAAAATTACGAGCATGAGCTGACAACTTTACTTGTCTTCCATTATTTCATTTATTTTTTGTAAATAAATTCAAAAGACCTGCTGAACACTGTAAACAAACATAATTTTCTATCATGCCTTCAGAAAGTAAATTGGAAAATAATATATATTTAAATACAGATTCATCATTAATGCTGCCGAAAGGCAAACCCTTGTAGAGGAAATGAAAAGCCCTTACGAGGAGAAATGAGAATCCTTTGCAATAAAGAGAGCCTATTATTCTAAAAAACATTTACCCTGAATGTTTTAACTCTCGTTATACTTTTGAAGCAGGTAGACGTTAATTATATAAAAAAACATGCTGTATAAGCATAGGAATGTTTTGTGTAGGATTATTTTTTCATTTTAATGGATAGGATGTATAAGGTTTTGCTCTGCTTTAAAAAACACCAATGCTCTAGTAATTTCGGCAGTGAGCCAATTATTTGATTTGGTTGAAAGATATGGCTGCTGGCCACATTTATATGAGGCATTTATAAGACTTCCAAGTGGCAAATTAAACAACATTCAAATCGAGAAAATACTCCAGCCCTAGGTGATGTATCCAAGGGAAGCAGAGACATTTAATATCATTTAGAAAACGTGTACGATTGTTTTTTTTATTTATTAAGGTGGTCTTCTATTCATTAGTTGCTTAATGGTCTCCGTAGATTGTGAATATCTACACAGAAATACAGGCAAGTCCTAGTCTTGAGCTAGTATAGAGCGGCAGTGCTACTCCGAATGCGGATGGTCGTCTTATGTAAGTCTAGCCGGCAACAGCACCTTTCACCAAATACAATAAAAAAATCATTTTATCATTTCCATTCAAAACATGAAAGTTCCAACACCTATAAATTACTTAACTACATTATATTTTATAAGCTGAATAATTCCACACAAACTACTGAACTAATTTTAATGAAATGTGGTACACAGACAGAATGGCCATGAGAAAGGATTTCCCATAAACATGTACTGTTCCTGTGGTATTAATTAGTATAAACATATAAAAGCAAATCACACGAGTGAAGCCAGGCTGGGTCACTAGTCTATACTAATATTATAAAGAGGAAAGATCTGTATTTTTGTATGTTTGTAATGAATAAACTCAAAAACTACTGTTCGGATTTCAAAAATTCTTTCACCATTAGAAAGCTACATTCACCCCGAGTAACATAAGCCACTTTTTACCGCGGGAAAATTCTTTATTCCTACGTAAAAACGGGTAATAGGGTCAACGCGGTTGAAGCAACTGGCTTAAAGCCTATGATTTTAATATTATAATATAGCAATGAAGCCTGGAATAGCACATAGGCTATTTCTTATTCTACGTGGACCCATTAAACGAGTCCACGCGGGCGAAGCCGTTGGCGGAAGGCTGGTATTTAATAAACTGGGTAATTCCACTCATACATTTTGTACGCATTTCCCCCAGCTATAGCTACTGGCTACTATATATTTGGTAACCGGGGATCCCCGAGAGGATCTACGCAGAGGCGCATTCTAATAACGCGGCGCCGGCAGCCGACTGACGGCGTGACTGATTGTCTGAGCACACAATGGAGCTAGTACCTTGTATGAACACACCATTTTGTGATTTTGTACTGCGACATATTAGTGTTGGAGATTTTAAGCTGATCTTTCATATGTTTTAAACACTTACGATATATATATATGCATGCTTTTTACGTGTAAAACACAAGAACAAATCGCTAAATGTCTGCCTCTCTCCAAATGCAATGCCTTACCAAGGCGCACTATTTAATCGAATTACTTGTGTAACATGTGCATACCATTAAATAAATAAATAACTGAAATAATCTTACAAGATGTCAATAGTAAAAGGTCTTATTGATTTTATAAAAAACGCTTTATTTTCTCAAAGTCTTCTGTTTGGAGGAAGTTTCAAAGTTCAAAAAGCGAATTACGATTGCGGCATCCTTTTCTAGCCACATGGTTTTTAATAGTAGCTGCAGCTCACTACAATCTCAAATTTAAGCAACTTTTTAAACACTAACGTCTAAATATCTACTAACAGTGCAACAAACTTACACTAGAAAACACGCAAGGCATGAATGTCCTTAGCCCCGATTTCACCCAATTACAAGGCTCATTCGGGACCTAATTGGATGTAGAATACTGTTGTCGCCGGAACCGACGCTGATTTCGTTAGTTAGATTTACAGGACTTTACAGGAATTATAAAAATTCCCATAAGGGACTTATTAAAATTTCATTTGCGATAGTAATGTCTTGTCATGTCTTTGTATAAACATCAATTTCTGTTATAACTTAACAGATTGGTGACCATCGACGATCGAAGACGCCCTGCTAACCACACCACAACTATACCAGCACCTTCATCCACGAAGTTCCTACATGTCCGTCCATCAGGACCTGGTAAGACATCAGAGCGCGCCGAGTATTTTAACCCGGTATATCCGTGTCGAGACCGCGGTCTTTATCACTCGACCATCGACACTCTAATAACATTACTGCTAATGGATAAATGAAAGCAGCAGTAATGGCTGCTACTGTGAAATTGTTCACGACTAACCATGCAAATCCTACCTGCAATGTAGTATCTATTAAAGTTTTTTTCATAGCGACTGTAAATTTCTTCAATTATTACGACCACTTTTGCAAGAGTACATAAGCCAGTCACGAATATCCTTAGCAACAAATTTTACCTTCTTTGGGCACCAATAACGAGTGTTATTAGGGACTTAATTGGATGCGGAACGACAGTTCTGTTGTCACAGTAACTGCCTTGGTCTTTGTTAGAGGTAGATTTTCGGTACGTCACAGGTTTCTCTGTGTTTGTTAACACAAGGATATCAAAGTGAATTACTATCCTACAATTTAAAACAAATGAGACAAGCATTTGGGTGATAAATGAATTTATGAAAACAAATTATTTGGAATAGTAATAGTTTTAATAAGCGGTAAAACTTTTAAATTATCGAAATTTTTTATTTAATGTTTTCAAATGTAATATTAGATGTCCAGGTCAACAGTTACAAGCTACCTGCTCTGACTTTGTACATAATATTACTAATAAAATGTCCGCTGATAGTATAATAAATGTTGAAATACGCCAGGTATAAAACTAGCCCCCAATTCAGTTTTTTTTAATTTCCTTTGATAAAAAGATAATGAATTTACATGCGACTTTGGAGTAGTCGCATCAACCTGTAGTAATAAACATCTACAAACTTAAGCAAACTATTTGGCTGTTTTAAACACCAGTTCTCATTCCACCCAATAATTTAAACTACATTCTAAAATGTAACATCATATTCAAACAACACACTTATAAACACTCGGGGAGCTGTTCTTGTCACGCAATTACTGCAGCGACAGAGTTGCAGCGAACGCGAGACCGCGAACTTGATTATTCATGTCGCAGATACAGGACCGAGATGCAGGCTTCCTTTGATGCTACAAATATATCAGGTAACGGCCAAGTCGTAGGAAAAGCCAAATAATACACAACCGCGAATCATTAAAAAAGGACCACACATCAGTGCATAGATCAATTTAATATTTTAAATGGTTAGAATACAGTCAGCATCACGTGCTTGGCGTGCATTTTTTTGCTTACCCTTGATTAGTAATGATTTACTCAATCTCTTTTATGATAGGACTCTACGGCACAGTAATGGGAATTCATTACATCCAACAGTTCAAAAAAAGAATGTCCCCCATTTTTAATTCTTTAACGCATCTTTTAGATTTGTTTCTGCTTGTTATCTTATTATTTAAAATTCCAGCTTAATATCTGCTTCAAAATTGCAAGATTCACTGAACTAAAATACATTGCAGGTTTTAAAATACAATGAACGAAAAATTTAGCCCTAAAATAGCAAACGTTTATATTTAGGTCCACAAAACAATGAACAGAATAATTTGGAAAGCCAAACCGTTTCAACATCAAAGCGTTTTGTCAATGAACATTATTCAGATTTACCAACAATGAAATGCGGTAATAAAATATCCGATGGCTACAGATAAAGAGAGTATCCACTTACTCGTATCAAAGTTTTACTTTTTATAGATGTTGATTTTGTGCAAGTAAAACGATTATATGATTATATCTGTTAATACGTTAATCAAAATAAGAGTAGAAATATTTTAAGCTTATTTTATTAATTGTTTCTTTATTTCACGCAGTACCTAATATAAACATGAAGAGCGCGAGACCCGTGATAATTAAATCCTGTAGTTTTTATTTAGATCGGTATAACAAGTAACGGTAAAACAAGCTCCAAAGGGTTAGATCTGTAACCGCCGCTTAAACTTCAACACTACAGTTCAGGAATGAAACGATACAACAAAGATTAAAGATATATCGCCCACTTTCTTAAGACTTTGATTAATTTTACACTTTCTGTATTGTTGTGAACTTTCAGAGAAGCGGTTCGCCTTTGCTTTTCTTCTGCAAATTTCTTAAGGATTTTGTATACTTTAAAGTTGAAATTGTTACGAAGTTTTCGTTTTATACCGTTAAATTGAGGGTGTTTAAATGCTTTAAGTCATTAGAATAACTGTTTTCCATATTGGATCAGTGTTATTTTTACTATACGATTAATGTACAACACATTTCAAAACATCCCAACCAGATTTCTATATTTTCCTGTGCCTTTCTTATAAATATTGAGTGTTTAATGAGTATATATTTCTATGTATAAAAGTTATTTCCGGCTTGCCCACATCTAAGTTTTGTTTGAAAAGTCGGCTTGATGGACATTTTCATAACTTACGTCTGTGCGATTGACATCCTCCATTATTGAGAAGTACGACCAGTTATTTCCTCGCTTAGTGTGGATACGTACGCAGCAGAAAAGGTGTTTTTTTTTCTAAAATTATACGACTATTTTGTTCGTTTTCTTGCTGATGGCTTTTACGTCCCACTGCTGGACGCAGGTCTCTCACCACTATTGGCCTGGAGCTTCCTCCACCATATTGCCCCGATGGAGAATGGTGACCATTCCGCTTTCGGATACTTTCAAACTGTTTAACAACTGTTGTCTATCGATAACAACTGAGACCGATTACTTTTAAATTTTATAGCTCCACGTTGGGCGCCAGTTATAGCTCTGTGTAGTATTCTAGGGCGGAGAACGGAAAGAAAGTCTGTTGGATGTACACCCGCTTAATGTGCAACACATATATAGCCAAACAACGTTAAAGATAAATCTTATCACAAAAACAAGACGCGAGCCGCGGGAGTCTGTGTCGCACTGCCTGCTCACTCGCGCCATTCGCACCTCGCGGCAGAATCTGACAACTACTAACGGGGTTGCCCGCTATGATATTTACACCACAGTTTGATGACAAAAATCGTAATAAAAACATGTTTGAATCTTTTAGTATGTATTGGATAACATTTTTTTTTGGCTAGAGGTGCACATCCAACAACTAGTTTATGCCATACGTTACGGCTCTGCGTGCTTTATATCTAATGCTTTAATAGGTTATGCCAATGTCAAGTAATAAAAAACATCAGTCATGCTGCATTTTAAAAACCTTTATACCTGAAAATTTATTTTAAACAGGGCTGGAGTTTTTTTCCGCCCGCTTTTTTCTCCTAGCCCACATAAGCCTTAGCGCACCCAAAGCGGATGACGGTCAGCCGATGGCCGTACAACAATGACAAACATCAAGTATACAGGGTGTCTCATTTAAATCGGTCAGTATGGGAAAGTCTGAAACTATAAGACATACGAAGATCTGTTCTTAGGAACCATGTCATCGATTTTAATAATTAGAAAAACTGCATTCATACATTTTAAAAAAAACCTGTACTGGACTCGGGAATCGAACCCGGTTGTTTTGAAAAATAAACGTACACTATTTCTATTTAAATATCGATTGTGTAGGTCTTAAGCAGTAAATGTCTCTATGAAACATGATGTCTGAAATGAATAAAATGCATTGTTTTCACATACTTTAATTTATTTTAGTAGGTGTTCGAAGTGACCACCGTTTTTTTTCTCTCTTATCTTATCTTACTATTGCATTATGTATCTTCATGTGGTGAATTTGCGTTAAAATTGACTCTATGGCTGCTTTTAGGTCTTCAACGGTGTCATAACTTGTTTTATACACTTCATCCCACAAAAAATAGTCTAGAGGCGTTAAATCGGGTGACCTCGCGGGCCATTAGATAGGGCCATTCGTACCAATCCATTTTTCGAGAAAGTTCTCATTTAAAAAGTCTGTAGCTATGCCACTATTGTGAGCCGGTGCTCCATCCTGTTGAAAATAAAGTTGTTCTCTTGCTTTTGCTGACATTTCTCCTAGGGCCTCTAAAAGATCTTATAAGATTGCAAGGTACTTGAATCTATCCAAACGTCCATCATAAATTTTAAACATGAGTATGAGCGTGGGGTGGTTTTCAAGATACTATTAATTAACACCATGCACCCCACGCTTTTTTACAGTAAAATACATTTTCTTCTTATTTTCTACTTTTTAGTTCGTATTTACACAAAAGCGTGTTTTTTAGTTTTTTAAACTACATTATTTATTTTTTAAATAATCTTCCAATAAATCCAACTGCTCAGTGTTTGTAAAACTCATTTTTCCAACCACACAGCAATACACACAAAAATACCTAAGCAGAATGTTTTATGTTAAGTTCCCGCCAAAACATTGACACTCCAACCTTTTTTTTCTTTTTTTTTTTGCTATTCGGCCAGATACACCAAGACGTTCCATTTTTAAATGAGGTTTATCACGTCTCTATCTACATACTTATTTTTAGTAGGCTTTTCAATTGATTGTTAGTGTTTGATTAATACGTAGAAGTAAATAATTGCAGTATTAAATAGATAATATTATCGCAGATAACAAAACTTCCGGAAAGGTTTAATGTAATGGCCATGCCATATGATATGTAAAGCGGTGTATGTAACAAATTGCGACACCAGCAAAGAGGTACAACCGACCATTAGAGACAATTTTACATGCCTGAAATAGTTGAATATTGTAACGGTCACTTCGAACATCTACTAAAATAAATTAAAGTATGTGAAAACAATGCATTTTATTCATTTTAGACATCATGTTTCATAGAGACCTTTATTGCATAAGACCTACACAATCGATATTTAAACAGAAATAGTGAACGTTTATTTTTCAAAACAACCGGGTTCGATTCCCGAGTCGAGTACAGGTTTTTTTTAAATGTATGAATGCAGTTTTTCTAATTATTAAAATCGATGACATGGTTCCTAAGAACAGATCTTCGTATGTCTTATAGTTTCTGACTTTCCCATACTGACCGATTTAAATGAGACACCCTATTATAATATACACTTACGATATTTTCATATGCATCACTTACAATATCCTGATGTATATCCTAGGTAATACCTAGGATGCTAATAAACTATTTCATTTCATTTCGTAAAAAGCAGGTTATAAAAAAGCGCTCTCGTTGATAAATTTTGCTACTATTAAAAACCTTAACAGCGACCACAATATTAGTTTCAAAGTGTTACAAGAACTATTCTCACCTAAAATGAATATCAAGTAAACCACAGTGTAACTTAAAGCTGCTGTTATTAAACTCGGAGCCATTAAACTTACATAGCTCTCCAACTTCTAGGAACTTCGCAAAGTGTTTGCCATTCAACAAACACAAGGAAAAAGGAAAATAAAGTGTTTTGGTTTGTTCATTCTCAATAATGGGGACGAATAATGGAATGAAAATAAAAATGAAAAATGATTTATTGATAAAAATACATTTCACATACAACAAGTCGCAAGGGCCCTGTGCTAGGTTCGAAACCTGTGTTACAGGTGCCCCGCTCATCACCCGGGACATTATACAGTGTTTATCAAGAGGTACAAGTTTGTACAATAACAAGACAATATTTTAACTAATGATACAACACAACAGTAACATAAATTTTAACAATATAATATAGGAATTGCAAGAGAGTGCGTGTGTGTATGTGTGTGTGTGTGTATGTGTGTGTGTGTGTACGTGTGTTTGTGTGCGTGTGTGAATGGGTGTGTGCGCATGTGTGTTTACGTATATGTATGCACGTGCATGTTGTATTGACTAAGTGCTCTGTTTCATCATAGTTTAATTTCAATAAGTAAGATAATGGAAAGGTTGAAATTTCATTAACATCAAACGACTTATCATTCATTTAATTAACACTGCAATATTGTAAATGGATTTTATAAGATGTCTCTAAAATGGTTATAACAAAATCGTTTAAATCAGAAGCTGATATAATCTGAGTAATTGTCAGTTAAAACGTTAAAATTATTGTCCTTTACGACAATAGCACGTGAAGGTTGAGCGTAGACATTGAAATTTGTATTTTGTTTTAATAGGTTAGGGTCTATTTTTGGTTCTATTGTGGGTACGTAAGATATTACCGTGGAAAGGTATTTCCTTTGCAGTAAAATTAATCTTGGCCTTATAAAAGCTAACGAGCCCCGTGCAGACAGCCGATAGAGCAAGCACAATAGTATATCGTTGGCGTTCACGTCAACAGAACATAGTTATTTCGTTCGTACATAAAGTAACATAAGTAACGACGTTACTTTAGTTTTATACATACCACGTAGTTGATGATTTTAAGGTATAATAAAATGATAATCATTGTGCGGCGCTGCGCTGGTCCCAATAAATCGTTGCAATGCCAGACCTATTTATTTATAGTATTTATAAGTTTATAAATTTATGCAACTTGTACCTCAATTTAATCACATAATGCTTTAGGTTAAGCTTAATAACTGTGTGTTTTTTATAAATAAATCACAACTAAGAGCTTTTGTATTCTTCGTATTACAAAAGTCTTTGCTTGTTGTCAAATTTCCAAATCCAGGTCAACGTAAAGAATCCTGACTAGATTTGATCCCATGAAGAAATGAATGAAATTGAATATGCCACATAATCGGATGATCGTTTTTTGATAGCGGTGATTTAGAAGTTTGATTTTTATAGCCGTAAGGTAATTGGAGAATATTTTTTTCAACCTTTTTATGTCCCACTGCTAGGCATAAACTTTCGCAGACATAGGATGTAGTCCACCAGCCAGGCGCAGTCGTAGCCTTCAATGGGGGGGGGGGGGTTGCCAGCAAATTGCCCTATATGAAGCCTTGGTGAAGAGTCATTTGGAGTATAATTCGGCTATATGGTCACCGAGTGAGACGAAGTACATCAACATGCTGGAGCGCACTCAGAAAAAATTCGCCCGGTTTTTGTTTTCAAAATTATATGGGGTTTATCCGGGCTACCCACTCCTATACCCCACTTTGTTCGTCCTCGGTATGGTGGGGTATAGTAGGCTGGAGGTGAGGCGAGCGGTCTCCCTCGCCCAGTACCTGTTTAAGGTATTGAGAGGAAAGCTGGACAACCCAGGCGTACTGCAGGAGTTATCGCTGTGTGTGCCCGACAAATACATTGAGCGGCGCCGCCGGCCGCCTCTGCTGGCGCTGCCGCACGCACACACTAACCTGCTGCGTAACGCACCACTGACGCGGGCGCTGCGCACGCTCAATGCCATGCATGACACAATTGATTTATTTAGTTGCCCACTAAGCGAGTTCACAAAGGTCGCGTTTTATGTTGTAGAAACATGTGCGGATATGTAATTATTTAATTTGTTATTTTAATGTTATTTTACTATATTTTTAATTGAATACTGACATTGGTTGAATAATTTTATTATGTTTTTGAATTTTATTATGAATATTTGAATTTGACAAATGATTATTGAAAATTGAAGTTCTTGAATGTTTCTGTTATTTAAATTTTTTGACATGAAATGTAATAAGTATGTATATGACTATTTTATAATTTGACGAAAAATTTGACATTTAATTATTCATTATATTGTAATTTTTAATGTTTCCTACTTTTATATAGATGTTTAGTAAGGAAAATAAAAATGTATTTTTTCAACCTAATGCATGTTATGGGATAATAATAATGTAAACTACACTAACGGATTAGGTCACCTGTAATGTTAGTTGTAATGTGGATATGAATAAATAAATAAATAAATTTGGGGAAAAAGGTGTCCCAAATTGGCTTGTTTCGCCTTCTGTCTACGCATGACTGATGGATTTGGGGGGGGTCATGTCTGCGACCCCCCCCTTACTGGGACCGCGCCTACCTCCAGCACACTACACTAGCCACGTGCGGATCAAATAATAAAAAACAACTCTTTTTTATCAACTTTTTTATATCAAATTGATGGTGCCAGTGCATTGGTGGACATTATGCCTTAGAAAAATTATAAGTTACTCTTAGACGTACTCGACGAAGGAATTATAATATCATCAATTGTATATCACAATATTTTTCCTCACCGTGTAGCAACGGTAAAAACGAACTTATTTATATGGTGTTAGTATGGTATTAGTAAACTGTTAGATATTACAAAAGTTCTTCTCGACTTTGATCGGAAAGCCATAAAGAATTTAGAAAGGAATTCCTTGCGATGTAGAGGTTTATAGATAAAGAAATAAATAATGAAGTTCTCTAAGGGTTTTTATTCTTTTTATAAGTTATGGGAGAATAAAATACACGGTAATAATAACGATATTTTCATTTTTGGAGTCCTCGGGTAGGTCGTGAGGGATATATATTTTCATTAAACGCTAAACGGGCCATAACTTTTGATTGGCGGAGAGTGTCCGAAACGCGGCCCCGTGAGGATAAACGCGGATTATTGTTCAGTGGTGCTTCGATGGTTTACGAGGAATAAGAATGTACGACAAGGTTTCTTTATGAAAGCCTACGTTATGTTTCTAAGAATAGGGTATGGAAAATGATTTTAATAAATGAAAATAATATGAGTATAAATAAATGACAACCCGTGTGGCATAACGGTGATCATAGCGAATCGCCTAAAGATTCAATTCCCGACGAGGCAGAAATTTGAATGATGAATTTATATTTCTCTTCTAGATCTGGGTGTTTAGTTTCTGTCTTTGCGTGGCGCAGGGTATATCTACCCTACTGTGGGGCTATGAGTGAGATACGTAATTAATTTATTAATATTTCTACTAATTAGGCGGACGGCCAATATTAAGGACGCCTGGATACTCAATCACGCTGCTCCAATGCGGGTTTGTGGAGACGCGAGTTATTAGCCAACCCGCTGTTGGATATTTTCAAACCATAAGGCCACCAACAAGGTTTAACGACTGTTATCTATCGATAACAACCGAGACCGATAGCTTAACTGCGTTGATCGCTTGTGTTTTACGCAAGTTGCCGGGCCATGCGCGCTTTCTTCCGTTCAGTTTTTGTTGTAACAATATAAAACTCTCACGGCGTGGCCTAACTGCCTCTCAATTTTCAGATAAGACCTGTGCCCTACGGTGGGACATTTAACGCGATGGAAAAACGGCATGAAAATTGCCACTAGCGTTCACCCATTTTACTCCCAACGCGCCCAACATTGTTTTATTATGTAGAGCATTTGCAATCCACTGTAACTGCTGAGCTTTGCAAAGTTTGAAGTCTTAGAGATGTGACTATGTTCGAAGAACCAAAAATAAAAATCCTATTTTGCCGTGACAGCTCCTAGTTACGTTGGAACAAAAACCGCTGGAGCCTTTTATTTTTGGAACGGTGGTCTGGCAGCGAATTGATTCTACTATGTGGAACGCTGTTTTATATTGGGATATCGGGGATTCATACATATGGAGTGTATTCCACAAATATGGTAAACGTATTGAACGAACAAGCTTTGGACTGTATGGTAACAAAATGACTGAATTTCCTTCACGTGACGCTGAGCTCAATAAGCTTATAAACGTGGATAGGTTTACTTTTGACATTCAAGCAAATATCAAATTCCTTATAAGAACAGGTTTTCTTCGGGAATTGTTGAGATAAAAAGATATGACAAGCACTTAGAATGATGAGACTTTTACCTTGTGCTGACGTCGCAAAATCACATCAAATTTACATTTTATTGACGTCTCGAAAATCTTACAACACGTAATGTAGGACAAAATGTATTATAGTAAACTCATAACCCTGTGCCCAAACAAGTGGCTATACTCATGCAGTAAGTTTGGACTACATTATCAGCTCAAAAATAGGTATGTTCTACGACAGTCTGGTACATACTGGAATTAATAATAATTAAATAAATTAAAATTTCGTTTTTCCTTGGTCACGTCATCGAGACCGAGATGACGGCGCCGAATTAGCGGTACATACATTTACTATGCCTGCGTGTCCACCGCACGTCCGTCACCCGAGCGCCGTCATCCTGGGTGCCGAGATTTCGAGTAGATCGGCGTGACCGCTCGGGCCCGAGATTTTGACGAGCCGATGTGCCGGCAATACAAAACAAATTTGAACTTGTCCACGGTTATTTTATTTTGTCTATCATCAATTATAGTACTTAACAAAATTGTAATAAAAATAGCCAAGAAATTTAAACACTATATTTATTCTTAATAAAGCAAAACACGCCCCTGTGATGTATCGTTCACGTATTACTTCGTTCACTTCTTCGAAAACGCGACTACCACGCGTTGGACGAACGCTCAAATACATTAAAGAACGCTATCCACGCATAATCCCACACTATGGTTCCCTGTATAGTGGGTACGCACACGGTTCCTCGTTGATTGTTACTTCCAAATGCGCTCAGAATATTATTAGAACCGTTTTGTTTGTATCAAAAGCAGCATATTTAACTCGTAGAGAGCAGCAGATTAGTGCTGAATAGAGAGGAAATGAGCGAATTGTTGCGAATCCAAAGCAGACATGTTTACACGAAGAGCGATTATCTGCAGCGTCAGGCAAGTACTACGGGATAAGTGCATGTTGGAGAGGAAATGGTGTGATTATTTCGAATTCAAACAATAGATTAGAGGGAGATTTAAAAGGTATGCCAAACAGCCGTCTGTCCACCTGACCATCTGAAGAAGTCAGCGGAAAGCCGCTGGACTCAGAAGGCGCAGGACCGGCCAGAGCTGCGCAACTTTTAAAGGCTGATGGATGCATGCTGCGACGTGCAGCGGAATTAGCGCGTGGTATAGAGAAAATGGCCAAATTTATTGAGGACACAAAGAATAGATAAGAACTATGTTGTGCGCAACAAAGCGAGCGCGTTTAACACGTAGAGCGATTACGTGCGGCGTCCGGCGAGCGCGGGGGATTAATGCTGTTGGAGAAGAAATGGAACGATTTGTTGCGAATCCAAAGAGATAGATTAGAACTGTGTTGTATGCAATAAATTTGTATTCAATAATTTAAAACAACGAGTCACGAGTCCGGTGACCGTGGTGGATCTGTACATTTAGGATAGGATATGGTATCATTTGTTGAGAACACAAAGAATAGATAAAAATGACGTTTTATGCAACACACTGACCATGTTAAACACGTAGAGCGATTATTTGCGACAACCAGCAATCGTATCAAGATTACTGCATAGATTAGTGAATAGGAGAAGAAATGGCGCAATTTGTAGTTCCCGACAGTTTATTCAGGAAATATACACATAAAACCAGATGAGGGAATGGAAATAGAATGGAACTTACTCCACTACGTTTCTCATAATCCGCATTGGAGATAAGGGTTGGAGATCATCCCGTCGGGTTGTCAAATGTTTTGAAGACTTAACGAATAACGACTTGTACTTAAAGATTGTTACCGGGTATTACTATTTAATTTGTCACCGATTTTGGTGGTACCCTCATGAAATTATTTACTACTATCATCTGGTCTCTAAATTCACTCACAAGAAAAATATTAGCTGTATAGAGCATGTGTTCTGAAATTTATGTATTTTCGATTTTTAAATAATGACATTGCTAAAACAGTGTGAAAAAGAGCACTTATACAAGAGAAAATGCATCCAAAATCCCCCGATTTGTCGGTTGTCAGTGGCGATTCGTTCTCGGGCAACGCCAACCGGCAATATGTCCTCACTCTGCTTTAATACTCATTATGTTACAACGCAGAGAAGACCAGAACAGATTGCAATCTTTTGCTCTCTTTGCATTTTAATAGGGAATATTTTCTTTTGGATCTTCTGAAAGTTTTATTGCTGGCTTAGCTTAGGATGGTGGACTTCACATGCCCAAAAGTAATCTTGGCTCTGACTCAGGCATAACGTGTGTTAACATTCGTAAGCGCATGCCTTATTCAAGGGCTTATTGTATAAATAAAGGGAAAATTCTTAGGTTATATATCTCAAAAACTGATAAAGCTTTATTCATGTAATGCAATAACTGTGATATTATCTTATTGCACTAACTCTGAGCAACAATATGATTACCCTTATTCTTGTTGCAATTATGCCTAGTTCCTCGCCTCAGTACCATTGCTGTGCCTATTTTTGAAAAGAATCATCAGCCTTCAGAGTAGCAACTTGACTTCAGATAAGACTTAAGCTTATCTAAAGTTTGATATAGATATCCATCCAGCCGAAGCCGAAGATCGGGCTCAGTGGCACGCCTTGGGAGAGGCCTATGTCCAGCAGTGGACTGATATGGGCTGATGATGATGATGATGTGCTCCATGGGCTGCAACGACCACTTAACACTACTTTGCCTGCCTTCGTCTGACACCTTACTTAGTAAAAAAATATTTTCAACTAAACCTACAATAGAAAACAGTTCATCAAATAAATTAGACAAATATAAAAGCTACTTAACCAATTACTAGGTCGTCAAAGCGTAGCCTACTTAAGCGGAACAATAAAATCCCCGGAGAAGCCCGCGGATGAACAGGATAAAGGGAATAAAGAGATAATTGCAATAACCCACTCACGTACTTTTAAAATGGAACAATCGCTTATTTCCCGCCGAGTCCCACAGGAATCAACCTCATTACTTATTATACATAAGTATTCCAAAAAACCTGAAAATTTTCTGATTAAACTAGCATGAAAAAGGTACTGCTAGTACATCAAATGTATCACGTAACTATAAGGAGGTAAATGTTAAAGGACATTTCACCAAAACACTTTCATGTAAAAAAAACGGGTTGCACTCCGGTAGTGCCGGCAGAAGTGAAAACTTGAACATAACGTTGTGCATTTTTGATATTTTGCAATGGTTAGGGAATAATTTCGCACGAATTGCTTTTATTATCAGTATTATTTTTCATCTAATATTTTCAGTATTTCATCTATCTAGTATTTTTATAAAGTACTCACTAATTTTCTTTCACTATTTTTTCGTCACTTTTTTCATTAATAGATGCATTTTGTTCAATGTCCATATTTTAAATACTTGATAGTTATAAACGAATTTTACAAGTATAGACAGTGGAGCCACACGAGCCGTCATCAGCTGTCTCCCCACCATATTACGAATATTCGATCAGGCTACGTGTCCTGACGCGAATTTAACATTTTTTACCCTTGCCAAAAAAAGTGCACAACGCCGCTAAAGAAGTTTTCACTTCAAAAATTCCGAGACGAGAATGTATATTATTATAATGGATGTAAATCGCACTGTCAAAAAGATTTAGACCTCAAGCAGAGCTGAGCTTCTATCTCTATACGCAGCTACTTCACAACGAAGCAAGTTAGTAAAAATTAGTAGTAGTGAAAATTCGTGACATTGCCGATTGGTCAAAGGGTTGGTAGATATCATGCCTTCAAAAAATTTATTCGTAGCTCACAGTCGTGCACCATGATGGAAAACATCGTAATCAAATGTATGTATGAAACGAGCTTCTCGAGATTATATTTTTTTTTCATAGGTATGAGATATTTTCACCGGGGAAGTAGCCCATGTCACACTCCAGCCTACTATCTCTTGCACAAAAACTTCAGTCAATGCAAACGACAAACGAAAAAATATAAAAGAAAGACATTCACATTAATAATCCTAGTAAAAATTGGATTCAATCAGTCAACCAATCAGTGAAGTTCAAAATAACACAAAATTTGCCAACTTTTGGAGTGGCAACTGTTAGTGACTGGGAACCCTTGAAGACCCTTCCGAGGACCCCACTCGAAACTTTGTTTCACGCTCTGCATAACATTTCTGTGATTGTTTAGGACATCTTAAAAAAGCCAAATATACATTACAAAATTAGTGGCATTAAATTAGTGTCGTGACAAGAGTTTCTTCAACAGTTTCACGTGTAAACATCAATATTTACAAGGTATGCACTAGTTTCTAACAATAATCATTATGTTGTAAAACTAACAATAATTTTTTAATACAACTAATGACACGAATTTTACCATGTAAACGAGACGTGAAACTACAGTCGTGTGAGGAAAAGGGGAGATCTCCCGTCAGGCATCGCCTGTCTGGTTAACGCGATCCGAATGCTAACTTCGGACTATATATAATATCACTGAGAACCTAAGAAACTTCGATAGCGTGATTCAGGATACGTCTTATAATTGGCGAGTTCAGTGTGACGTGGTATAACATAGGTATTCTGTTGTGTATTTATTTATTATAATTAATATTTAAAATTCGCTTCTTGAGTTGTCTTGCGTGGTCAGCAATTCATATGAGGCGCGCGGTCATATTACTCAGTAGGTATCGCGCCGGTACAGTCGCTAAACAACTTGCGCCCGGGTAGACTAAATTAGGTCAAAGCTTCGAAACCCATGGAGACATGGTCGCAGCCATACTATTAATTTCACGACACTATTAATTTAACAAAACTAGTTTTCTAAGTATTGAAAAATGTTTCATGAAATTATTTCACCATTTATGCCAATTATTTATTACTGTAAATTCGGTTTTTTACCAACGCAATCATTAGAGATTTTATGTAAGTCCTTTAAATGCAGTGAATGATCAAAACGATGTTATCTATAGGAGCTTCGGGATTAAGAATAGAGCTACGGTATCCCCTGCCTGATCGTAAGAGACGACTAAAAGGGGACTTCCAGGGTTGTGGACTGTGTGAGTGGGAGCTCGATCCGCCCAGCCAGCTGCCCCAGGAAGGACGGCGATTTGTGCGTGGCGGAAGGTGCAGGAAATCTCTTCTTATAGTGACCGAAGACATTCGTAAAGGCATGGAGGATAGGAAAGTCACAGTGCTAGTTCTTATCGATTTTAGTAACGCTTTTAATATGGTTGACCATGATATCCTCCTAGCTTTACTACGTCACTTTAACTTTTCAGACACTTCCTTAACCTGGTTTTCTTCGTACCTCCGTGGCCGCAGGCAGGTAGTTCATTACAGTCGGAATAATTCTGACTGGTATGATCTCCATTGCGGTGTGCCACAAGGTGGTATCCTTTCACCCCTCTTATTTTCTATCTTTATCAACTCCCTGTGTTCTTCCTTCTGCTGCTCTTACCACTTGTACGCCGATGATCTGCAGATCTACGCGCAAGCGGATATACTGTCCTTGGATACCGCCATCGACAGTATTAACAAAGACTTAGACGCAATCGCAAATTGGTCAAAGAGATTCGGCATTTGTGTTAACCCGAGCAAATGCCAGTCGATTATTGTCGGAAGCGATCGCCAGTTGGCTAAAGTCAATCTAAGTCTTGTCAACCCAGTCAAATTTAACAACATTGTTATTCCCTTTTCCTCCAGAGTAAAGAACTTAGGAATACTATTTGATTGCAACTTGCGATGAAATGCGCAAATAAACGAAGTTTGCCGATCTGTCACTTCTAAGCTCTGCGCGCTAAATCGGCTCAGAAATTTCCTGCCTACGAAGACTAAGGTTTCATTGGTGCAAGCTCTGATTTTCCCCATTATTGATTATGGTGATGTGTGCTTTACGGATCTAAACGAAGATCTCTTAAACAGACTTGATCGTCTCATTAATAACTGTATCCGTTTTATATTTGGCCTTCGGAAGTTCGATCACATAACGTCTTATCGCTCGCAGTTAAATTGGCTCCCTATTCGTCAACGAAGGCAATTTAGGATACTTTCAATGCTTTTCTCTATTCTTTTTGATGACAATTCCCCTAAATATTTGAAACAAGAATTCACATTTTTGAGGGACACTCATGAACGGCATTTGCGTTCTTCTGGGTCTAACGTGCTCTCTATTCCGCTTCACCATTCTGGGTTTCTGTCTTACTCATTTGCCGTTCAATCCGCACGACTCTGGAATGCGCTTCCTGATGATCTAAGAAAACCCGCCAGCAAACATACTTTTAAAAGGATTCTTCGACGTCACCTGCTTGATCCCACTGAATGATTCTTTTTTCTCCATTTTCGCGTTGGGATCGTGATTGTCACTTTAATCATCATCGTTATATGTATATATGTATATGTTTATATTTAGTTCATATTTATTATATGTAAGTATTATACAAAATATATCTATCTATTTTTATATATTAGGCAAATATATGTTTATATATTAATATTTTATTTGTGTATTTAATAGTATGTAGGTATCTATTTGTGAGTATATATTATATATTATAATATAACGAACTTTTCTTCACGCCATGCAAACCACCTTTCACCGCTTCTCAGACTGCCTTGTGGTTGACTGGCAGAGAATGCTTTTAGCATTAAGTCCGCCCTTGTTCTTGTACATTAGTATAAGTTCAAAAAGATTAAATAAATAAATAAAATAAATAAAGCACATGTGATCTTCCGAAAATGGGCCCATTCTGGGCATCGCGTATGGAGGACACCGGTGCGTTCCACTGGAGATCCCGGAGTCATCTCCAAGCGCAGAGGCAGGCCACCGAGGGGGTTTTAGTGCAGTCAAATCCCACATAACCTGGTATCCTCTCCCAAGAAGCCGGGTACCTTTTGAAGGTTTCCCCCCGATACCAAAAAAAGGCTACTCCATGAATAGCATGATGAATTTATAACGTCATAGAATTTGGATGGTTTACACACACACATCATAATACACTTCATACGTTATATATTTGAATTTCAACTTATTAAAAATCCCCGAAAAGTATAATCTATCCAAACTATATAAATGTAAAAGTTTGTTTGTTTGTTTGTCCTTCTTTCATGTCACAACCGTGTCATGGATTGATTTGATTTATGGTATAGAGACAGTCGAGTGACTAAACAGTGACTTGGCTACTTTTTATTGGAAAAATAAAAAGTTAAAGTAATCTCATTCTTAAGCGAAACAACGAGTTATGGCGAAAAGCTAGCAACACTACAAATGTGAAAGTAAGTCTGTTTGTCCTTCTTGAACGATTTAGCAGTGCTACGGTTGGACCTGATTTTTGTATGGAGATTGTTTGAGGGTCATATTTTTAACCGGGGAAAATATTTCATTCCTGTGGGAATAACTTGTAGCCCACACGGGTGGCTAGGTAATTATTATTTTGGAGCTAATATTACAAACGTACATAACACAAAAAATATATATGATTTAAAATATATTATAAGCCCAAACCAGTCCTATTTGAAGAGTTCAGTAAACATTCCACACAAACTGAAATCGTACTTACTCATCTATTGTTCTAAATGTTAACAAAATGTATTTACCAACTTGCTTTGCCTCAAGGTCGTAACGGTACCCATTTCAAGGAGCCGGAGGGTTCCGCCGGGGCCCGTGATTGGGGCCTACGAGTGCTTGACTCAATCTGAAGGCATTATTGTTGGACCTCTTTATAGGCTTCCACTTGAAACTTCCGCTAGAAAACCTATTGTTTCATTTGTGATTGGATCGTTAATTAATTTTGAATGGGACTGTTATAAAGTGGAACTAGTACAAAAATAATAACAAAATTAAAAGTCATATATCAAAATAAATTTTTAGTGTCGATCTATTTCATATTTGAATTACTAAACAATTTGGGCCACTTCATATGTATCTAGTACCTGGACGACCGAGCGTTGCTCGGGTAAAAAAATTTATTTTCTTAGTTTAATTTCAAACGAAACACTCATTTGCTTAAAGTTACTTAACAACGCCATTTGAAACGTCACAATAAAAAAAAATTTCACAAAAATTACGAAATAAACGCAATTTGGTTATGATTGAAGTTTGAACCCGGGTATCTAGTTCCGCAGTCAGTCCACGTTACCATTCGGCTGAGGAATCTTTCAAATCGATATTGTCATTTCTTTGAATGTCTGATTGGCGGATGGCTTTTGACGGCGTTCTACGCCACAATATTTTTAATGTTCTCCAATAGATGTCAGGAAGAGTTGTAAGTTTCAGTTTATATTTAAG
The DNA here is from genome assembly GCA_911387765.1 of Pyrgus malvae. NCBI lineage: Eukaryota > Metazoa > Arthropoda > Insecta > Lepidoptera > Hesperiidae > Pyrgus > Pyrgus malvae. The sequence continues at coordinate 29,646,214 of OU426950.1, forward strand.
TTGATTATCGCTGAAATATTTTTTTGTAATTTAAAATGTCTAAAAATAAAACCTAGCTGGATCGATTTATCACCCCCGAAACCAGGGTACTAAATTTCATTAAAATCGTTGGATCCGTTTCCGAGATTCAAAAAGTATATTTAGGTATATACAAGAATTGCTCGTTTAAAGATATTAGATTGTGTTTTATTTTCATAGATACAGAGCCACACCGGAGTATACTAGCATTCGATTTCCAATTTAAACTTCAACTTAACGGTTCCATTGCTTTGCATATTTTGTGCATGGTTTTACAATCAAATAATGTCTTAACCGTAACTTAAATATCGATATTGGTTACAACAACCCGTGTAGCGTAATGGTTACCATGCCGGACTGCTGATCAATCAACCCGGGTTGGGTTAGATACCCGGCGATGCAAAAAATCTAATGATGAATTTAAATTTCTGTTCTCGCTCTGGGTGTTTGTGTTTTTGTCTTTATGTTTGTCCATTGTACCCAAACACAGGGAATCCTTGCATAGGGCTATGAGTGTATAAAGTTATTTATTTTATTAAAATAATTCACGTATAGGTTCATTCCACATAAAATTTTCCTGCTATAAAACGAGTGATCACTAACAAGAGCATAACAATAGAACTGAGGCAGCGTTTTTGCCGTAATTTTTCATCGCATTAATCCCTGGAAGTAACGCCACGAAACTGAGATAAAAGCTCGTTTTTTACGATCGCACGCATCGCTCGTCAACTTTCAACTTTTCAGCCATTAAAACTTTTAACATCCAGTAGTTCAGTAATTTGATTAAGTCCCGTTCGATTCCCGCGGTGATCGAATTTACATACACACATGCGAAATCTCAAAATGTCAAATCTACGTTATTCTTACATAGTGATAATGCAAAAGTTTAATTTTTGTCGTAATAAGCGATTGACTCTATAGGGCATATTATTCTCAGGTCCCTGTAGCTTTGGGATTAAGAATAGAGCTACGGTATCCTCTGCCTGAACGTAAGAGGTGACTAAAGGTGGGCTTCTGGGTTGTGGGCGGTGAGAGTGGGAGCTTGATCCGTCCAGCCAGCAGCTCCGGGAAGGGCGGCGGTGTGTGCGTGGCCGTATGTCGCCGTAAGCATCGGAAGGTGCAGGAGAGCACATCTGTTCTCCCGAAGATGGGTCCGTTCTGGGGCGTCGCGTGTGGAGGACACCCCGGAGGAGATTCTGGAATCCTCCCCAAGCGCAAAGGCAGACACCGAGGGAGTTTTAGTGCGGTCAAATCCCTCTCCCAAGGTGCCGGGTACCTTTTGAACCTTTTCCCCCCGCCCCCTGATACCAAAAAAAGGGGCATATCATTGAAGTCGCATTCCAAAGTTTCTCAATATGTAATAGGGAAGGAACTAAGCAAACTCGCCGCATGGTGTTGTGAAAGAAAGGATAATATATACATTTCTACCTTAAGCAATACACATTTTAATTGATAATTAGCAAGCAAGCCTGCGTCTTGCCTGAGGTCACTACTTCGGAGACAATCGCACCTCTTCACCGAAATACAACAGAATTATTCCTTGGCATAATTGGGTGCAGCTGTGGTACTTTCACAATCAAAGTCAAACATATTTATTTCATATAGGAATACGAAATATTGGCTAAATGACTGTACTTTTTTCCCGGCCATCGTCTTTAGGTGCCCGTTTGGGCTAGATGTTAGCTGAGAGAAAAAGGCGGTGGAAAAAACACCCAGCAGCACTCTTTTTTTAAATTTGTATTTTTTTTCAATATGTACAAATACATGTATGTATATTTGAAATAATAGTTTGGCTATGGGTCCGTAATGGGCACGCGTGATAGCTGATCGTGTGAGACATTATAAACCCACTTCCATCTACTCACATATGCGAGTAACTACTGAAACTATTACATACTATTACGTACTAAATTGTCGTATATTTAGCATACTTTAATAAATTTGCATGCCATCTGGTTTTCATGACATATCTTCAAAACTGCAGCTGTCGTGAGTCGACGCAGAATAATCGACTCGGAGAAATTGCACGCTCGCTCTGAACTTTAATAAGGAATTGTTAATTAAACTTCAGAAGTTTCACGTCATATCAATTTTCTTGAATCGTTTAATTTATTATAACGTTTTGTGACTTAAAGTTGCATACGTAATTTATGAATGTATTTAAATTAAACATTTTATCTCTATCTGTACCTATATAAGCTATTAGTAGGATTTTCCAGATCATTTGGGAAATTTCTGGAACTTTCTCGAACATTCTCAATTAATTAAAACAGTTTGCAATTATTTTAAAAATCTTCAGATCATTTGAGAAGTTTTTGGAACTTTCTCGAATATTTTCAATTAATTTAAAAAAATTGCAATTATTTTTAAAATCTCCAGATCATTCGTAAAAATATTACAATTATGTATTTTAAAAAATCCAAATCATTTGAGATGCTTTCTCGAGTATTCTCAATTAATTAAAATTATTATAAAAAATCCAAATGATTCGAGTAGTTTCTGGAACGTTCTCGAACATTCTCAATAAAATTAAAATTAGAAATAGTTTGCTAGATCATCTCAGAAATTTTGAGATCCACCCAGAAGTCCCTATTGGTTGGAAAAGTACAGATATTTTTTTTCAGATTTTCCACCCACTTTCACCCACCGCGACCAAACTCCCTTACTATCATCTACGTACTAAGGGGTATTTACCACCCCAATGGGAAGTTGATTGGAGATAATGATAATAGAGAAAACCGTGTCTTTACGTACAAAGAAACCCTTTACTTTTTATATATAGGTATTTATTAAGATTAAGATTGAGATTAAAATTACAAATATACAAATAATACATATCTTTTAATTTAATTTAGGTTGTAAAGTTTACGTGGTGTATTTTGGTGAATTTTTAAACTAAGAGTTTAGACCATCAATATTTTCCCAAAGAAACCACATATCGGAAACAGATAAAAATCTACTTCCCATAGGAGGCGTAAACTTTTCTATTTTCTGCCACTTGAGCCATTCTATGAGTATAAATCTGATGAGCAATATCTATCTCAGGTTTATAATACGCTAGAAAGGCCTTCCTATTTAAACGTTATTCTCAAGGACGCGCCAGTAGCGCCATGATACCCAGTCGCGGCGGCTCGAAAGTTTTATTGAAACGGCTGCGTTCCAAATAACGCATGATTTTTTAAAGCTAGTCAGTCGTAGCATTTTTATAGCCTATCGATATCAACAAAATGTGAAAGTGGGACTATCCCAGTTACAACTAGTGAATTAGTGTTGTAGACATGCCTATAGTGCCCATATGTATCCGCGCCTGAGTGAAATCCCGTACCGTTGCTTTTTTCTTTTTACTACGGTACCCTAAGTATAACTATACAAAACGCAAATTAATGTAATCTATAACCGAGTGAGGCGAATGCCAAATGTATGCGGATAATCCGGGCACGCAACGGACCGGGAAATGACCGCGGCGGGACAGCCGACCAGATGTAGAAAACTTATTAAATGGGCTGCCGGGACTCGATCTGGTGGTCATTTAAATTTTAAACTTCTCTATAAAGTTTGCTTTGGCAAGTTGAGTTTATATACGGAGTTGGAACTGTAATGTCTTCTTAGATGTTCTCAACAGATGCACGAGGGGCCAGTAGTGACAAATGTTATGGTTACTGTGCTTAAAAAAGCATGTATCCAATGCGTCGTTATTGTCAATAGACAACAGTCGTTACATTTTATCGAAGAGGAAATCACCCGACAGCACATCAGCTACTAACGAGTAGATAAACGCATTCCCGCAGTGCGACATAACTATTTGCACCTAAAGAAGCTTCAACAACATACGTGCAATATAAAATTATTATCAACAGCCAGTACGTTCGGGAAATGGAACTGGACCAGTTGAAACTTCTGTTTTCCTATTAATGAGCTGGACGGCATTAGTCATTCTTACAGTTATAAAATCAAACTCGCACGTCTTCAACAATAGCAGAGGGCTGAGCTGTCCACTATTGGTTATTGGTTATTGATTACTAAATTGTAACTGTTTATGAATGTGATTAGAAATTTATAAACAGTTATGAATTTCAACATATAACAGCATAGCATTTAGTTTAACAACAATTTGAGGGAAATCTCTTTAAACATAGTTAAATATAAACAATTACTCCACGTGTTTCGTTGTTTGTAGCTAGCAACATGTAATACTGAGAGTTCCAAAAAAATATGTTGACCCAAATCTCTGCTAAAACTTCATTTGGCATTTGACAGCAGCACACCTGGATAATCATTTCAGCTATGACATCCACAAAGAGATAATCAAGCTGCTATCAAGCCTCGTTTCGAGCAAAAAGTTGTTCTAACGAACTTTCTGGAATTATGGAAATTAGGCGCATGTGTAGGATAGCGTGTCACTCGCATAATTTCTTTTTATATGCAAGCTATTTGAAACATCTCTAAACTAATGCCTATCTAGTAATGTTATAATTTTATGTTATAGCTAGTACCCGGAACACCGAGCATTGCTCGGATAAAAGCTATTGATTTGGTTTAATTATAAACAAAACACTCATTGGCTTAGAGTTATTTAGCAACGCCGTCTGAAATAGCTCTCAATTAAAATATATTGTCACAAAAATAAAAAAATGCTACATGCTTGCTGGAGAATTGAACCCGGGTCTCTAGCTCCGTGCTCAGCCTACGTGACTATTCGACCAAGAAAACTATAATTCCATCGACGAAATTGTTATAGAGCTCTTTCAAATCGACATTGTCACTTGTTTGAACGGCGGATTGGCGGATGATGTTTAACGGCGTTCTACGCCACAATATTATTAATATTTTTCAATAGATATCAGTAAAAGTCATATTTCTCAGTTTATATTTATGTTAATTATCGCCAAAAATTCGAAAAAACCAACAAATTCTAAAAATAAAACCTAACTGGATCAATCGATCACCCCCGAAACCCTGGGCACTGAATTTGATGAAAATGGTTGAAGTCGTTTCCGAGATTCAAATTATATATATGTATAGGTATTTAAACATTTAAAATATAATTTTCGAAGCGCGCCCGGCGGTTAGGGTAGAATGCGAATCTATGCGACTAAGCCAAACGGGCGCGGTCGAGTGTGAGATGGGTGACCGCTAGTGACAAACAATTTCATGTACGTTTCCGTGCTTCGGAGGGCACGTTAAGCCGTTAGTCCCGGTTGTTTTCGATGGATAACAGCCGTTAAACCTTGTCGGAGGCCTTATGGGCGGTTTGAAAACATCCGACAGCGGGTTTGCCACTAACCCACATCTCCACCAACCCGCATTGGAGCACCGAGGTGAAGTAAGCTCCAGGCCTCTCTTCGAATAATGCTAAAACATATCTACGAATACATTTATGATGGTATTTCCGTGAAGTCAAATATCAAGTAAAAACAAGGACCCGTATGGCGCAATGATTATAATGTTGGACTGCCGATCGAAGGGTACCGGGTTCGATTCCCAGCTAAAAATATTTTTTAATGATGAGTTTAAATTTCTGTTCTTGGGCTGGGTGTTTCTGTTTCTCTCTTTGTGTGTATCAATGGAACCTACGACACAGAAAACCCTAGTGTGAGGCTATGAGCATTATTTATCTTATTTCTCAGAGTTGGTTGAGGCGGTGTGTAGATGTCCCTGGCCTACAGCGACCATTTAATACTACGTAGCCTTCACACTTGTCTGCTATGTACTCTATTTAATCAATTAAAAAAACTATTAAAGTGAATCCATTGAAATGCATGGTGCATTCAGTAACCCACATGAACTTATGCAAGAACGGACAAGTAAGCTGCGGCAAAATTGATTTTAAATAAATTCGATATAAATACCACGGATTAATATTACTAGCTTAAAAACTATTCATAAATCTAACTCAACTTTATGTTTTCATAAAATTTTAGAATTGAGGCGTAGCCTAAAACCCACGCACCGTTATTATAGGAAACAATATTGGAAAGAGGATTTATGCATCCAGCATATTCAGATATCAAAATGTTAATTTTTAGAATTGTAAGTAATTTTCCAGTTCATCACTCCTATACGGTTAAACAAAGAAAAATATTATATTATAAAAACAAAATAATAGTGTCGTGATACTGTTTAAGTGGAAGAAGGCTATCTTTTATACCGCTGCATACTCAATGCCCCACGCTAGAATTTCCTATGTAGTGGGAACCATGGACACACAAACATCCAGACTGAGAACAAAAACTTTTACTCATCATTCAAATTTCTCCTTCGCCGGGAATCGAACCCGGGCCCTTCTATCGGCATTGCGCCATGGTAAAAATTGCACCACACGGCTCGTCATCTATCTGCAATTTTAAAAAAATCTAGTCTAGTTTTAGGCTTGGTAGTTAATAATACCTGAAGAACACGACGGTACTCCAATGGAAATCTCTGAAGATACGATAAGTGATAGACCCTTCGATAAACTTTAACGACTATAATTCTCGATAGCGATCAGGGCTAGGAAATTGTGGCTCTAGTGATCACCCACCTCCCAACCACACCGGATATATTTTAGATTAATAGATCCTCCACTTATATTCAATATCTTCACCAGCCGCAGAATAATACGAGTACGTACAATTCTAGTGACTTTTACGTATATTTCGTCATAATTTTCTGTTGGGCTTCGAGGCACACGCTTTGTCATAGTATTGGAAAAAATAATGTTATGTAATAAATGTTTGACTTTGCTGGTTCCTCATATTAGGCACAAGAAGCATTTAAGATAATGTAAGTAACTAATAATAACAAGATATTACAATATTTCCTAGTGAGAGGTTTTTGCCGGGATTTCAATCTTGGCTCTCGCCGGAGGTTCACTTAGCTACTACTGTTCTTGAGTAGCAAACGTCCGGACATTTGCTACTCATCAAGTGACTTGGTGCTTCGTGCTTGGATGTGGACAATTTTTCAGTCGAGATCCTATCGTAAAAATTGTCTACATGCAAGCACCAAGTAACAGACAACAAAGTTCCGTAAAGAAAACGTAAAAAACTCACCTTTGTTCCTGTCTAAGTTTTTCTAAAAGGGAGATTCTACTGAAAAATTCCCACCTCTTATGCTGAGTGATTGTAACAATACATCGAAGAGTGGTTTTAAAATTATGGAGTACTCTCCGTTTTATGATTAACGGATGACGGGTGACGCAGGTGATGGGGTGACAGGGGTGACGGAGAATGATTAATGTACCGTCGTACCAGGTGAGCGAGGGTTGAAAGTACTAAGTGATAATACACTATCCAATCGACTACCGAGATGTTTGAAGTTAAAGCAGAAGGGGTCAAGAGGTTTTAATAAACCGTCTCGCAAGGAAACATCTGTACAACTAAGAGATATAGATATAAGAGATACTAGATAAAGTTATTAGACAGTTATTAGCTATCTTTTTCATATTATAAATATATATCATAATATGAGGGACATTGACGGCACAGAACATTTACGAATAAGTAGTTCGATCCTGGGATGAAATCGACCCTAAATTCACATTCTAATGTCTATCTGTTCCAATGTAAAAGAAAAGTAATTTTATGTTTATGATCGGAATCAAACCAGCGTATTCTTCTGCGCGTATACGATTGTTTCGGCATACACACTTACACACACGCTACTTTTTGCGCTTCAAGAACACGGGCTTATTTCGAATCGTCAGGAATGTCACATCTGTGGCATAAGTTCACCAATACGCGCATCCGAAATTGAGTTTATACGCGATTAAAAAACTCCAGTTTGTCACCTTACCAAGTCAGATTATGTTCTGATGACCTCTGCGAAAAAGATGTATTAATATATACGAAGTTTGCTTAGAAATAGGTATTATTAATTTAGACTGCCACGTTTTTGTGTCTCACTACTGGGCACGGGTCTCTCCCCATTATTGGAGAGACCTGGCGCTTACTCCACCACGCCGGTCCTATGAAGATTGGCGGAGATGCGAGTTAGTAGCCCACCCGCATATTTCCAAACCACCCACCGACAAGACTAGTCGATCGTCAAGGCTTATTGATAGATAACAGTATTTAATTACTGATATTAACCACATATCACATCCAACATGTTAGCAACCGGGAAAGATACTTTAACATACCCTCCGAAGCACGGAAACGCGCACAAAAATATTGACACTGGCGGTCACCTACATCACACTCGACTGCTGCCATTTGGATAAGGTGCATAGATCGCTTGCGTTCTTCGCCAATGTGCGCTCTAACTCTATGGAAGTTAGAAATAACAAAGTTAAAAGATACTGTTAGATATTCTAATCGAACACTAGGTAGGACAACTAGGAGAATAGTCTGCAAACATAACCTTAATGTTATTAACGCACAAGTACACCATCAACTAGGAAAATAGTCTACAAATAAGACCTTAATGTTATTAAGGCACAAGTACACTAAAGTCAGTCATCATTCAAGAAATCATGAAAAGTACCAGCGCTACAGCCTCTTTCCTCAAAGAGATTAGTTGGTCCCTTCCATCTAATAAAATCTTTCCGCCACAGAAAAGTCCCCAATATAATTTGGCGCAAAAAGCTTTTTAATACTAACAACGTCTCATTTGTCCGCGGCGTTCGCGCGTGACGCATTGTCGCGGCGACAAATTCGCAGCTTTCGTTACAATTCGTTATTGGGAAACTTCCATCGTGAGATATAAATTCAAGAAATAAACAGAATCAATGATAGAGTGCTAGTAAAGAACAAATAACAGCAAATTTTAAATCTTTTTATTTTATTTTTTACGAATGGAGTAGTCCACGTGATTTTAAGTGGCTGCTGCAGCCCATGGACATCTACACAGAACCTCAAGCAAGGCTGAGTTTTGCGTGTGGTCGTGTGCATTTGCGCTGCTACTCCGAACGCTGATGGTCGTCCCTCTAAAACATAAGAGCATTGCTTCACGGCAAACAGGAGTGTCTTGTAGGAGGAGACTGTACTGTACTAATCTCTAAAAAATATATAAATCTAACAAAGAGAAAGCTGCACTGAAATAAACAATTTTAATAAATTTAATAACGTATTATTAAAAAAATATTCGTGAATAAGCAAGTGATAGGTAAAATCGTTTTTACAGCATTTTTGGTCGACTGTAACAAAATAAGGTTTTTAATCGCTGAAGGTATAAAAACTTTGAAAATATTTAACCGTTTTGATTGGCTGCAACCCTTTGTGCGTCCCACTACTGAGCACGGGTCTCTCCCCATTATTAAGCTATGTCTAAACTAAGCTTTGCCGAGTACGGTCAAAAGTAGGATGGGTGGCCAACCATTTTTGCGTCACTCAGCTGGACACGGGTCTCTCCCAATTATTGGGGAGACCTGGAGCTTACTCCACCACGCTGCTCCAAAGCGGGTTGGTGGAGATGCGGGTTAGTAACCAACCCGCTGTCGGATATTTTTAAAGCGTCCATAAGGCCTCCGACATGGTTTAACGACTGTTATCTATCGACAATAACCGGGACCGAGGGCTTAACGGGCCCTCCGAAGCAGGGAATTAAGCATGAAATTTTTTGCTACTAGCGGTCACCTATCTCACACCCGACCGCGCCCGTTTGGCTTAGTTGCATAGTTCGATTGCGTTCTATGCTAAACGCCGGGCCATGCTACGTTTTGTTTATTTGCTCTTAAATACCAATAGTATAACGACATAAAATCTGAGGATTGTAAAAATATTACTCTAAATTTAAATTACATCTAATAACTCAGTGAACTCCATCGAGATACTATGTACTGACGTACTAAACTCATTTGAAATTTAGTACAAGGTATGAAGTGAACAATAAGGAATAAAAGTTCCAGCGTGGGTAAAATCATGGGACACATTGCCAGGTCGCCAAACTTAATAGCCGGACAGACCAGCCAGTTTGGCCGGACATTTGGGTAGAAAGGCCGGACACCCTACATTATTGAGGATTTTGTGTCTCAGTATTAATAGGTACGACAAAAAAATTGTAAATAAAATGTAGTTTTTTTTATATTATTGTCATTAATCTTGTTAAATTCTAATGAAATAATAAATAAAATCGAATACCAAATCAGTATTAAGTAGGAGCGACCGACAGTCGACTCGCCTGCATTCGGCCACGCTCGGCGCTTGCTCGTTTGCGAAATGTAAAAAACCTAACAAAAGCCGGACATGCCGGACACCGTTTATTTTGGCCGGACACGCAATCAAAAAGCCTACCTATGTCCGGCTTTATTCGGACGCCTGGCAACGCTAGGCACAGCTAGGGCATTATAGCTCGCCCGGCGGTATTTGCCAAAGCGGTATGTCATAACGCAAAATTGCAAACGCAAAACTCGAAATTAGAGAATACCCATTGTAAGCCAGTTGTTGTTCCTAGCATCTTTCCACGAATAAATTCTTCCGTCCGTCTAATAAAATGTCACCACGGGAAAGTCCCATCAAAATTAATTTTGCACAATTTTAATATCTACATATTCTTATTTTTCGTCGTCAACATTTCAGCTTAACGCATTGTACCGGTGCGCCATGTCATAACGCCAAATTGCTTTCTTGGCGTTAAAGAAAAAACCAGGATCAATTCTCGTTTTCTGCATCTGTACACGAAAAAATTTGTTATTCGTCCGTTCCATCTAATTTTTTTTTTCCGTCTAATAAATAAAAACAACATGTTATTTGTACCACAGAAATATTATGTCGCACAAATAACAGACACAATAAACCTTTTAATATTAAAATCGTCCAATTTGTCGTAATTTCATAACGTATGTGGTATTATTACTCTTATTATAAACGCATTCTGACGCGATCCTGTGCTAAATGAGACCGCTTATGACAGCAGCCATGAAACCTTGTGGCTCATCAAAGGTCATTTTGAATGCTCTCCATAATTTGGCCATTAACCTGCATTACAGTACTCCAAGCTTCTTGAAAATACTAAACTGTACTTCTGTGAGGTACTTTTAAAATAACTTACACGTGGTGATCGTTATTCACACGAGCTCTTCATAAGGCGGCCTAAACTCATCTTTATTACCCACCTATTGAGCCCGAAGATGCCGTCATATTACATCAAAAGCACGGCGGAATATCGACAGCAGTATTGGTGATATATTCGAAATATGTGAAGAGCCTCACTTGATATTCAGCGGAACGACGCAATCTCTAAATATGGGCCGTTTCGCTTCTACTACCTGCCGACAATACGAGTACACTCGGTGAAAAAGTTATGTTTATTTTGATTTGTATTTCAAGGAGATTGTATGAATATTGCGAGTACGTTCATAGGTGGGATATAGGTATAAATAAGTAACAAAAAATGATACGTATTCGCATCATGTGCTCTCCATAGATTATATCTAAATGAAATGTAAATATGTATAAAGATAATCTTGTCAACCTGCATGGTGTAATGTCGAACCATGTCGATATCCTGTAAGTCCTGGGTCGAACCTTGCCAGAAAGAAATTTTAATGATGATTTAACGGGGTTACAACACGGGGAATCAATGATTGTGGATTAATGAGGAGATGAGTGTGAAACGTCAATTAAAATATTCATTTTGCGAAGACAGCGAATTACCTTGGCATATTTGCGAAGTGCTCAATTCGGTACGTTTTGCGAAGTGCCCGTATCCAACGGCACACCATTAACCTTCGCAAATCTGCGAAGTGTTGATTCTTTAAAGCTCACATGCCGACGCGATGTTGTGAGGTTGAGGTAGATAGAGAAAGTAGGTATGTTTACATTTTACAAAGTGCTCATTAATACAATGTTGCCCATTTGCACTCCCAAATTTGCCAAACACTAATTTCTTTCATTTTGCAAAGTAATCATTTTTACGAAGCACGCCATTTGCCTTTTGCGAATTGCCCATTACACGAAGTAAATGTCTGATTGAAGTGTCATATTATTTTGTAAGATTGTAACAGGAATACCTGCTTTCTAAGGAGATTATATTGAGGCATAGTCTACGTTCTATGACACAAAGCCGGACAAAGATGCATATTGTGTAATATGCTGAGCCTCAAGAGCGCTCAGTGTCGAGTAAGGTCAACATGACAACTCAACGTAAAAAAGTTGTGTGAGCAAAGTATTTTTTTTTTTCTTGTTTTATACAGCGATGTTCAGATTTCTTTCCAATAATTCGACTTCGTGAAATAGAATACTTATGTATAATTATCTTTGTTGCCCTGTATACGCGTGAAATGTAGGCATGTGTCAAATGGAGGCAATCCACTGTTATCTGTTTCGATTGCAGAGAAGTTAATTTATGATATGGTTGAACCAAAATGGTTTACAAAAATATTATCAGTATCCGTTTTTAAAGTAACGTAATACACAGTTTGGGCAATTTTAATTTATAAAATTAATTAATAAAAAAAATTGCATTTAACAAGTAGCTAAGCGAAACGGGTATGGTCGGGTGTGACATGGATGACCTCTAATCGTTTTCACGCTTCGGAGGGCCACGCTGTTAACATTAAAACCGCAAGGCACGTCTTTTAATTTAATTTTTAGTTTTAATTCAGAGGTAGTTACTGAAAACTAAGATTTTACTGTAAATCTACAGTAAAAACTTAGTGAAAACCTTCATCATTTATATCTTGAAAGTAACCGAAACGTAAAATTAACTTGTATCATTTTAAAAGTTAATGCTACGTACTCGTATAAGAATTATGAATGTAATTATGCTACCTACTTTTTTCTTATTATTATTCACAATAAACAAGATTGCCTTAGCATGTTTACAACGTACTACTCTACGTGTTACTACTCTACGTAACCTAATTTTCAAATATAACACTGAAACCTTTTATTTCAATCCTAAGGTTAGATGAATAAATATTATGGATTCAGATACTTCAGCAGGTTGTTAAAACACATTTATGTACCCGAATCAAACGAATGGATCCAAAATTAAAACTTTAATCGAACGTTTTTTCATCCTTATGAGGATTTTGAGCACACTGAATTTTTATCCTATTCAGAGAATGCTTCTGAAATCTCTAATCACACTGAAAAGTGGAGGGATCTCTAATTATCTCTCGAGGCCAATTAGGCCGAGAGTGCCTCTTTAGAAGTACTTTCCATTGCCTCTGTGTATTCAGTGGACATACATAAAGGGAGCTTCATCGATAAATGTAATCGTATAATTAACTATCTGCAATTACATTTAAGGGACCAGAAATATTGAATTTGTAAAAGGCCACTTTCACCACCTTCAAGTAAAGTGACAAGTAAGCTAATTGTCGGTTAAATTCACCCGTTACTTCAATTTCAATTTCACGATGTTCGAGTAGGACTAGTCATATAATAAACTGACCCGTACTCATAGCTTTTACTTGCCAATTAATTATACTTGGGTAACTAATCCACACTTTACTTGGAGATGGTGAACGAGGCCCTAATTTTAAACTTACTTCTTACTTACTTCAATAAACATCTTTTAACTGTGTTACTAAATAATTGAATCAAAAATTTAAAAACTATGTATAAGGAAGCATGCTTTTAGCTGACTACTGGATAAATAATAAATAACATTAATAACGGTTCTAACTCATAGACCCAAGTTAGGGTATATGTACCCTGTGTCGTGGGTACCATGAACACATAAAACCACATGAAGACAGAAGCCAAAACACTCAGACCGAGAACAGAAATTAAAACTCGTCATTCAAATTTCTGTTTCACCGTGAATCGAATCCGGGACCCCTCGTTTGGTAGTCCGGCATGGTAACCATTGTGCCACGCGGCTATTCAAATCTCCTAATCAATGTGATAAGTGGCGGAATCTTTAATTATCCCTCGAATCCAATCAGGTCGATGGGTCTGCCTGCTGAGCTTCGGGCAACGATTTCAATAGCTCCATCAACATATTATACGAGAACGTCTAATTGCTTTGGATCATAATATTTTTACTACTACTGCTACTATTAGGAACAAAAAATCAATGTTTATTCATTATTTTAAAAAATCGGGTAATATTTTAATGTATGTATGAAAAAGAAAATAAATATTACACCCAGGATACCATACTTGAAGAAACGTGATTGAAGATGTGTATCATGTGCTGATGGAATGTGCTCGAAACGAAAGCTTAAGACAACAACTGATGACAACGGAAAGATCGTATGAAGTTGGAAGTTGTAGCAGTGTCTAGGCACCCCTTTATTATTGAAATGATCAGTTATATTGTGCAATGAAACTTATGGAAATACCGTAATTTAACTGCAAAATCTCATGTGTTAAATCAGGTAATCAACAAAATTTCGTACACGGCCCCTTAAGTGCTAGCCTGTACGAGGGTGATATAGACACGTTGTAACAAAACTCCTTTATATAAATAAAGATTTAAAAAATGTCTGTCATCACATGCTAATACCTCTATACGTCCACCCTTAGTCGAAAGCCGGTGGATCATTATGCCACGGTCATTGATGCCCATTGACTATGCAAGCCTGAATTCTCCATTCGGGCGTCGCGCTGAAGACCCTCCGACTAATTGGGAGCGGGATTTCATGGTTTATTTCGGGATTAAATCCGTATTTTGACTTTTAAAGGATTCTTGTTTTCCATTTGTCAGTCACTTTTATATCGATACTTGAATAGATCTTTAAGTGCGACTTCAAAGCTACTTTTATTTTTTAACCATTTTTTATTTTCCTTTTGGATACAATGAACATGCGGCCCCGTGGCTATAAATAGTTAACGCATGAATCAAACAAGAAATGTTGTACTTGTTAAAACATAATAGATTTATCAGATACAGGTGACTTTTTTTGTCTCCTTGACATTTTTATCATTTCACCATCTTTAAGGTTTTTTTTAATAAAACGAATTAAAGTAATCTATGCATACAAATAAATAAAATTGCAGTGTCTGTTTGTAATATTAAAATAACAGCTTTTTATTATATGAATGTATGTACATATTACCGAAAGAACATTTTTACAATTTTTGTCTGTCTGTTTGTTCCGGCTAATCTCTGAAACGGCTGGACCGATTTTGACGTGACTTTCAGGTAGCTGATGCAATAAGAAGTAACTTAGGCTACTTAGGCTACACGTAGTCGTGGGCGGAAGCTAGTAATTTATTTATTTAATTAAAAGACTATGTGCCACTTTGTATATTCAATAAAAATAGGTTTGAATAATGAGATTAGAGCAGAAGGAATTAGAGTTACAAATAGAAATACACAATGTTCATCAGCAAGAAGGGGAGAACCTGTTGGATTTAGTTGGTAGAATTGCTCAAACACTGAATCTTAAGCCTGCGGATATTGAAAAAGCTAGTAGATTGCCGGGAGATAGCAAAAAGACCCCCCGGCCCTTAGTAGTCTCATTACGTTCGCGTGAAGCTAGATCTGACTGGTTAAAATGCAAGAAGAAGAATATTACAAATGACAATATATTTGAAGATGGAAACACCTCTCGCATTTACATCAATGAGCATATAACTCGGCAAACAAGACAACTATTATGGAGTGCGAAGAATAGACTGAAGGAAATATATAAATATATTTGGATACAGAATGGCAAAATTCTCATAAAAAAGAACGAAACTGAAAAAAAGGTGAACCAAATTACATTTGAAAGTGATATTGAATCCAAGTTAATTCGAAAAGAAGAGTAATATCAGACGTTATTAAGGTGCTCATATATTAATTGAATTATAACGGCTCATTACTTACCATAGTAAGGCGCAAGTACTTACTATACTTCATATCTACTTATATACAAACATAATAACTAACATAATCTATCTGCGTTCTAATTTTCATTAATATTACAAATATGTCACAAAATTTTATCCCTCAACATAATGTTCAAGATATAGAATATTACAAATATACGAACCTACAAGAGTGGTACACAGAATTAAATTCACAGACGACCTGTTTAAATATTATTCATATAAACGTTTGTTCCTTACGACTGCACTTCAATGAATTGCTAGTATTATTGAATGCGTGCCTTAACTGTTTGGATGTAATATGCTTAACAGAAATAAACATAACAGATGATGAGACCTACAGATATAATTTAAGTGGCTTCAATATGTATACAAGAACAAGAAAGGATAGAAGAGGCGGAGGAATTCTAATCTACGTTAAAAGCGAAATAATATTTTCAATAAAGGAAATACATACTAAATACTGTGAGGTACTGACCGGCGAGCTGCAAATGAGAGACTATAACTTATATTTATTCGTATTGTACCGGCCACCTGGTTTAAGCAAGGCAAGTTTTATTGCAGAATTAGAAAGTATGTTATCCGAAATATCCAGGCGAAGCACCTTAATTGTAATTGGAGACATTAACATCAACATAAGTGAAAATAACTTAGAAGCAATCTCGAACAGGTATTTAAACATCCTAAGTGAACTTGGTTTGCAGTGCGGAGTGCGTGACATAACACGGGAGTGCGTAACCTCAGGACGACAA
The DNA here is from genome assembly GCA_911387765.1 of Pyrgus malvae. Lineage (NCBI taxonomy): Eukaryota > Metazoa > Arthropoda > Insecta > Lepidoptera > Hesperiidae > Pyrgus > Pyrgus malvae. Next base: position 29,662,670 of record OU426950.1, read on the forward strand.
GTGGCGTCATGCATCGACCACGTCTTCGCTAGGACTGATAAGGTAATACGTTCACTCCAGGCATATACAGTTACGAGCAGGGTCGCTGACCACTACGTCATTGGACTTACAGCTGATTTACGAGTGAATAAGCAATTAGATAATTCTGTCACACAATTAAGTTACAATAATAATATGATATTTAAAAAATTGCATAGTATAAATTGGTCAGATCTTTTGCTCTTAGAAAATCCTATTGAAATATATTATAACATTGTACAAACATTTCAAAATGTCTATAAAGCATGTACCTTTCAAAGAAAACTCTCGTATAAACGTAACACGCAGTTATGGGTGAATAGTTATTTGCAACAACAAATTGATAAAAAAGACGGTCTTTTTAGGAAGTGGAAATCACAGCCAAACAATAACAATTACAGACTAGAGTATACACGGCAAAGAAATTATACAAATAAATTAATAAATCGTGCCAGAAATGAATACCGTAAGCGGAATATATTAAAAAGTAATGGGGACATGAGGAAGATATGGAACAATATTAACAATTGGTTAGGGCGTAATAATTTATCAGTTGATGATGTAGTTGAAAGGTATATGCTAAAGAAAAATACAAATTACCAAGTATGTGATGGATTCTGTAACACTTTTACCTCGGAAATAGAAAGTATTAAAATACAGCATCAATGTTCTGACCTGTTCTTAAGCCGTGATACATATGTAAATGAATGTAATGTAAGTTTTAGGTTTAGAAAAGTATTACCTGTACATGTATTGAAAATTATAGAAAACATGGACTGCAGTAAAATGCCAGGATCAGATGGTATCAGAGTTATCGACCTTAAAGAAATTAAAACTAAAATTGCTCCAGTGATTGCACATTTTATAAATTTAAGCGTACAGAAGGGTGTGTATCCCAAAGAGTTGAAGCTAGCCATTATAAGACCTATTTATAAAAGTGGATCACATGATGAATTCACAAATTACAGACCCATCGCTATTTTAAATGTAATTAATAAAATTGTTGAAAAAATTATAATAGGACAAATAACGACATTTATGGAAACAAATCAAATATTTAATGATGCTCAACATGGTTTCCGACCCAATAGAAGTACGGCAACAGTTCTAACCAAGTTCGCGGATGACGTAAATAAATCACTTAATGATAAAAAAATCGTATTTGCTGTCTTCGTAGATTTTAAAAAGGCGTTTGATACTCTGGATCATAATGGATTACTGCAGTCCATGCAGGAGTGTGGTATACGTGGGCCGATGAATGCATGGTTTCGGGAATACTTAAGAGAAAGGCAACTTAAAGTTAGAGTGTGTGGGACTGAAAGTAAACTGGGTGATATTAAGTATGGTGTCCCAACCGGATCGGTATATGGACCTGTCGGGTATCTAATGCACGTAAACAGCATGCCTAACGTTATCAAAACTTGCAGGTCTTACATGTACGCTGATGATACGTGCATTATATACAGCGACACAAACCAAAACGTCATACAAGAAGTAGTACAACAGGATTTTGACAATGTCGTACGATGGGCTCATGATAATGGGATTATTATTAATCTAAGTAAAACCAAATGCATGCCAATAATGTCCCCGTATAATAAAAATAAGAGTATAACCATACAAATAATCGGCCACTCGTATGAATGTTTACATAATAATAAAAAATGGTGTACATGTATAAGGTTGGAACTTGTATCTAGTTTTAAATATTTAGGCTTGTATGTAGACGCAAATTTTAATTGGAAATATCATAAAGACAGTGTTTGTAACAAATTACGATCAATACTTGGTAAATTACAGCACTTACAGTTCACTGTGAGCAAGGGTATTATGTACCTAATATACTATGCATTGGCTGACGCAGTCATTTCATATGGATTGGGTGTGTATGGTCTCACTTTTCCTACTCATATAGAGAAAATTAAAAACTTACAAATTCGAATTTTAAAACTATTAGTAGATAAGAACATAAAAGAATCTCTAGGGAAAGAATATGAAAAGCTATTTAAAATATGTAAAATTCTCCCGGTAGACTTAAAAGTTAAATTGGCTATTTTGTGTGAGCAATCCAACAATGATAAAAACAATATGCAAGTTAGAGAGTATACATACCCAACCCGATCTTCAAAGAAACCGAAATTTGTAGTTCCCAGTAGTAAAAATTATTATGGTAAACGTGAAAGACGCTGGATTATGCCTGTGCTATACAATGATCTGCCGCGCAATCTGTTCGTTGGAGTAAAAAATAGGGCTCAGTTAAAACGTATACTTAGGAAACACTACCTGTCTCTATGTCCATAGCAAGTACTTTGACAATCACGTAATCAAAAATCATAATCATTATAATACATTGTATACAACAGGCAAATACCGCACATATACAGACAACAAGTCATTCAAATAATTCACGCAGTTATATACACCGTCGCACATAATTGCTCACACACCCATTCTCCTACATATCCACACAGGTCAGCTCACACAAACATACACACACACATACACTGACACACACACACACACACACACACACACAAACACAAACACAAAAACACACTCTCACACCCACACAAACACACCTGCTCTTAAGTTAAGTTATCACTATCTATATGTCAAAATAAGTTTATCTAAATTGTAGTACCTAATATTAAGATTACTTATTACCTTACCTTATGATATCGTTAATATGTAGTAATTAAGTACCAACTTCAATAGAAATCCACGAGAGCTACTGCCGACAAACTGTTTCACAGTTTGGCAGAGATTGATTTATGTAACACTGTACTTAATTTGATGAAATAAACTATTTAAAAAAAAAAAAAAAAAAAAAAAACATTTTTCTTACCTGCGTAACAATTACGGGATTTGGCAAAAAAGTATTTTTTTGTATTTCAGCTGAAGAAGCTATTCTAAGGACATAACATTATTAAATATCTACACACCAAATGGATTATCTATATCTACCAAGGTAAAAGACACAGTGTTAAATGCAAAAAGTAAAGAGTCATTAGTTTATCGTCTTATTCAGCATATTTTTTCGGTTCATTGCCCGTAGCACTACTGCTTCGCACTACCAGTAGTGTCACGGGCAAGTTTAATCTTGTTTTTATTGCCTGTGGAACTACTCGTTAAACGTGGTAGTGTGACAGGAAAAAGCTTTCTATATTCTCGTAGTACTAGATACTTAAACGCAGTAGGACATCAATATCGTATACTCATAATTTTCATAAGAATCATCGCAAGAAAAAGCCACCCCAGATAGCCGAACTATGAAGATACTATTTTCAGGCATCTTCCATTTTCGTTTGGCCAATGGGGTGTACTTATGCCTAAATTCATTATATTTCTGAGATTAAGCCCTAACTTAATGAAAACTTTAATAAAATAATCGCAGGTAACAGCAATATTGTGATATAATTTTAGGTCTATTCTCTAAAAACGAACAGAAACTAATTTAAAGTTTATTTGTGTTTATGAACGACGCACTAAAATATATTCAATTAAGGCTTTTAATGATTCTATACCGATAAATAATAATTTATATGGTTACTAATTATTTTAATTATAATATTATTATAATATAATGAAACTGCAGTGTATTTATTAAAATTATATTGAAAACAACATTTAATATTACACGAAACCTATTTTATTTACTAGGCTCATTTTGCTTGGCAATCAGTTACGGAAACCCAAAGAAAACTTTTAGGAGAATTTGAATAGTATTATTATACATAATCTGTATTATTATACATAAAACAGTTTCACTCACTCGAAATAACTTAAAATACTACAAGAGAGTTTTGTGATCGGAGAAATTTTCTGTGACTTATCCATCTAAGTCAGTCAGGCAGATTAGTACTCTATCGTAAATCTTAATATGATATGAAATAAACAAATAAACAACAAAGATGTTATAAATAGAAGCTACAATTAAAGTACTTCGTATCTAATACTAGACTGATTGAAGAAACGAATACCTTTTTGTATCGCGGGGGAAACATTCAAAAGGTACCCGGCACCTTAGGAGAGGGGACACCGAGTTATGTGGGATTTGCACTGCACTAAAACCCCTCGATGGCCTGCCTCTGTGCTTGGGGAGGTATTCCAGGATCTCCAGTGGAAAGCACCGGTCTCCGCGCGTGGCACCCCGTACGGGGCCTTTTTCGTGTGCTCTTCTACACGTTCAGATGCTTACGGCGGTATGCGATCACACACACTGCCGTCCTTCCCGAAGCCGCTGGCTGCACGTATCGAGCTCGTACTCTCACAACCCGCAACCCCGGAAGCCACCCTTTTTGTCGCCTCTTACGATCAGGCAGAGCTCTTTTTTAATCCTGAAGCAACAGGGACTCGGGAAATGTCCTTATTATTATTAGTTTTATATAATTCATTATATCAGACGCAAACTTCTATTTCCGGCTAACTGAACTACGAGTAACTTGTAAATAGAAAAATTGCAGTATGTTGCGTGCATCTCTGCACTCTCAAGTTCAGTGTGGACAGCTCTTCAGTGTAGCTCTGTCAATTTCTACGTTATTCTATTATCTACTAGCAGATCGCAATGCTGTGGACTGGTATTTTTCTCATACTAGATGTATTTTTATTCAGGTATTATCAAGAAAGGTCGCCTGCCGGAGCCGCTAGTAAATAGATAAAATGCAGTCATTATGCCGCTCACTGCACTCTCGTGTGGTGTAGAGTAGCTCTATCCATCACTACGTACCTCAATACTTACTGGTGCCACATCGTGATTCTGTGGACTACTTTATTTCTCATACTAATACCGATATCATTTTTATAGAGGTATTATCAGGAGATGTCGTCGTATGCCAGACGCGCTAGTAAGTAGATAAATTGCAGTAAGTTTCACCGATCACTGCACACTCGATTTCAGTGTGGAGTGCTTTTCTGTGTAGCTCTGTCCATTGCTACGTACTTCAATTATCTACCAGCGCCAGATCGTGTTGTGATTTAACTTTGGCTTTTTTAAAGAAGGGAGTAAGGTAAGAGGGAATACCAATACATATTTTACACCTATCACATTCTCGTTAACTCTTTCTTGGGTTAATTCAAAAAATTGGTGTCATGTAAGCCACTACATCATGGGAACTGTTTCTTACAAAAACTGAAACATGGTAATTAAGTGTTAATCTTCGTACTCATGGAAGTTGTACAAAGTAATAAGTAAAAGTAGAAAAATCCTTAAATTCTTAAATTTTATCTTTACAATTCGTATTAGATGTATACAAACAAATTTTTTTCAAGGAAAATTCTAACTAAATAGATATCTTACTAGGAATCGACTCTATTGAGACTAAATCCTATTTCTATCAAGATAATTAAGTGAATTTAACACGTTACTTTGTTGATAAATCGTCCAATTTTATTTACGTTAGTGAAATTTGGTAAAAAGAAACATCTACTTCGATAATATACTCATAATTAATACTCTATAAGTAATTTCACTTACTACACTAACTCTATAATTAATATTTTAATTTTTCTTATCTGTAAGTATTAATCATTTAATAAGTATTAATTAATAAGTATAAGATTAATAAATCAACGTATTAAATAGAAAATTTGCAGGTTTACAGTCACATAGCCGTCAAACATTCACTTACATCCACATTGTTCTCCGACAGATAACTTTTCAAAAAAGGACGAAAAAATACAGAAAAGTTACAGCGTAGTCATTTTTACTATTATTTTTAACTCGTACTGCTATTATTAAGATATTTTACGTGCTTAAATTTCAGAACTTCAAAAGGACAATAATTATGAGCCCCTATAAGACAAGTTATAGTCGTCTGTCTGTGTAGTTGTCTATTTATCTATGTATCAGACAGACCTGGACGTATTGAGATGTCTTGTTGAAATTAGGCTAGAACCGCTCAGCTTGCGAAGAGACATAGGCTCGCTCTGCGTGTTCTACCGACTTTACTATGGTGAGTGCTCCGAGGAACTTTTCAAACTAATGCCTACATCACCATTCCATGATTATACCACCAGACGAAGGTTAAAGTTCCACAGGCACCATCTGGACTCGTGGCGGTCCTCCACAGTCCGCTTTGCACGCTCTTTTTTACCACGGACGTGTAGGTTATGGGACAACCTTCCAGCTGAGGCATTCCCAGTGGACTATAACATAGGGTTCTTCAAGAAAGCTGTAAAAAAAGCTCTCCTCCAAAGCCGGCAATGCTCGGGTGGCTCCCCTGGGGTTGCCCGTGTCCATAGGCGACGGTGATCGCTTAACACCACGCGGCCCGTCTGCCTTTTTGTTCGGTTAACATATAAAAAAAATTTATACGAAATACTTGGGTTTAAACCCCTTTAAACCCAAGAAAAAATTTAAAATGTCATGAATCAATGAAAGCCGAATTTTAAACCCCAGATAATATAACTAATAACATAATAACTATTATCGCTATACGTACTTTTCATATGTCGTTGAAGTAACGATGACAGCGTCAAGATGTATTTGATACGTGAATAACTTTATCCGTGAAAGAAAAAATAGGTCCTCAGTTTCGTATTCAACGTATACGGTGGAAAACCGTGAACTTACTTTGAAGCACAAAAATGTGTTTCCAGTATTTTAAGTCCACTTTTGTGAAAAGGTTTCACTGCTAAGCACGGGTCTTTTCGGAATTAAGAGGGGTTTAAGCCATAGTCCAGGCAAGCCAAGTGCGAATTCACAAGTGAACATGAAATGACTATTAGAAATTTTTGTGTTAATCTGTCAGTGATATAAAACATCGTAAGTGAAATACCATGCCTTCCCTCATCGTGGAGCAGCAATTCAAGTCAAAAACCGGGGGCGGCGCCCTAACCACTCTGCTGCCAGTGCTCATTTTTGTGTTCATGGTGATGAGGAAACCATGTTGCTAAATACTCAAGATATTATGTCGGTTCGCGCTTGACTATTTTGTTCCCAATTTGGAACATCAAAAATTTAAATAAAAATTTGTATAATAGCATACATTTACTCGATCCATTTCGCTTCAAAATATGCAGCATATCCATCGACCCAAAATAAATATTGAAGTTGAAACTGAAATACAGGTCGCACGGTTTTAAGTCGAGTTACAAAATAGAACCTTTGAAAATATCGTATCAGCGTAGAATAAATATCAGATATCCAGAACGCAACCTGCCTTTGAGGCAGTTTGTAGAAATAAAGGTTTACTGGATGAATATTATGAAAAAATATATAATTAGTAAAACGTACACATAGATTTTAAATAAATGTGTATTTTAAGGTTCTTAAATAAAATGTAAGTATTGTATTTGTCTATTGATTGACGACATATTGCGATGAAACATAGTGTTTTATTGTAAGCCTTCTCCACAGGCTCAAAGTTCCTCAGCCAGCTCAACGGATAAAGCTATGCTTGGTGGTTCCTCGAATGGCAACTACTTCTGGGCACAAGGAGCACAGGCAGGTGCACTACCGTTCAGATACAGGGTGGAGGGGCAAATTCTATTCAGTACAGGATTTTCAAGGCTCTTGTTGCATCAATCCTTGCAATTGACTGATACATTCATTTGAAAATAATGCAATTAGTATCACTGTCCTGTCACGTAACACAGGTTTGAGGAGCTCTAAACTGCAAAGTTTTAATCTTTTTGTATTATATAAATATTTGCGTTCCTCTAATGTGCACTATATTATAATATATGGGACATATATTATAGTAGTTTCATCCAAACATACAAGATATAATCTTTCAAGCCCCATTCGTTCCACTTTGCGCTAATCCGCAGATACGAGTACTTCGGATATGAGCACCACTTAGCCTGTCACGTCGGCAGCTTGACGACGGAAGCTTTCTGGTGCAATGTTTCAGTTTGCTTTGCGATAGTTTACTGCACTCCAAAAATATGGCGTATTTTTTTAGTGCCAGCTATATCTAAAAGGAGTTTCCATGACCCTACATTTTTAAACCAAGACCTTTCTATTGGCAGTCCGGCATGGTAACGGGTCGTCTTCAGCCTTCCAAGTATCTACATAACCAGCGCTTTAGGATGGATCCTTTTATGAAATGAATAACCTAGGATATTTTAAGCGCGCTTTTTTTTCATTCTAAACATTGCCGCTTAGGATTTAATTTTTTGTAGAAGTTTAAAATATCTTGAAAATTTTTCTTTTAGTTATAGTTCTGAAATGATATTTTCGTTTTATTTCTGACCTCTAAATTTGCATACCTCGCTGAAGTATATAAGGAGAAAAAATTAATGTACATAAAACATTTTTTGTAATACCATTAATAACAAAAATATTTTCTTTCTTTCAAAATTTTTTTTTATTCTTGTACCACACAAGATACTATAATCATTCTTTACCAGTTCAAGTTTGCGATAACCTACAGTCGCATCAGACATTATAAGAAAAACTTATAAACTTTATCGTATACAATACTATAAACTTAGAATAATAACATTATAGAAACCAAGTTAGCGCGCCCAAATTGAAGCATGTTTATTGGGCCATTAATGGCACCAAACATCGGGCGTGCTGTTAAATTGTGTCACAACCCTCTTGAAAAACAAAAGAAGTCGAATAACATAACTTTTCACAGTGTAGTTTTCAATATTTTGTAGTATTTTATAGTTAATTTGGGGAAAAAATATTTCGTTTTTTAGATGTGACGCTTATATGAAGACACTCATTCTATACGTAATTATTCTAAGACAATAAAGTCAGCTAAGTTCTGTAGACTTACTCGCAAGTAAACAGTAACGCAACAACCAGGCGATGTTCCAAGTTGCTTAGTTAAGAAGTTTGTTAATTGCGCACCACGATCTTACTACAGTTAGTTTACCTGGTATATAGTTGTACAGGCTTTCTAAGTAGATTTAAATTTTAGGATTTTGAAAGCTGCGTTTTTGTAGTACTAAGGCCATGTGTCGATGTATCGATTACTAATAATAAATTTATGTAAAATGGTTTGCTAATCAATTTTAGATGCAATCATCGTGACCGTGCGGCGCCTTGTTATATACGAACAAGTTCAGTGCCAATACTGTTCACCACTACTGTTACTATGTCCTACGAAAAGAGAGTATACAACCACACGAGATTTGTACTTTTCGCTTATCTACAGTCGCATCAAGTCTATGAGTTGCATCATATTGTAAGAAAAACTTGTAAACTTTTCTTACGCAAGTAAAGTGGTTCTATAAAACAATATTTAGACAGTGGAACATGAATGAAAAAGGCATAGAAGGCGTTAACTAATAATAATATGATAATAATATGACAGCTTCCAGCAGCTAATAATATGACAGTTTCCGTGGCGAGGTCGTGGGTTCGATTCCCACCCAGGACAAATACTTGTGTGATGAACATGACTATTTGTTCTGTGTCTGAGTGTTAATTTATCTATTTAAGTATGTATTAAGAATTATATAAGTATGTTTATCAGCTTTCTGATTACCATAGCTCTGCTTAGTTTGGAATCAGGTGGCGTTGTGTGAATAATTGTCCAAAGATATTTATATTTATATTTTATAACTTCCTTTACTGGAAGCATTTTGATAGACGCACCAGCTTTGAAGCTCTCTTCTATTAATAATTTGAAGAAATCCTCTTGGGGTTAGTGGACTCTTGACAAGTTCGTAAACTGACACATACTAAAAATGTGCTTTACATGCTTTTATTACCTTCAGTCGTATGTATGAGACTTTTTGAAACCAAGGTCTGAAAACAATGAAAAAAATCAACAAGAAATTACAAATAAACTAAAACCATGCTTTTGTGAAATAACGAACTAAAAAGTTTTTTTTTTGCAATTTGAAATAAGAAAAATTGTAAATAGTTGGGTCATGGCACAATAGAAGCTCTTCGTATTGCGGTGGTGTTATAATATAAATAAATATTCTATTGACAGATATGAGTAGAAGGATTATCATTTTGATATCTCAAACAGCACCCTACACATTTTTTTACAATAAAACATATTTTTGATATAAATAGTTCCTAATTCAATTGTTTTTAACTTTTAGTATTTTTTTAAAAGTGTGTGTTTTTAGTTTTTTTTATGAAAAGTAGTTATAGCTGCGGCTTAATCCTACTCGGGAAACGTAGAGAACAATATACCAGGTAAACTACCTGTACCTATTGAGATCGCGGTGCGCAATTAGCTAACTTCTTAACTAAGTAACGTGGAACATCTCATTGTTGTAGCTTTACTTTGTTTACTATCGAGTCAGTTACAGAATAATAGTTAGTTGGTTTTGTAGCATTGTGTAGAATAAAGTTTATCATCTGATACTATCAGCGGAGAGTGGATAGCCTAAAGCTTGTTATCCACACTAATATTATAAATTCGAAAGTAACTCTGTCTGTCTATCTGTCTGTCTGCTACGCTTTCCCGCTTAGACTAATGAAATAATTTTAATGAAATTTGCAACACAGATAGAGTGGACCTTGGGAAGTACATAGGATGGTTTTTATCCTACGGGAACCTATAAAACGAGTCCAAGCGGGCGAAGCCGCTGGCGGAAGGCTAGTGTTTTATAAGGCATAGTAGTGGTAAGCAGTAGTGGCACTGGAGTTGTTCTTATAAAGTAAGGCACCGTGCCACCGTTATGGTTGCATCTAAAATTATTTAGAGGAAAAACGGTATTTTCATACTTCCTCAAGAGAACCATAAAAGTTTTACCAACAGTCAAACATCTAAGAAATATGTAAGAAATGTACTTTTAAATTAAAACTGGCTATATCTGCGGCTTATTGCGACCTTTTGAGATCGCGGTGCGCAATTAGCTAACTTCTTAATGAAGCAACGTGAAACATCTCATTATTATAGCTTTACTTTGTTTACTATCGAGTCAGTTACAGAATAAAATTTAACTGACTTTATATACAGTACGACTCATAGACTTGATGCGACTGTAGATAAGCGAAAAGTACAAATCTTGTGTGGTTATATACTCTCTTTTCGTAGGACATAGTAATAGTAATGGTAAACAGTATTGAAGATAGCGGGAAACCGCTGGATTCAGAGGGCGCAGGACCGGACGGAGTGGCGAACATTAGGGGAGGCCTATGTCCAGCAGTGGACTCTAAAAGGCTGATGGATGGAAACAGTATTGGCACTGAACTTGTTCGTATATAACAAGGCGCCGCATGGTCACGATGATTGCATCTAAAATTGTTTAGACAAAACCATTTCACATAAATTTATTATTAGTTATCGATACATCGACACATGGCCTTAGTACTACAAAAACGCAGCTTTACATGCATTTACGGCGGCATGCAGCCACGCACACACCGCCGTCCTTCCCGGGGCTGCCTCACTGCTTATAGTACTTAGTACCTACTTGTTTGCAAATTTTTCATAGAACTTATTTCGATAAACAATAAGAACCATCATTGGCCGCCTGTCAAATAAAGTGTTAATTTTATATTTAAAACCGTTCCGAACAGCATGTTATCGGGTTGTAAGGCATAATCCGCGCCAGCTTACATGTGCACGTTCGTAATACTTTCACGGGCCCTCTGATATGGGATAATTCTGGACACTCACTGGCTTTCATATCCGCTTACTTTTTGTTGAATCTGTATCAAAAACCTTACAGAGTAGTAATATTAAATGTAAGACCACGTTCACATCGATAAAAGGAAAATTTGATACATACAGTTAATAGACCGGCAACCCGCATGGAGCAGTGTGCTGGAATAAGACCTCCTCAATAATAGGCAAAGACCCGTGCCCAGCAATGGGATGCAATTAAGGGTTTCAGCCGCTAAGAGAGTTCAACTTAATTTTTTAAAATGACTACTTATTAGGTATGTAAAGTTTCATTTGATTTATCCAAGATTTATCTTTATGTAAAGTGATTTGTTTGTCAAAAGTCTCTTAGACTCCACAAATTGTTAAACAATTGAATGCTACTATTTACAACGTCCATCTGGTAACTTCTTAAAAACTCTACTCACATAGACTTTATTTCGATAAACAACAAGTCGCCTGTCGTATAAATTGTAAATTTTATATTTCAAGCTATTCCATGCGCTTGTTATCGGGCTGTAAGGCTGAAATCCACGGCAGCTTACGTGTTCGTAATACTTTCTTGTGAGCCCTCCACATGAGATGATCCTGGGAATTCACTGGCTTCATATCTGCTTATTTCTTGTTCAATCTGCACGAAAAACACTTGCGGAGAAGTAATGTTAAAAGTAACAATACGTTAATTGCGATGTTAGGAAATTTTTGTACATTCATTAAATGGATCTTGGTGAAGTAATCTCCGTCTAATAATGGACTGAGACCGGCAATAGGACGCGGAAAAGGGTTGCAGCCGGTAAATGATTCCACCTTTCATTTTTAAATGTCCACTATTTAACTCATAATGAGATACGTCATGATTGTTTTATGTAAAACCATTTTTTTCTTTTTTGAACAAAAGTCTAAATATTTTGAATAATGAATTATTATTTTTAACTGCAAATATTCTTGAACAATTAAATATTATCTAACTCCTATCGGCTTTAGATAGTTAACATTTTGTAATGCAATTTCTACTCTGTTGAAATACCGCGAGGTATATATGTAGATGTTCACATGATAATTGAAGATTGTATTTAAATCCTCGTGCCACTTTCGTCGCTTTTAAACAAATACATTATTCAAATATTGTAGAAATAAAATATGAAGAGGTACTACCGTTTCCATGCTTCATGAGAAGAGAACGTTAAGCCGTCAGTTATTGATAGGCAGTAATTAAATCGTGTCGGAGTAAGGAAAGAGACACGTGTCCATCAATGGGACGCAAAGAGGTTTGCAGCCAAATTTCATCGTACCCACTTTAGCTGCTTTCTTCTACGAGTATAAAAGACTACAGATGCATACTTATCGATTTGTTAGTGAGAAGCAATGAAATGATTACATTTAGGTGTATAATATTCCTTGGGGTCTCATAAAGCAGTCGACCTTAGTACTAGTTGATTACTCCTCAGCTGAGAGCAACTCTGTACATACCCGTAACTTTCATAATAATATTACGCTGTAAATAACTTTAAACAACTTCTCTTATTCATCACAACATTTAAAGTTAAAGCATTACCAGTATGACTCATTCATTAAATAATTTTTGTGGACAAATTTGCCATAAATTTATTTAAAGATAGGTACGGCCGTACTGTTTTTTTTATCAACCTTTTTTTTTGTCCCGTTGCTGGGCACAGGTGTCCTATCACAAGTGAGAGGGATTTAGGCCATAGTCCCACCGCTCTGGCCAAGTGCGGATTGGTGGACGTCATGCTTTCGAAAAATAATGAATTTCTCTGCACGGCATGCACGGCGCTGGAGAATATCGTAATTAATTAAATATCACGATATTTTCTATAACCGTGGAACAGCGATAAGTTGCAGAGGTATGTTCCGTGGATTTGAACCCGGGAACGGTCGCATCGAAGATCGCGGTTTTCTTACCACTCGCACTCGCGCCAACTCTGCTCGATGTCTGTGATCTACGATTAAATTAAATTCTGTTAACTACTGCGTAAGTGCGTAATGTTATTCCAGTATTCATCCTTATCTATACTCTGTATGAAAAACGAATTTTTGTTTGTATGTCCTTTATAGAATCGTGAACTATGCATTTGATCATGTCATGATCTTCAAAGTGTTGTGCATGAGCTCAAAAAGGTTTCTGAGTTGGTATCCGTCTGTGTGTCTGTCTGTCTGTTCCGGCTAATCTCTGAAATGGCTGGACCGATTTTGACGGGACTTTCCCTGGCAGGTAGCTGATGTAATAAAGAGTAACCTAGGCTACTTTTATAAAGTCCACGCGGTCGAAGTCGCGGGCGGCCGCTAGTAGTTCATAAAACTTAACGGAGGAATTATGTGTAGCTTGAAAACATTTGACGATGATTATCACCCAGACACAGAACAAATAGTCATGTTCATCACACAAATATTTGTCCTGGGTGGGAATCGAACCCACGACCTCACGCTTCGCATGCCACGGAGGCTATCAGATCTGCTGAGAGATCAGCAGTTGGTCGCAAAAAAGGTTGTAGTCATTGAACCATCATGATGACTTTGAAGAAGTAATAAAAATAAATTTCAACAACGCTTAAATGTATTATTCTTAGTGATAGGTTAGGGTTGACATTGAAACCCTGTGTTTGATTAGGTCTCAACCACTAAGTAGGTCATTACTGTTTGCCTACTGTACTGTTTTTAGGACTAAGTTACAATATAAGTAGCCAGCTTTACATTGAAATCATTCAAACAAACTAAATACGTGAACATGTGATTTGAACATACAAATGTTGGATCCGCCATACTCACCACCAATATTATGCAGGAAATAAAAATGTACTTAAGGTAAAAATTGTACTTTTTAAATGTATTTAAGATTAAAGTAAGATTTTACAAATATTTTGAAGATATTTCTATATCTTACGGGACCGTGGAAGCACCGTAGTTAATATTTTCAAAGCTACGACTGGTAGTAATAAATCAAGTGATGCTCTAATAAACTCGCCGTTTACTTCGGAAAGTATTTTATAAAATGTGAATTTTTATATCAATAAGCACATTTCTTTGAGAACTACATTTTGGGATCACAGAAATTATTTTTATGTAGTTACTAACCATACCCCGTGGAAAGAAGGATCGTTACTTCATGGTAAGGTACTTCGGACATAATCATGGGATTCAATTTCAAAACAAAGTGTGAAAAATTCTGAAACAGGTGTATGTTATCGTTACGTAATGAACAGGATCACTAACACAGCAATATTTTTGGACATATAGTTAATAGGGCTGATCGATTTACTAACATAAAATTATTTAATTTTAATTTAAGCATTGTAAAACAATGATTAGATTTTTCTATAAAATGTAGATGTTTTGCATGTCGGTATATTGACGACGGCCTCAGCAAGAAGCGGATAAACAAAGAAACGACTAAGGAAAATGTTATTTTGCACTATGTAGATATCTGGAGGCATGGGAATGTCCCTGCCAAGACGAGTTAATCTAACCCTTATAATTGCATTTTGAAATATACCAAATATTCAAAATTCTTGGGATATGAAAAATTAATGTTATTAAAGAAATTCATTGCTGACTATTTATTGAATGTAAATTTTTCAATTACATTGCTCTGATACTTTATGTTTTATTGATATCTAAAATACGCCAGTATGAAACGTAGTTTAAGTGAGATGTATAGTCAGTGAAGTAAGGGTGTTAGCCAGGATCTTGGCTTTACATTAAATCTGATATCTTTTTCAAAAAGTAAGTCATGTGCACTTTCCTTTGCAACATTTACATGGAAATATTTTTGGTAATAATTTGGGGACAATAAACCCTTATTGTTCAGATAGTACAAGGTCTGAACAATTTGAAACAGTCTCGCATCCACACAAGTAAAGTTGGAGCGTAAAGTGACCACAGCCTTAGACATAGTTTTCGAACTGAACATGATAAGATATTATGAATTGTTGTTCAAGGTCGTTAAGTACTATCAGGTGCTACAACTTTACCTAAATTTTGGTAAAACCTTTGTGAGTGCGACTCTTTTGGCGTCCCATTGCCAGGCACGGGTCTCCCATGATTGGAAAGGTCTGAGGATACCGAACCTCATCGCCAAATTGCGGGCTGATGGAGATACGAGTAAATTGCTACTAGATTTAACTAATGATATCACAGATGACAACCGAGCCGGACAGCTTAAGGTGCCCTCCGAAGCACAGTACAGGAATGCTCATTAAATTTTTCTTCTTTATGTTAAACCATTTTACACGTGTCCACGTCCGTTTCTTTTAACTCCGCAGATCGCTTGCTTTGCACGCTAGTCGCAGGACTATATGCGATTTTTAAATAACAAAACTTATCATATTATATAAAGAAAAAAAATAACTGTGACACATTAAATTATTTTTCAACTTTGTACAATTTAATTTTAGATAGGTACATAATTAATATCATTTTTTATCTTGCAAGGGTCATCTGGGGAACCGCTGCTCGGCCTTTGCTTAGAGTTAATATATTGATTACGTGTTTCGGCGTAAACAGATAGTTATTAGCAACGCTTTCATGAAAAAAGCATCAAACACCATAGTACATGGAAAAGTTTGACTGTCGGTAACACTTAAATGAGGCGAACGTCAATATCCGGATTAGATGTCCAACTTGGTATGCAGTTAATTAAATAAACACCCAATTAAATTCCACGTAGATGACATAAAAATCAACATGCTTGATTGCTTATTTATTGCTTTTAATAATTATACTTTACATATTTTTTCATCTTTTATTTAGAATATAATGAAGATACCATACGCACGCAGAGAAACCGATAATTTTAATTGAATTATTCAACTTAATAGTTCTCAAATTTCAGCGTCCTGTTTACAGATGGTCGTAAAACTTAACCGAACTTCTATAAATTTGGCAGGACTAAGTCATAGCTGAACTACGACTACGACGTGACAACAACCATCTTGTCCGAAAGATACGAAACTTGGACTGAGTTGAGACGCTTGTCTTTGTTAACAAACATTATTGTTAGGATCTTTGGCTGTTCCACAGATCTAAGCTATTTAATGATACTTCCCTAATACGACTATACGTATGTACACAATGGTATATATACAATGGTAGATTCTGAGGAAATCGAATCTAGTTTTATTAAAAATCAATCTTTACATACGCAACACAGATTTTTAATTTATAGAGAAAACAATCTATTGACAAGATATTACGCCGCCAGTCGGCGCCATGTTGCAGGTGACAGATGGGGGCGCCACTAACACCATATCATCAACCGACATCTATAAGATGTCGAAAGTTGTTAGTATATGTTATCTTTATTTAACTCGAAAGGGTAAAATAATCCTTCCTACTAACAGTTTGTCTTGACATACAGACAAGCAGACGTAAAATGCGCTAGTTAGAAACATCTCTAATTATAGCGACTGTTATATGTCGATAACAACCGAGAGTCAAGACTGATGGCTTAGCATGGCGCCCTCCGAAGCATGAAATTTGCCAGTAGTAGTGACCCATCTCACGCAAAACCGTGACTGTTTTGCTTAGCCGCGTAGATCGCTTAGGCATGCAGCTCCGTATACATAGCTAGGATTTCCGAGTTCTGACTTTAAGCCGAAAATATTTAAAGATTGCACTGAAAATTTTACATTACGTGGTATGATTACTTCAAGCGCCCTTAAAGCGGGAGTATTCAGCCATTTTTATCTTCCTACCATTTTATGTATTAACTAGCTGTGCCCCGCGGTTTCACCCGCGTTAGAGAGGATCATTAGCATAAAGTGAAGTCCCTTCTGAAGAACCGTGGACCGGCTTTTTTGTAGGACTATATAAGATAAACATTAACATCATACATTACATAGGTGTACCTCTAGCGGTTTTGGCAGCGCATGCCAGAATAGCTCGCAGACGGTAGATTTTTTCCTACTTACTTGACACTTATCGTCATATTTTGGACAATTCACACAATATCTTTATAAATTGTAGCCTATATGTTATTCTGATGTATAAGCTATATTGTGGTGAAGTTTCATTCATATCCATTCAGTAGTTTTTACGTGAAAGAGTAACAAACATCCATACATCCATACTTACAAACTTTCGCCTTTATAATAGTAGTAGGATCTATTAATGTTTAATAATGAATATCTCGTATATTGTCGATTCATGGACCATAATTAGTATGGCGTGGGTAATTGGGCGTTTCGCCGGCGGCTGGTTGCGTATAATATGATTAATATAATAATAATTAGTACAATATTTACGTGCGCGACGCGAGCTTGGCATAGTATCGAGACATTGACAAAATATGGCGGTAATTTGTTAAAATTTAATTAGAGAGCTTTATTTATTAAGAGCTTGGGCTTTGTTGGAAACATGATTAGATTTTGGAGAAAAGCTTCTTTGTTCATAATAACGTTGGATATTTGAATGATTTATTTCAGTTGTAATTGGAATTTGTGCCACATGTAGATATGCAAAAAGTGGATAAGTAATACAATATAATGTCTAATGAAGTTTCCAAAAGGACTGTAGGTGGTCAGATGGTGGAATATGGTATGTATCCCTCTTCCAGGAGAACATCTTAGCCTCCTAGCAGTTAAATAACAAAAAGGGAACGGAAAAACTTAAAAAACTGTTAAAAGCTTAGAATAATATAGAATGAGTGTCTTTATAAAAGCGCACTGTCAAAATTGAAGCACTAAATAGATTCACACAGATGCCATGATATAGATGACTAATTAACTATAAAATACTACAAAATATTGAAAACTTCACTGCGAAAAGTTATGTTATTAGATTTCTTTTGTTTTTCAAAAGTGTTGTGACACATTTTAACACCACAAACTGCCATAATTTTTTCGGTAGATACGATCGGTGTGATTTAACCTTGAATACTACGAAGCAGCCGGCGGCCCAGCGTTTGGTGCCATTAATGGCACCAATTAAAATGCTTCAATTTGGGCGCGCGAACTTGGTTTCTATAATGTAATTATTCTAAGATTAAAAGCAACCAGGACCGAAAGCTTAAAATATCCTTTTAAAATCGGAATTGCGCATATCATAGTCGCCACTAGCGGTCACGCAGATTACTTACGTACGTTCGTAGTCGTATGAAAATGCGTGCGTTATTGAGATTCGTTATATTTTTGCTGAAGTATCTACATGTATGAAGGATAACTATATTATATATTTCGCAACGCAGCTACATTGGTCCGCAGCAGTGGCTCTAAACGAAGCTATAGCTGTTAGCTGCATAAAGCGGATTACAGCTGGAACAGCATACAATAGCGGAACGAGATACCTATAGTAAACCTGAACACGCTTAATCTGTGTGCTAAATACACTAAATAGCTTCTCATAGAATAAAATTTGCTTTATAATGATTAGACCTATCATTAAGGAATGTATCTATCATTCACAGACAAGATCATATAAACTTAAATATAGCTCCGTTAACTTAAGCTGGGAAGAACATTTCCCTCACACCAATATAATTAAATATACAGCATGCTTGTAAAATTTGACTACAAACCTAGTAACAGAAGTTAAACTAGACAATAATATATAAGTAAATCGTATTTTCTATATTTTGTAGTTTAACCAAAATTCTCAAGTGAATAATTAGGTACCTATAAATGGGTTATTTATGTATGTATTTTCTTTATATAAATATCTTCATTTTTATAAAAAATATTAAGTTTATTATTCATAGCAATTTGGTATGACCAATAAACTTTAAAAAGGAATATCGTGTACACATAACAAAACCCGACACCTTCTATTAAGGGTTTCGGAATGTATCCCCAGTCCACGTGGTGGCAGGAATCCAATATACGTGAATTTCCACGAATCCCGTCCTTAAGAACACGGCCCCTCGTTAGAGTCTTAGAACCCAACTATTTCCACGGATTTTGTTTAATTTGAAATTCCTTTGGACTCCTCAAACCATGTACAGAGAATTCCGTCTTAAACGTTTAAAGAGAAACCTTGTCTACTCGTTGAACTCCTACAAGATATTACTAAAAAGAATTTCCTTAAAGAATCGTTTTTGTATTTAAAGATTCAAGAAGAAAAACTTGGTTGATGGTCATAGTATCGTATTCAAATTATCAGTATTCGAAGCAACAAATGAGTTGCAAACCAAAAGAAAGTTGTAGATGTCCTTGGACTGAAAAAAGAACTTCTTTGAACTGTGACTGTAGCCAACTGTCTTTTAAAATATTTATAACTGATAAAACCGTTCTCCCAGTGGTGATAAGAAATCTTGAAATTCCTCGAATCTCCGACTCCACGGCCACTTCGTCTTGTTGGAATATCAGAATCCAACTCCTTCTATGAATTTTGTTCAAATTGAAATCCCTTCCCGTCTCTGAAATCTATAGTAAGTTTCATGTAATGTAGACAACTTTATCGCTCAAAGATCCTGAAAATCGAAACGATCTATAAACTAAATTTAATATCACTTTAAGGAGCACAAGCCACGAAGAGGTACTGATGACCTAAAGACGTCAGAAAGTTACTGGACTCAAAAATACGGGATCATAAAAACGTCGACTAGATTTAGACGAAAAAGGCGTAGCTAAGATTGAACCCGAATCCTAGATTATACGTTTATATATTATAGGTGGTTGCAAAAATAATCAAATAATGTTTATGAACCTAGTGAAATTGGGAAGCGTAGTAACTGAAAACAATTTAAGTGTGTTACAATTATTAATTGCCAAAATACAGCCTGAAAGCGTTCCCAATGATTTACTGCAGGCGACCTGAATGCATAATTCCATATATCACTTAATATCACAAAGGCATAATATAATCGGACGCACTCATTTCATTTCATTTGCGACTTTACTTTTAATTTGCCGGAACGTTTCCATGCTCGGATTTAATTAATATTTATATTGAATTTTCATATTTGATTACCGGTGACAAGCCTGTATTGGGTAATGCCATTCTTTAATTGGATTCATTAAGCAGAACTGTAAGGTTAATATTTACTAGTGGCAGCCCGCGACGTCGTCCGCGTGGACCTTAGTTTTAGATTTTTCTAAAATAAAAGTAGCCTAAGTTACTCCTTATTACATCAACTATCTGCCAATAAAGTCCCGTCAAAATCGGGCGAGCCATTTCAGAGATTAGCCGGAAACAAGAGACAAAAATTGTAAAAAATGTTACTTTGGTATTGTACCGAATACACATTTATATGCATGTAGTAAAAAGCGGTTATTTTAATATTACAAACAGACACTCCAATTTTATTTATTTGTATAGATTATCTAAGTTGCTGCGCTTTATTTTACCGCGATTACTCAAAAATGTATTTTTTATAGTTCACCAGGAGTGCCCCGCGGTTTCATCCGCATTACAAAGAATCGAATGATCCTTTCTAACACTAATGCATGAAATGAATATTCTCCTTAGATATCAAGGGCACAATTGATACACAGGAGCATATGGAGCTACATAAACAAACATAGCGAGCACAGAAGTTGATTTATCGTAATAATTTCTATTTCGTCGGGAATTGAACCCAGGACTCTCGATCAGGAGTCACACATCGCATCGCATAGAAAAAAAAATCAATAACTTTTCCACAAATCAGAAAGTTAACCCATACTTAATATTATAAATTCACGTCGCAACAGTGCTATAGATTATCCTGATTTTTTGTACAGAGATAGCTTGGGGGCTGCAAGGAGATATAGACTACTAGGCGAGTAATAAAATATTTTAAAGTCCCGGCTTACCTCGCGGATTACTTCGGGGGTGCCCGACATGTAAGTAGTAGTTAGTAATTAGTACTAGTAAAATACCATGGGAAAGTATTTCATGAATTTGAAAAAAATTTGGAGCCCAGGCAGATGAAGCCGGGGATGAAAGCTAGTCAGAAAGTAATTCAGAAAAAAATATTCCTACAAACTGAGATTATCACCATCTAATTGAAACAGTGGTGGTAACAAAAAGGGCCAAACTTTCTCCCAATAAAACAGCACGCAAATTTGGTGAAACTCATCTAGAAACTGCAGTTTGGCAACTAGTTCGGAACATGTGTTTGTGGAAAATATTCAAGTAATTTGGCGAGCCATTTGTTGGCTTATTGCAAACCCTCTTTTATCTTATAGTAAGGAAATAAAAATAATAACTTTCCACTTCAATGTCGCAATGCTAGGCACCGTCTTCTCTCAGATTGAAAGGAATGTCCATCACGTTGCTTGGCCTAATTCAGATTGATGGACCACTTTACACATACACAGAAGAAAATTCGCATACCTCTCTGGTCAGCAGCTTTTTACGATATTTTCTTAAAACGTAGGGAAAGTGAAAACATAGTCATTCATTTTCTTTCTTTTATTCGTGATCTGCAGTGCCATGTAAAAAATTGCAGCTGGTAATTGCTGCATATTTGTTAGTAATGCTTCTTTTAACAAGTCTCCCCATAATTAAAAAGTCTGCCTATTAGAAAGCTGAAAACTGGACAAAATGAAAGCAAGTAATTCACCAAGTCATGGACATGTCCTTCAGATGAAGAAACGATAGAGAAAAAGAAAAAACTTTATCTTTTACTTACTTCACATAAGTTTTCTTGTATATATTCTAAGAAAACCTATCAGATAAATACCAATACCAATTATTAACAAACGTTTCGCCGTAAATGTTATCGAGACTGGCTTACCTTCTTCGACAAGTTTTAACGATTGTTCGACTTGTCGATCTACATGAATGCAAGTGACAGATAATAATGCTGGTCTATGTAAGTCTGACCGACTGCTGGCGTATCGCCAACAGGTCCGGAAGTGTCGACCGCCAGGATTCAACCTGCAGTTTTATGTTCCATCTGTAATGTACGCTGATTTTTATGGCTTTAGATGGATAGGCTTGAAATAGAGGCTAATAAAGACATTTTCCTAAAGCAATCTATGATCCTGTAACAGAGCAAGAACGGCCTTAAAAATTTTTTTTAAAAGCTTTTGCTCAAAATTAAGCTCGGCTTTACACGAATAAATACAAATAAACATAGTTTAATAAACTAAAAAACTTGCTTTAAAAGCACATTAAACTAAACAAGTGAGTTTGCTGTTTTTAACTATATTTATTTTTCATTTTTTGTTCGATTTATTGTTTTTTTTTTCAAATACTCGGTATTAGATAAACATATGAAATTATTGTATAGCCAGCGATTCTTTAAAAGTTTCCAATGTTTGAATTAAATCTGTCCATTGAAAGTGGATCAAAATCGAGTCCAAAAGAGAGTTCCAAACAAGCTTACAAACTCACAAACATTAAAGCTAATATAAACGTGTTAAAATATGTACGCGAGAAGGATACAGAAACCTAAAAATGTATGCTTTTATTTTAGACACTTTGCTAGTACCTGGTTTTCACTATTACAACTTTTCTAATGACTTGTTGACAAAAACAAACAACAGAAAATTTATATAAACCCAACAATCAATAGATGTCTAGCATTTATACCATTCGAGAAAGGCTGTCACCGTAGCTCTGGCAAGATGCCAGGACCTCGGTTCCCGGAAGAAAGCATCAATGAAGACCCATTCAACGTACAACCCAGGATCTTATTCGTATTTTCTCAGACTTTTACATACCAAAGAAGTCTACCTTCGAATTTACCTTTTTACATTTAGCGCAATGACGCGCAATTGACGACCGCGTGGCACAATGGTTACCATGCCGGACTGCTAATTTAAATAATAAAATAAATAAATAACGTTTCACACTCATAGCCCCACAGTAGGGTACATATACCCTGTGTCGTGGGTACCATGGACACACACAGAGACAGAAACACAAACACCCAGACCAAGAACAGAATTTTAAACTCATCATTCAAATTTCTGCTTCGCCGGGAATCGAACCTGGGAACCTTCGATTATAATCTTTTTAACAGTTCGATTATAACAGTTTAAAATTCTGTTCTTGGTCTGGGTGTTTGTGTTTCTGTCTCTGTGTGTGTCCATGGTACCCACGACACAGGGTATATGAACCCTACTGTGGGGCTATGAGTGTGAAACGTTATTTATTTATTTTATTATTTAATGACATAAATGACAATGTACGAGTATTTATGTTTGGCCGCATCTTATAGTGTAAAAAGGATTTAGGAATAAACTTTTTCTTTTGGGTAATGTCATTGTTGAGCCAATAATTTGATTAATTTATTATTATCTACGTTGCTTTCAGGTTGGTTTGTTGGTTGTGTTTACGTTTTGCCCAAGGTGTCATAGGTGACACAGATCATCCTTAAATGTGGTGGTAATTTGTGTCATTTCATATTTTTTCATTCGCTACACTCGGCTATACTCGAATTAGAGTGTGTTATCTTATAGCTCCTCTAGCCAAAATCTTACTCGATAAACACACACACTAAGACAATAACGCAAAAATTTTCTTTTAATTCGAACCAGTTTAGCGCTTTTAAATAACTTAACTATTCAGCTGTATAATATTAGAATAGATATTTATTCCGGAAGTTGTACAGAAGTATTTTGTAGGTAGGTAGATTTTGTATGGTTTGAACGGAAAGTACCACCGCTACGTGACCGCTACACCCGATCACAACCACCACTAACCGTTCCGGCCTCACCTATACCTCTATACGATATATAGCGCGTCTTCGGGCTACCAGCAATGCCTATGAGCCCCAGCGACCATCTATCATGACATCCATTGAATCCTACAAATCCTACAAAGTATAGGTACTTACCATAAAAATGTACTACCTATATTCACACTGATATTTTTTTTCTTTCTATATTATGTGTTAAAGATAAAACAAAAAGACCTAAACAACTGAAAGATGTGAAGAAAAATATGATGTTGATTTTCCGCAAATCTCCTGCACAAGGTTAAAATGATAAATGGCGCAAAGTTACACAAAGTTTGCTGCGAGACTGCCAGCGTTGAGTGCGACACGCGCTCGGGACGGCTATTTAACGCTCTTTTAAATTTCTCCCGAATCCTTGGAGACACTTCCGATACCGAAAATAAATCTTGTACAGTGAGGCTGAGCTGCTGTGTTTAAAAAAATTTATTGCAAAATAGATTTATAAATATAACTATTGATATAATGATTTTAACAGACAACTTGATAGTGTATTCAAAGATTTTGGAACGAAGTTCCTTATCGCGCGTTGCGAAAGGGGGCTAGACGGAAAAAATTAAGACCAAAAGTTGTAACGACACTTTTTGCTATAAGCCGCACGGCTTACAACTAAAGCAACCGCACTCGACATTGCTTAACTTTGTTGACTCCCGTCCTTCTTATGACCGCACTTGATGTTGCTTAGTGGCTACCCATCCTACTTTTGAATGCACTCGACATTGCTGAGCTTTATTGCCACCATTACTACATTTGACCGCACTAGATGTCGGTGGATTGCCACCCATCCTACTTTTGACCGA
This sequence comes from Pyrgus malvae, assembly GCA_911387765.1. Lineage (NCBI taxonomy): Eukaryota > Metazoa > Arthropoda > Insecta > Lepidoptera > Hesperiidae > Pyrgus > Pyrgus malvae. Next base: position 29,687,632 of record OU426950.1, read on the forward strand.
CCTCGACATTGCTTAACTTTGTTGACACCCATCCTTTTTATAACCGCTCTAGATGTTGCTTAGTGGCCATCCATCCTACTTATGACCGCACTCGACATTGCTCAGATTTATTGCCCCCGATCCTACTTTTGACCGCACTCGACATTGCTTAGCTTTGTTGACACCCATCCTTATGACCACACTAGATTTTGCCGAATCGCCACTATTGGCCACCCATCCTACTTTTGACCGCACTCGACATTGCTTAACTTTGTTGACACCCATCCTTTTTATAACCGCTTTAGATGTTGCTTAATGGCCACCCATTCTAATTATGACCACACTCGACATTGCTCAGATTTATTGCCACCAATCCTACCTTTGACCGCACTAGATGTCGCTTAGTGGCCACTATTGGCCACCCATCCTACTTATGACCGCACTCGACATTGCTTAGCTTTGTTGACACCCAAACCTAAAACTAATGCAGGAAGAAGAAAAAAACATTATGAAGCACAGAAATTAAAGAAACAAGAAAGTAAAAAATACAACTTCGTTCCATCCGAGTGTCCCTTGACTTTTTTTTATTTTCATAGTTTAAATCAACTTTTGTGTAATAAGTACAATATCTACGAGTACGAAGCTAAATAAAATCAAACATTATCAACATGTTATTACACAAATTTAATATCTTAATAGGAAACTGATTATGTTAAAGCCTTTTTTCAAACCTTTTTAGTGACAACCAGCATAGCTGGGTAAAAATCTCTTCTTAAAATTCAGCACGATTCAGGCCAAAATTCATTACAACACGAGATTTAAGTCGTAAGATGTAAAAGACCGGTGTCTTAATCCGGCATATTTTCCAAACTTTAAAGCCACGTGACGACGTGATGTCAGTAAAGTTAAAGTTAAAATTTTTGAAGAATTAATACAATTACAACATCATAAGCCGGAGGTGCCGCGACACTTCCTACCGCGCTTTGACCGGTTTGTCAGGAAAACGAATGTTTTTTATGGTTTTAATTTATCCTTCTGGGTAAATAGATTAATGGTCCTATTTAATTTTCAGTTTTTTGTAGGTAGAGAAACAAAGTTACAAAAAAGTCGCACATCTCTTTGCCCCGCACTCTAAACGCTCTTTGGTTGGAACTAATTGTCTTCCATCTTATAAAATAGATGAATATTTATTGTAACAAAATGTGAATGATGGCACTGTTACGCTGCGAGGCGGTCAGGATTCCCCAGGTTAATCGGGTTATAACAGCACGAAACAAAGTTACAACCATTTCGAATAATTAATGTAACTACTGCGTCTAAAGCCGGCGCGATTTTAACTTTAGACATTTAATTCGCACTTCCGGCCATATCGGTCGGCACGGCAGTGCCCCCGCCAAGTCGAGCGCGAAGCAAACACTGCCGTACCATCCTCTACTGGAACCATTTCTGTCTGGACAAGACCAGAACGCATACAAATTACTGTTTTACATAAAAAAGCAACTACTATTTAAGTTCAAAGTTACAACTATCTCGAAGGATGAATACAAGTACAAGAATTTATAATCCATTATAAGCCGGCGACGTTCCGTGATAACTCTCAGCTACAGGCGTTTTATTATGTCGCACCTCCCTTTACCCCGCACTCTTTTGCCGGAAATAATTGACTTCCTTTTTTCTAAAGAGATTAATCTTTAATGTAAAATTATTGTGAATGTTGGCCATAGCCAATTTCCAGCTTAACTTACAAAAAGCTTTTGTTTTAGTTCAAAGTTATAGCTATCTCGAAGTATGAATATAATTACTGCATTATAAGCCGGCGACGTTCCGTGATATTAACTTCCAGCTACAGGCGTTTATAAAGTCGCACCTCCCTTTGACCCGCCCTCTGACCGCTTTTTCATGAGGAACAAATGAACTTCCTTCTTTGTAAAGGAGATTAACCTTCGTTGTAACAAACAGCGATAATATAGTAACATAAATTATATTTCGCTAAACGGGACATCTTGCAAGGTTTAAAAGCGGATTTACCACTGCCGAATTTTTTCTAGTATAATCTCCTTATGAATTCTTCTTATTCTTATGTGATTTTACTTTTTGACATGTTAACTTATTTTTATTTTTTTATATTTTTTTCAACCTTTTTTATGTCCCACTGCTGGGCACAGGTCTCCTTCTCACAAGTGAGAGGGTTTTAAGCCATAGTCCACCACGCTGGCCAAGTGCGGATTGGTGGACGTCATGCTTTCGAGAAACTATGAATTTCTCTCAGGCATGCACGGCGATGAAGAACATCGTAATCAATTAAATATCACGATATTTTCCATCACCGTGGAGCAGCGATAAATGCGCACATTACAAATTTCTTTGTCAGAGGTGCGCGCCGAGGATTTGAACCCGGGATCGGTCGCGTAGAAGACCGCGGCTTTTACCACTCGGCCATCGCTGCTCACTTATTATTAACTTATTTGCTCACTTATTGTTAACTTATTATTTGACTGAAATCAACTTATCACTTGGAACAAAGCAACGCCCAATGCCGTATTGTTGTCTGATACTCAATAAATTTTGTAGGTGGTAGAACTACAATTATGGTTCGGTTCGTGAATCACCAATTGTTAACCTTGCTCTTAACCTTGCTCAATGGTTGAGCACACCAGCACGGCTTGAGACCCGGGCCTAAACTTGTTTTCTTCCACGCCTGCTGTATTTCGCAGAGCTAGAGAAAGATTTGTACAATCTCGTACGCCTATGTAAATGCATTGGAATTAATGTGTAATGTGTGTATCGTGGAGTAAATAAATAAACAAATAAATTGACTAAGCTAGGAAAATTTCGTTTAATAATGCAAAAAAAGTATCATGTTATTGAAGTGAAAACTTCTTTAGCGGAGTTGTGCACTTTTTTTGGGATGAGTAAAAAAAATGTTAAACTCGCCTCTCGCTTAAAAAGGACACGTGGCCTGATCGAATATTCGTAAGACGGAGGGGTGACAGCTGATGGCTCGACTGTTTATACGATACTTGTAAAATTCGTTTATATCAAGTATTTAAAATATCGACATTGAACAAAGTGCATCTAATAATGGAAAAAGTGACGAAGAAATATTGAAAGAAAATGAGTGAGTACTTTATAAAAATACTAGATGAAAACCTACTGAAAATACTAGATGAAAAACAATACTGATAATAAAAACACAACGTTAATGTTCAAGTTTCCACTTCTACCGGCACTACCATTGTTTTTTTTCTGTTTTTATAACGTTTTAAAAATCAGATGTTTCAAAATTCACTTGTTTGTTATAACTGTAGTTCTTCATAGACTATCCCTAAAATCTAGAAGACATCTAAACAAAGTAAGGTAATAAATTATTAGGATTATGCAATGGCAGCCTTTCCACCAAAGTTTGAACCTCGTGAATCTAATTACGAGCGGTGATTAAACAGTCATGAACTTACCAGCGATTTTAACTGAGCTCGCGGCTAGTTCATTTATTAACGTCAAAAATGTGTCATAAATTTCCTGATGATCTTACTTTTTTAAGAATATTCAAATTTTCATTGTTTTTAAATTCATTCTTTTTTCATTTGTTTTTAAATAATATTAGATACATGCCAAATCTTCTGTAAAATTAAAACTTTACTTTTCTATAACTAACATGTATTTTCGACAAATTTATTCGACCTATTTGCCATAACTAAAGTTTTTCATTTATCATCTTACCATGAGCTCGCTGCTGGTTCTGCATAAAAAAACTTGTTAAATTGAGTGGACATTCTTATATGTAGCTTACTCTGTGAAGGTATTATATATCTTATGTAGAGCCAATTTACACGCCCTAAGTCTACTAGCCCTAAGTTTACCAACTCTAAATCTTAGTCAAAAATAATTCACATTCCTAAAAAGACGAGATAGAGTTAAGAATCTATATTATTAAGAATCAGAAGTGGGTTTGTGTTTTTAAGTAACTGAATCTTATATTTTATCAATATCGAATAAAAATACAACCGTCACGTCCATGCCACCATTGACTACTCTTAGAAATAACGTCGCCTTGACTACGCGCAAGCGTACGGAGCTCTATCCGCCGAAAACGTCATGTGACGTGCACGATGAGTATTCTTTATTTTTAAATAAAAGATCAGTTTGTATTTTTGGATATTATTATTTTCAGAATTTTTATTTTCATCTCCACCAACCCGCATTGGAGCAGCGTGGTGGAGTAAGCTCCAGGCCTCCCCAATAATGGGGAGAGACCCTTGCCCAGCAGTGGGACGCAAAAAGAGTTGCAGCCAGCCATTATTTTCAGATAGCCCTACTAGGTAAGGCTTCATAATCTCCTCAACAACTAAGCCTTTTCAGTTCTAAACCAGGTAGGGTAGGTAATAAATCAGCAGCTTTATGCGAGGTCGCTCCTCTGATAACTAAGTCGAGTCTCCGTGAATCTAATTATGGCCAGTGAATGAATACACACTCTGAACTTACCAATATTATTATTTATGTATATTTTGTTTAATATACCCCTAAAGAGTTATTAACTGTTTTATACGGGCCTTTAGCCAAAGGCAAAATGTTTTCTTGGAGTAAATGAGTTGCCTTTAAATCTAAAAAAACCATGTGTTTATGTCCCACTGCTGGGTCATCTCTCAGAAGTGAGAAGAATTTAGGCTATATACCAGCACACTGGTCAAATGCTGATTTATCGCTGCTCCACAGTGAGGGATTGTGATATTTAATTAATTACTAAATTTTCCATCACCGTGCTTGCCTGAGAGTAACTCACAATTTCACGAAGGCATGATGTACGCCTTGTCAGAATCCCTCACTGTGGAGCAGCGATAAATACGCATTTAACAAATTTCTTTTTCAGAGTTGCGCGCCGGGATATTCAATTCGGTATATCCATGTCGGAGACAGCGATCGTTACCGCTTGGCCATCGCTGGTTTATTGATATTTAATTTGTATATATTATGAAAAAATATCATAACACTTAGAAGTGTTATAACTAAACCTGCTTATCAAAATAAAAAAAATCCTCATAATCTTAACAAGCATTATGCAACGGCAGCCATTCTGTAGCGAAGTTTTGTATCCCATCTGGATAGGTCCAAAGGATAGGTCCAAATTTGCATGGTCTATACAATAATGGCCGAAATCCTTAATATTCTTTCTTATTTTGTTAAATTACCATCCTAACAAAAAGTAGTGCCAAGATTGTTAAGGACAATTTTTCAAGTTAAAACAAAGTATACACAATCCGCTCCAAGCCTCTCCAATAATGGGAGAGACCCGTTCCTAGTTGTAAGACGCAAAACAGGGCTGCAGCCAGTCATACACCATTCATTCTACGATTATCAGACTTTTAAATCATTATTTCCTGTTAGGAGAAAATATTTGTTACTTTGAAAATATATGGATTCCGGAAACCAGTTGATTACTTTTCAATCGTCAATTTTATTCTAAGTTTCTTAGAATAATTAGGGCAATTATATGTTACAATTAATAAATAACTCAGTAATAAGCGGAATAACTTAGTCATGAGCTGCCGCCGCCGCTCGCGCTGTCATCGGTTAGTTTAGTTTACACTCACGATTCGTTCTATAAGAAAATTGTTATGCTGCTAAAAATATATTTTCGTACAACGGACTTGGATTTGGCATAACTTCGAAAAACAATATTCAAGGATCGGTTAATTAGGGAATTCGTTGCATTCTCTTTGAGAAAAAACATGTAACTGGAAATTAAAATATCGCGACTTATTGTGAATATTAATATATTGGATGACAACACACGAAATGCAATTCACAAATATTGGATTTATGAATATTTACAAAAAAAGTGAACATGACGATTTTTTTTAAATGGTGACTAATGAGTGGATAAGCACGCCAGCCACGTGGTGTTAGTGGTCGCTGACATGCTGATTGCTGAGGTCGCATAGCATAGCTGCTCCGATGGCGGTCATGACCACGTCAATAATTTTATTTAAATAAATAAATAAATAAAATAAATTAGTACCACCTATAAATTAACTACCAGTATTTCAAAATGTTTGCACAAATATGTTAAACTAGCGACCACCTGCGACTTCGTTCGCGTGGACTTTACTTTTAGGATTTCTCTAAAATAAAAGTAGCCTTAGTTACTCCTTATTACATCAGCTACCTGTCATGGAAAGTCCCGTCAAAATCGGTTCACCGTTTCAGAGATTAGCCGGAACAAACATACAGACAGACAGACAAAAATTGTAAAAAATGTTAATTTGGTATATGTACCGTATACATTCATATGCATGTAGTAAAAAGTGGTTATTTTAATATTACAAACAGACACTCCAATTTTATTTATTTTTACAGATGTATGCAGTCTATTAAATTTTTATAGTTTTGTTATTCGTACAGAAATATTCGTTGCAGAGCTAAAAGTAGACATGAGCCCTAATAGTCAATACTTTGGAATTAAGTTGCTAGTTTTTAGTTGAATAAACTAATTAATTGCTTTTCCTGGTTTAAAACGAATCAGACGAAAATATAAAATATTATTTTTGTATTTTATTGTACATTGATTAAAATGATTTTTCGTTTCACAAGCCGAATATTAAAAATATTCAATAAGTGACGGTTCGTTAGGGAATATTACTCGATGCATTATGTATGTGAGCAAACACGCCGTCCAACATTTTAATATAGCGACATTGGAATATTTGTGTACTGCGTTACAATGTGACGACTGTTCCCTCGTATATACTCTGTAATCTGTGTAATATATAGTTTTTTAATAAATATGTGAGTTTTATTAATTATTTTAAAAAATTCAGATATTTATGTTTGTATATTCTAGTAAAGCCGTTTAAAATAGTTTAATGTATCGTCACCAAAATTTTTATAATGTAATAATGAGTAAATTAAATACGTTATAGGTTGCAATTTCTTACATACTACTACAAAATGTATGCATTTTGCAAATTCTAACATCATGGCCCAAAAATGTACTAGTATTACGAGTGACCTAACAATGTTCGCATGATAAGAGATATTTTGAATGTGTTTTCGAAAAGTTTTACTCATACCTGCTTCTCGAATGCCGTTTACGTAACGTACGTTAAGTAGTCCTTTTGTTGTTTGTTTTGTTTTTTCTTCTTTTTTTCCCTTCCTTTTTTTTGTTTCCTCACCTTGTTCATGTCAAACTTCTAAATTGGCTTTTGATATTATATTTTTAGTTTATATTCGTTCGTCATTCTTTTCGTGACCCTGTGAAAGTACACAACCAAGAAAGCCAATGTTCTGAAAAGGACTTGACTCTCATGAAAACAATATTAAAGACTTTACTGCTTACTCAAAGTTACGTTGTAACAGTAATATTTCAGTAGCTTGTTTAGGTCCGCTCTTAAACAAACATCAGAAAGTACCGGACTGAGGCCGCCGTCTAAGGACAATTTCAAACTGGCGATTATACGCGCGTATAAGTTCGTATTTATCGTATAGGCAAGCTTTTGCCACTTATGTAACTCGTTCGAGCGTTGACGCGTTTATAAGCTCATAAGCGAACTATGACCCATGCATATCGAATAAATGCATAACGTATCACACTCATATACCTACAGTAAGGTAGATATACCAGTGTAGTCCCAGTAGCTTCGGGATTAAGAATAGAGCTACGGTATCCCCTGCCTGATCGTAAAAGGCGACTAAAAGGGGGCTTCTAGGGGTTGGGGGCGGTGAGAGTGGGAGCTCGATCCGTTCAACCAGCGGCCCCGGGAAGGATGGTGTTATGGGCGTGGCCGCATACCACCGTAAGTATCGGAGGATACAGGAGAGCACATCTGCTCTCCAGATGATAGGCTCGTTCTGGGGTGTCGAGCGCGGAGGACACCGGGGCGTTCCGGTTCGGAGGGGGTTTTAGTGCCGTAACAAATCCCACACAACCCGGTAACACCTCTCCCAAGTTGCCAGGTACCTTTTGAAGGTTTCCCCCAGATACGAAAAAAAGATATACCCGTGTGTCGGGTGCCACACACAAAGACAGAAACCCAGACCGAGACCAGAAATTTTATTTATTTAATATATTTTATTTACAATAAACAGATAATTTTCAGAGTTATCCCCAAAAAATTACGTGCATGCATTAAAGAATGACTTACAGATAGTAATAAACTTATTCGAGCATAAATGAAACAAATCAGTATCTGGTATTGCAGCGAGCATATGTTTAAGTAGAATGGGGCCCGGGCGGCGGACGTGCGGCGCGTACACGCAGGGTTCCGCCAGCAAGCAAGCCGGTTAGGCCTTCTGCCGCGTCCATTACACAAGTGTCGCATCGGAAATTCTAGCCCACACTAAGCGAGAACCGAAGGGTTTTAATTTTGTTGTTTAAAAGTAGAAAGAAATGCAACATCATTCAAATTTATGCTTCGCCGGGAATCGAAACCTCGGCAGTCCGACATAGTAACCATTGCGCTACACAGGTCATCTATTGGATCGGAAACGGCAGAATAAGCACGTTTTTAATCACAACAGGTTGTAAAGAAACCTGGCAAATACACATATCTGATGATGATGATGATGGATAGTGGTCACCTTCGCCTATGGACATTGGAATCCCAAAAGAGTCACATTTAGCCAACTTTATTTCAGGTAGCCGAAACGACCACATACGTGCAGGTCGCTGGTACGCCGCCGCCGGTCTGAAACCGCTCTAAGTTAAACACGGTGCAATATGGAGGCCTGAGCCCTGCCGCGGTTGCCGAGCTTTGTATAAACCGCGAACAAATATTTGAAGCAAAACATAATATGTTTCATAAAAACTAGAAGGAGAATTCTGTTTTTTCCTTTTCATGTCATTGACAGCCTCCGTGGCGTAGTGGGTGATGAGCCGACTGCGAAACGTGAGGTCGTGGGTTCGATTCCCACCCATGACAAATATTTGTGAGATGAACATGACTATTTGTTCTGTGTCTGGGTGTTAATTTATCTATTTAAGTATGTATTTAGAATTATATTAGTATTTTTATTAGCTTTTTGATTTCCATAGCACAAGCTCTGCTTAGTTTGGAATCAGATAGTGTTGTGTGAATTGTCCAAAGATATTTATTTATGTTTTTGAGTTTGGTGCAATAAATGAGAAAAAAACACTACTACTTTTTACCGCAATAAGCAGATTTTAATAGTCTAGATTGGATTCTTTCATTACTAACATATGAATGAAGGAATAAATATATTTATTTACATATAAATACGCTTACTTAGCTTGAGGAAATTAGTATTAATTATCGATAATATTTATACTGTTTCTTACTTCAACTAAAAAAGAATATCTGTAAGGTCCTTTTTGTTTCATGCTTAGGTCTTAAATAAATATCGGAAGTGCCGACCGGAACAGAGGCCGTCTAAGGTAAACACGATGCAATATGGAGGCATGGCCTCCACCGCGGTTTATCGAGTTTTATACGAACCAAATCAAATGTCTGATGGAAAAAATATATGTTTCAGAAATACTAGAAGATTAACCCTGTTTTTTCGTTTTTATCTGTTTGGTATTTTGTGTAATAAATAATAAATTCTGCTATTTTGTCACTGTAAGTAGGAATTCGCCTATTTTAATTTGCCGCGTTTCTAAGACTGCGCTTGTCATGTGATATGCTCACTTGCCGACCATATTGTAAGATAAATGACGCTTGCCATAAGATTGTAAATAAATGAAATTATATTCTGTTATCTTAAAAATAAATAGTATATTGTGCAGCAAGGGGTGAAACAAGACGATTTCTGACGAGGGCGAGAGTTGACTGTTGCTGTCATCGTCCTGGTCTGAAATCGTCTTTGTTTCATCCCGTGCCACACACTGTATGTGTTTTCATATCACATGTAATGAAACAACGAATTTTGATTTCCGTAGCAAGTTGAAGTAAGACTATTTCAGACAAATAGCGCAGTAATATCTTATACTATTTTAATTATTAAAATCTTTGACAACGATTTGACGACAGCTGTCAGACGATTATGATTTTTCATATCACATGCATTGAAACAGCGAGTTTTGATCTCATTTTGTTTATTACAAATACGATTCTGACAGACTTGAAATAAAGACATAAATAATAAATAAATGAATGTGCCGGGCAGAAACAACGTTGTTTCTGACTGATTCGCATTGGTTTAAAATTGTCTCATTTCGACTGGCAAAACCGAAATCAAAACTAGTTGTTTCATTACATGTGATATGAAAAATACTTTTAATATGTAAGAAATTATACAGTGATTTAATCATTTGATGGTTGAACTAGGAGGCTCATAATCTTAAGATTTTCTGAGATAAGGAGTTGCCACTTTTATACATCCCTATCAGCAAGTCAATTACTAATAACACTAATTGATGCGTAATCCTCTAAATGATGTAATTTAGCACATAATCACGTTGTGTAATCAGGCGATAATTCAATTACTACCAATTACCGTATCAGGAAGTATCCCATGGCTACCTCATTACAACAAGTAATTAATGGTTCCATCGTTTATTGTATAAATTATTATTATGTTGGTTTCAAGCAAATATATGAGGGCACGGAAGTGCCTTCACCAAGGCAAGCCAAGCGAAGCACAAAACCACCCTTTCTCGAAGTGATTCATGTCTTTTTGAACCCCAACCCCATAAGTGGGGTAGGAAGTTACCACTGCCAATAAGTTTGTATATAAATGTATTCGCTAATATTCATGATAGAGATCCGAAATTCGATGAGTCTTAATAAACAAACGGCCAAGTGCTTGTCGGAATCACGCACTAAGGGTTCCGTACCATTTTCTATAAAAAAAAACACGTTTGTTGTATGGGGGCTGTCTTAAATATTTATTTTATTCTATTTTATTATATAGTATTTGTTGTTATAGCGGCAACAGAAATACATCATCTGTGAAAATTTCTAATGTAATGTAATCTAGCCATCTCGGTTCATAAGATACAGCCTGATGACAGACAGACGGACGGACGGACAGCGAATAAGGCTTAGTAATAGGGAGCCGTTGGCACCCTTGGGTACGGAACCCTAAAAAGAAGGGCCGCATATGGTGATCCAGAATAAAATTATAATTAAGTACTTAATATCAAGTCGATCTCGAGCGTTTTGTTTACTTGCTGGCCTACAGCTAATATAGTCCAATGTGACGCTCAAATTGTCTCCAAAATTTGATAATCCCTGTAATAGAGCCGTTAGCGCGGTATGGCGCGAAGGGTTGGTAATTGGGACAGGTGGGCCTCATAATGAGCACGTATCTCCATACGACACGATTTAGGTACTTACGATGGTACTACGGCTCGTCATAGAGAAATACGGGCTATTTATGACATACCTTTGACTTACTATGAAAGAAGACGAAATTTTTTTTCATCCATTACTTATTAACACTTATTGTGTTTATGATAGAACTTCCGTTGTTAGACTTATCCGAACGAAGTTTTAATGCGTGGAAATGTTGAGTTAGCCGACGTGTATGAGGCGACCATGAGTCTCTTGAGTAGCCGTGCAGCTGCTTAAGACTTGAGCCAAGACTCGAATCATATTTAAAATTGTGCATAGAAGTCTATGTACACGGACCATAGATTACCTGACGTAATTTCTAGATTATAGATCTAGTCGTAGATGCTTTTCTGTTGTCCTATTTAAAGTAAAAACGTATTAACTTATTGTTAGTTAATGGCCAAGCAAAGTTAAATACCAGTTTAAAAAGTTTAACATTGAAATCTGTAATAAAATTCTGGTTATGTTAGTATGTCGTGTCGCAATCGCATGAAGAAAACTTACTCGATTGCGAATAGGACGTTCCATGTTACATCGTGTTTATGGTCTTCAGTCTTTTATAGCGAGTTTAAAGGGTCCCCTGACTCGTTGAGATTGTTGCGACATACTAACACTAAAACCAATTTCATTAAAATCCTTATACATATGTAGGACTCATTTTAAATTAGTTAGGGACGGTAATAAAACCAACAATAAAATTCAAATTAAAATCTAATTAGGTTCTCAGATTCAAAATGGGCAATTCTGAGGTTAGTTCTAAAGTGGACTCTCAAAATTTTATCAGGTAATTAAAGGTTTTATAATTTCATAACAAATATCGTATTTTAATTAAAGATGCTAATCAAATAATATCATGTTTGCTACAAAGTGATTATCTTTCTACGGACATAGTTCATTCAAATATTGTTTCAGACTATAAAATCTGAATACATTTGAGTGTAATTTCATCTTTCTCAACTGGCCTAACTTACATAAATATACTTACCTATATTCTTCTGCAAAATAGAATAAAAAGTCAGAAAGCTGTCAATAATTATTCTAATTTTTTTATTAATTTTTAATTCAACGTAGTAAATATAAAAAGTATCATATATCAGTTTCTTTCCTTTTGAAATATACTAAAATACGCATCATACCTGTGATCATACTCGTAAATGGCACTGATTGTGTACACTCAATAGTTTTGATTTATTAAAGATCTAATTGAAAAATATCGTGTATATTGTATACGAATGAAATGAATTAGAAAAAAAGTCGTTATAAAAAGATTTTTACATTAACTTATATCTTGAGTCTTTTATTTATTTATTCTTAGGCATGTCAACAGCATAACACTGAATAATAACATTTCTTACAATTACAGGCATATAATAAGGAAACAATGAGGACTTCCCGTGGCAAATAAAAGGCGGCCTTATCGCCAATAGCGATATTTTCATTTAGAGAAAAGCTGAAGCTTTAGCACATCGGTGCACAAGAGTAAATGTAAACAAACATTAATTGAAAATAATAGTTTAATAATTTGGTAACATCAAGCTGGTTCGATGATGAATTTCGACACCTTGGGAGAGGAAATCCTGAAATATCCGTTAGCAAAACCAACAATCGATAAATTAGTCTTTATTATGCTATTCATTTCTCATAGTGACGAGGGCTTGACGGTGGAACATGAAGGCACTGATGGCAGCTTAATAGTATGCACAATATATTATCACTTGTTGCGAGCTTAACGCTAGAAACCCGCCTCTCAATTAAATTATTCCCTACAGCTGCAGCCGGAATAAATTATTACACACATTATTACAATCATTGATAATCATTGAAATATTATGACGGACAGCTGATCGGAGGATCCCGGTTCCATTCCCAGCGAATCAGTAATTTGAATGATGGATTTAAATTTCTGTTCTCGGTCTGGGTATTTTTGTTATTGTCTTTGTATGTGTCCATGGTACCCACGAAACAGTGTATATCTATCCTACTGTGGGGTTATGAGTGTGAAACGTTAAAGATCAAAGATTAATAAAGTATACCATGCACGCTCCACCAACCCGCATTGGAGCAGCGTGGTGGAGTAAGCTCCAGGCCTTCCTGATAATGGGGACAGACCCGTGCCCAGAAGTGGGATGCAAAAAGGGTAGCAGCCAAAGTATACCATGCAATATGCCTTTATAACAGCGTCGCGCAGTAGTTGTACACATTATCACTTGTTGCGAGCTCAACGCCTGAAATCGTTCTCTCTATTCAATTATTCCCGGCAGCCGCAGCTGGAATAAATTCCCGCCTGCGGTCAACTTTCGCAATCTTCCAGCTACAAGCCGCAGCAAGTTCTTCCGCTCATCTAGGCGAACTAAGTGAATTTTTAAGTTCACTCGCGTGTTAACGAAATTGCGATCGGATGCCGGATTTCCTTGAAATTCTGTGACGAGTGAGTGGCTGGATTTAAAATGTCGAGGGCTTAGAACAATTACATTATAGAAACCAAGTTCGCACGCTGAAATTGAAGCATTTTAATTGGTGCCATTAATGGCCCGTCGTCGCTTCGTAGTATTCAAGGTTAAAATGTCTGCCGAAAGAAAAATATGACAGTGTGTGGTGACACTTTTAAAAACATAAAAAAAAAATCTAATAACATAACTTTTCACAGTGAAGTTTTCAATATTTTGTAGTATTTTATAGTTAATTTGGTGAAAATAAAAATATTTTGTTAGTCAGATGTGACATTTGTGAGAATCTATTTAGTGCTTCAATTTTGACAGTACGCTTGTATGAAGACACTCATTCTATGATACTCTAAGGTCGAGGGATTATTTTTATCCGTTCGAGTAAGGTTATGCAATTTTGTGTGTGGAGTACATTTTATATAATTTTATTTTTAGTAGAACATAAATGCGAAACTACCTAAACATTTCTAGTATCGCATTCTGGTTATCAATAATAAAAAATAATAAAATAAATGCAATAATTTAAATCAGCCAATATTATATACTTAAATCAAATCATAGGAAGACTAACCGACGACATACAAAGGCAAGTTAACTATAAATATAACATTTATATATATATATATATATATATATATATTATATATATATATAAATATGTTATATATATATATATGTATATATATATTAATAATATATACATATATATTATTGCCGGCCAGACTTACATGAGGCGACCATCAGCTTCCGGAGTAGCAGCTCCACTGCATACGACCTCCTATAAGACTTACCTATGCTGGCTTGAGGTTGTATGTAGATGTCCATGGGTTGCAGTGACTACTTAAACCATGAGGCCTGCTATTCGATTCATATAAAAAGAAACAACTGCAAAATTTATGGCTTCGTATTTAGAGTTACGAGTATCATTGCTTTTAGACGAGACTTCATATTGAAAAATGTTTCATTTTGTAAAATGGTTCATATTGAAAAACAAAACGATCACCTTCAATTCACATTCTAATTCGCATTCCATTATGTTTAAAAAAAAATTTAGCCATTCACTTGTTGCGAGTAAGCGAAAGGGACCAATTAAATCGCCCGGAGCCGGAACTCGGAGTCGGAATAAATTCCCGCTTCGCATCGCTTCTAAGTTTCTGCTGCATCTAGTCTTTCTTTCAGAAAAAAAACAAAAGTATTTTAAAGTTTAGTTGCGTGAAAATAGCAACTCATCCTAAACAATGGTTTCGCTACGTTATTTCCAATTATGTTTGCTGTAGTTTAAAAAGTAAAAAATCTAAGCTAAAATTCATTGTTTTGAATAATATGCATTTTTCATATTCATACGAGCTGGGATATCATGTACGATAAGTGGGTGCGACGCCGACATCACATAAAATCTACACTCAGCCTGAAAGAACGCTCATGCCTCGTTGTGCAGCCCTATCATGCTAGCAAGGTGAATTTAGCAAAGTTTCAAATAAAATATACCTGAATTTGTTGCTAATTTGTTGCTAATTAGTTGCCAAAACGACGATTTTGTTGCTCGAGCCGATCACGAGATATCGCGCATAATGCTACCTTGATATCACGGTAGCAAGGTCACTCTATAAATTACACACTTTTCCTTTGACCATAATGGCAAATTTTGTTGCTAATTTGTTGCTATAAGTGCGATACGGAAAAACTTTTTTTTTTAATTTTTTTGCATTTTTCGTGTTTCTGCTACCTTGAAACTGATTTCCTGTCCGACAAAGAGTGCTTCGAATTCGTTGCTCAACAGGAGAGCACTAATTTAGACATAAAGAACCAGCAACAAAATAGTCGGAGCCGATCGGCCGATTTTTTAAACTTTTTTTTTTCAATTCCTGCTATCTTGAAACTGGTTTGCTATCCGACAGAGAGTGCTTCGAATTTGTTGCTCAACAGGAGAGTAATCATTTAGACATAAAGAACCAGCAACAAAATAGTCGGAGCCGATCGGCCAATTTTTTAAACTTTTTTTTTTTCAATTCCTGCTATCTTGAAACTGGTTTGCTGACCGACAAAGAGTGCTTCGAATTTGTTGCTCAACAGGAGAGTACTCATTTAGACATAAAGAACCAGCAACAAAATAGTCGGAGCCGATCGGCCGATTTTTTAAACTTTTTTTTTTCAATTCCTGCTATCTTGAAACTGGTTTGCTATCCGACAGAGAGTGCTTCGAATTTGTTGCTCAAAAGAAGACCACTCATTCAGAGTTTAAGATACAGCAACAAAATAGTCGGAGCCAATCGGCCGATTTTTGAAACTTTTTTTTTAATTCCTGCTATCTTGAGATTAGGTGAATTCAGCAAAGTTTTAAAAAGCAATATACCTGAATTTGTAGCTTAATAGTTGCTAATTAGTTGCCAAAACGACGATTTTGTTGCTCGAGCCGATCACGAGATAACGCGCATAATGCTAACTTAATATCACGGTAGCAAGGTCACTCTATAAATTACACACTTTTCCTTTGACCATAATGGCAAATTTTCTGCTTAGTCGTATGAGAGCTGTCGTAGAGGCCCATGAGGCAACACGCGTTATTAAATTAAACCTTTATTTGATAAAACATGTTTTTTATTCAAACATCAAGTGCCTTCATCAAGGCGTATACCCGACTTGTTAGGCGTAGCTCCATGTCGCGTGGTATTCTAAATTCAAATTTAAAATAATACGATCGAAAAAGATGGTAAAATGTATCAGGTTTAAAACTGCATTAATAGTTGAGCAACAAATTCGAAGCAATCTTTGTCGGACAGCAAACCAGTTTCAAGATAGCAGTAATTGAAAAAAAAAAGTTTAAAAAATTGGCCGATCGGCTCCGACTATTTTGTTGCTGGTTCTTTATGTCTAAATGAGTACTCTCCTGTTGAGCAACAAATTCGAAGCACTCTCTGTCGGATAGCAAACTAGTTTCAAGATAGCAGGAATTGAAAAAAAAGTTTAAAAAATCGGCCGATCGGCTCCGACTATTTTGTTGCTGGTTCTTTATGTCTATATGAGTACTCTCCTGTTGAGCAACAAATTCGAAGCACTCTTTGTCGGACAGCAAACCAGTTTCAAGATAGCAGGAATTGAAAAAAAAAAGTTTAAAAAATTGGCCGATCGGCTCCGACTATTTTGTTGCTGGTTCTTTATGTCTAAATGAGTAATCTCCTGTTGAGCAACAAATTCGAAGCACTCTCTGTCGGATAGCAAACCAGTTTCAAGATAGCAGGAATTGAAAAAAAAAAGTTTAAAAAATCGGCCGATCGGCTCCGACTATTTTGTTGCTGGTTCTTTATGTCTAAATGAGTACTCTCCTGTTGAGCAACAAATTCGAAGCACTCTCTGTCGGATAGCAAACCAGTTTCAAGATAGCAGGAATTGAAAAAAAAAAGTTTAAAAAATCGGCCGATCGGCTCCGTCTATTTTGTTGCTGGTTCTTTATGTCTAAATGAGTACTCTCCTGTTGAGCAACAAATTCGAAGCACTCTCTGTCGGATAGCAAACCAGTTTCAAGATAGCAGGAATTGAAAAAAAAAAGTTTAAAAAATTGGCCGATCGGCTCCGACTATTTTGTTGCTGGTTCTTTATGTCTAAATGAGTACTCTCCTGTTGAGCAACAAATTCGAAGCACTCTCTGTCGGATAGCAAACCAGTTTCAAGATAGCAGGAATTGAAAAAAAAAAAGTTTAAAAAATCGGCCGATCGGCTCCGACTATTTTGTTGCTGGTTCTTTATGTCTAAATGAGTACTCTCCTGTTGAGCAACAAATTCGAAGCACTCTTTGTCGGACAGCAAACCAGTTTCAAGATAGCAGGAATTGAAAAAAAAAAGTTTAAAAAATCGGCCGATCGGCTCCGTCTATTTTGTTGCTGGTTCCTTATGTCTAAATTAGTACTCTCCTGTTGAGCAACAAATTCGAAGCACTCTCTGTCGGATAGCAAACTAGTTTCAAGATAGCAGGAATTAAAAAAAAAAGTTTAAAAAATCGGCCGATCGGCTCCGACTATTTTGTTGCTGGTTCTTTATGTCTAAAGGAGTACTCTCCTGTTGAGCAACAAATTCGAAGCAATCTCTGTCGGATAGCAAACCAGTTTCAAGATAGCAGGAATTGAAAAAAAAAAAAGTTTAAAAAATCGGCCGATCGGCTCCGACTATTTTGTTGCTGGTTCTTTATGTCTAAATGAGTACTCTCCTGTTGAGCAACAAATTCGAAGCACTCTTTGTCGGACAGCAAACCAGTTTCAAGATAGCAGGAATTGAAAAAAAAAAGTTTAAAAAATCGGCCGATCGGCTCCACTATTTTGTTTGCTGTTCTTTATGTCTAAATTAGTGCTCTCCTGTTGAGCAACGAATTCGAAGCACTCTTTGTCAGACAGGAAATCAGTTTCAAGGTAGCAGAAACACGAAAAATGCAAAAAAATTAAAAAAAAAAGTTTTTCCGTATCGCACTTATAGCAACAAATTAGCAACAAAATTTGCCATTATGGTCAAAGGAAAAGTGTGTAATTTATAGAGTGACCTTGCTACCGTGATATCAAGGTAGCATTATGCGCGATATCTCGTGATCGGCTCGAGCAACAAAATCGTCGTTTTGGCAACTAATTAGCAACAAATTAGCAACAAATTCAGGTATATTTTATTTGAAACTTTGCTAAATTCACCTTGCTAGCATGATAGGGCTTCGTTGTGCCTCGACTGTGGTTGTATTCAGTTGATTACCAACCTGATGCTGATATCTGAGACTTTCCCATTGTACCTAAGTCTATAGAAATAATTTACAGCAGAAATTAATACTACTAGTATTGGTTGAAAAGTCCTTTATATTCAACATTTTTAATTTTTGGTTACATCTGTTACACTTGTGATTATGTCTGTTCTACCCAACACACTTATTTTTGTTTTTGGGAGTTGGAAATTCCCACCGCAGAATAAACTCAGATAAAGGCCAACGCGTTTATGTATATGACTTTTTGTCATACGTACTAAGGGTCTCGAATATTCTAAATATACTTTTGCTCTTAAGTCAGCACTTCCATTAGTCTCCATCGTCAGTGGTAGCAATTTGACCGAAAATCGAATTTGGGCTGCTTGCGTATTCCTTTGGTACATTCAAAGGAGCGTGCGTGAAC
Source organism: Pyrgus malvae (assembly GCA_911387765.1). Classification (NCBI taxonomy): domain Eukaryota; kingdom Metazoa; phylum Arthropoda; class Insecta; order Lepidoptera; family Hesperiidae; genus Pyrgus; species Pyrgus malvae. The sequence goes on from OU426950.1 coordinate 29,706,481, forward strand.
GCCCCGGTTGTTCCGGGAAGCCTTAACTACGTGTATAACGGCCCCTAAGCTCTGCGCAATGACTCGCTCGGATAAGCCCTAAGATCTGCCCGTACAGCATGAATATCGTATGTGCCAACTGAATATTGCATATTGTAATATTCAAACGTAATGTAAACAAATATTAAATAGTACTATAACTAGATACATGCCCTAATATGTAAGACTAATTTAATATAGTGAGCCCGCTCAGATTGCTGAGTTATTTAGGAATCACTTTAAGGTAGAACCAATGTTGACTCTGTCTAGTGAAAAATAAATTGCTTCAAGTGGAGGTGTAGTTGTCATTGCAGAGGAGGTGGAAGCAGCTGTAAGGAGCATGACGCGGGGTAAGTCACCAGAGTATAATTTGCTTAGTATTAAGCATCTACAGCATGCTTTATACAGCATGTTTAAGCCACTCGTACTTACCAGAGGCGATAATTAGGACACTGATGGTCCCGATCCTTAACAATCGTATAGGATACATGCCCGATATTTAAAAAAAAACTATAGGCCCATATCGTTGGCTACCACCGTGGGTAAAGTGACAGTATACTTGAAAAATATGGCGCAGTTTGGCTTCAGACCGGGGCTGTCTACAGAAACAGCAGTGCTATGCCTCAAGCATGCGGTTCGCTACTAAAATAAATTACTAAAAGAAAACATCTTAAGATAGCTGCAAGAATATACACAAGCAATTACAGTTGACATATTACAGACACAGTTGACATTTGAAATATAATAAAAAAATGTCCATTTTATTGTATTAATATATATCTAATTATGTAAAGTATAAGTATAATATCTAAATATCCGACGCATTGCAGCGGAATTTCAAGAAAGTAAAACCAAAAAAAACGGCAAGCGCCACTTGCAATTATCTTCACCTTTTCTGGAACAAATTGAACCGACATTCCCCCTCTCTCTCTCTCTAGACTATATTTTCGGAATGTAACATTAGCAGGTTAGTGGTTAAGCTGGCGTTTGTAGAATATATACTGTAGGTCTGTAGCGATCTTCCGCTACTCATTAATAGAGGGCGCCACGAGTATTCTGAATCACGCTATTGAAGTTTTCTGAATATCCGACCATATATACAAGCTTCGAATTGCGACACTTGGAGCGCGGCTGCTCCTCGGGCATAGCCACCTCGCCCGGAGGGAGATCTCCCTTTGCTAAAATACCACGCTCATGTTCTAGGTTTGATTGGATATTCCTAATTTTCACATAGAGCCCTATCAAAGTATCTAGGTAGGGGTAATTTTCTACATTGTAGAGCAATACTTAGTAATTTTGAAAGCCATAGATTCGAATTTTAGAAATAATGAATAGGGTTTTATTTCATGTAATGGTCATAGTAGGATATTAAAACCTGGATGGTAATACAAAATATTTTTAAAGCATTAATTTCAAAACGTAAATCATATAAATTTATAAAGCTTATAATATGAACAAAACTGTATAAAAATATTAACTCCGCTAACTACATCTAATCACGTATTTATCATTCAATTAAATCAATCTAAAAAGTACTAAAAACCGTCCATTTGCAAAGTATCTTTCTAAATATCCAACGCAATGCAGCGGAATAACATTGCAAGGAAGTGAAATCAAAAAGAAACGGCAAAGTTGAACACGTGAGGCGCCATTTGCAATAATCTTCACCTCTTTCTGGAACAAAATTGAACCGGCATTCCACTCCCACCTGATTGTGTTCCCGGGGTGGATCCTTACATTAGCAGGTTAGTGGCTGAGCCGACGTCTGCACAATTTTCCGTACAGTTTCTTCATATTAGGTTTCTTAAAAGTTTCTGGAATTTTGTTAACTATGCTATACTTTAAAATAGCAAAGGCTTACTCGCCTGTGAGAGCTGAGCCATTTACACATCGAAATTCTACACCTATTCGTACACCCATGCAGCAATCTGTTTCCACCGCCGAGCACCAAAGACCTTCTTATGCACAAGCTACAACATCGAATAAAATGGACGCTACAACAAAAAAACCGGAGGAATCTTCAGATTGGAAAACACAGACGAAGAAGAAGAAGAAAAAGAAGAAACAACAACACAATTTAGAAGAAGAAACATTGCGGGAGGAGGTGATCTCAACAGATTCGGAAGGGAGTGTTAGTGATGTTGTGAACAATAACAAACAAAATCGCAGAAGCCGTCGATCACGTAATGTTAACTTTTTTAACTTGATACAAAATATTATTAATAGTTTTAATCAAAAAGATCAATCTTTGAAGTGTAGAATTGAAAAAATTGTTCAAGAAGTTATTGAGTGGGTAGTAATGTGGATATTGCAAAATATCCCAAACTTGCCTTTTTTTCAATATCCTTTTGATTAATTATGGGTAAAACTGATATTAATATTTTGCAGTGGAACGCACAAAGTATTAGAGGTAAATTATCCGAATTTGAACAAATGTTATGCCAGCTAAAGATACATTTTGTGGCTTTGAGTGAAACGTGATTAAATCCGGAGACTGTATTGAACATTAAAGATTATAATGTATTCCGTTCAGATAGAGCGGACTCTTATGGGGGAGTTGCCATATTAATACACAAATCTTTTAGAACAGAATTATTACCAATCCAGTTGCGAAATTCAGCATTAGAGTTAGTATGTGTAAAAGTATTAAATTGTGAGCATATTGAACACTTGATTTCAGTGTACTGTCCACCCAGTACAAACACGTCTTACATGGACTGGGAATATCTTTTCTCATTGTTTAATAGAAAGACGATGATATTAGGCGATTTTAACGCCCATCACTCCAATTGGTCGAATAGAACTGACAACCGAGGGACTCAAATTTTTGATGCTCTAGTAGAGCATAATTTTGTTACTTTAAACGACGGAAAAGTTACTCGTCTGAAATTAGTAAACAATTTGCCACAAAAATCTACTCCAGACATTTCAATAGTATCGTCAGATATTGCTATAAGATTTAAGTGGAGCGTCATGAACGAGTCTTTAGGTAGTGATCACCTTATGATAAAAATGACAACCACAATTGATTATTCACCAATTTTCAAGAAAAAACGAAACTTCAAAAAGGCAGATTGGGGAAAGTATCGTCAGGTAGTAGAAGCTGAATGCTCTAATCTGTGTTTGCCTATAGATCCTCAAGAAGCGTATAATGTATTCTTAGACATAATCCATAAAGCAGCCGATGCCAGTATTCCATATGTTAAGTTTTGTCTTAATCCTAACGTTAAGTTTACACCAAAATCCTATTGGAACATAAATTTATCTAGATCAATTGCTCAAAGACGGCTAGCACTTTCAAATTTCAGGAAGAATCCAACTCCAGATAATTTAGACAAATTAAATATCAAAACAAATGAATCGAAAAAGCTTTTAAGAGAAGCAAAAAGTAAGGATTGGTGGAAATTTTGTTCATCATTAAATGAAGTTTCCTCGGCTTCGGAAGTATGGCAACGTATGAGATGGTTAAAAGGACAAAAATCGTCTAAGTATAAAGTTGAAAAATCCTTAGCAGAAACATTATTATGTAACCTTACACCAGATTTTGTATCTCAAGACAAACCAATATTTATTTCTCAAAATTCTAAATTAGAAGTTCACATTTCAAACGAAGAACTAGAAAAATGCTTAAAGCCTAAAGATACTGCTCCCGGGATTGACGACGTTTCATATTCAATGATTTGTAATTTACCTGATGTTGGCAAAAAAATATTGTTACACCTATATAATCAATGTTTAACGCGTAATTTTGTACCTTATCAATGGCGGCAAATTCATATAATACCAATTCCTAAACCTGGGCGAGAATGTAACACAGTTTCTTCATTGAGACCCATATCACTTTTGTCATGTATATGTAAAATATTTCATTCCATCATGAATAACAGAATAGAATGGTACCTCGAAAAATGTAATTTATTTTGTGAGGAAACTTATGGTTTTAGGAAATATCGGTCTTGTTTAAATAATTTAAGTAATTTAGTTTGCAATATTCAAATAGGCTTTTCCAAAAACGATACCACTGTAGCATGCTTTTTAGATCTGGAAAATGCGTATAATAATATAGATATCTCGGGACTTCTACACAATTTAGATAGATTGGGAATAGGTTCTATGTTGTGCTATTACTTGTGGAATTTTCTACGTCAGAGGTTTCTTATAATTGAAGGACAGGATTATAAACTTACAAGAAGTACAGGACGGGGACTGCCACAAGGAGATCCTTTATCTCCCTTACTATTTAATGCAGCAACAATTGAAATATGTAAAAATATCACTTCACTTGCAAATATCAATATGTCGCAATATGCAGATGACTTTGTAATATTTAGTTCTTCAAGCAAAATCCCAGAAGTTCAAAATAGACTCCAAAATGTTTTAAATATTTTATTTGAAATGTTTTCTAATATTAATTTAGACATATCACCTTTAAAAAGCAAAGTCTGTATATTTACCAAGGGATACAGAAGACATAATGTAAATCTTAAAATCAATGATGTCTCCTTAGAAGTAGTGAACGATGTAAAGTATTTGGGAATGTGGCTGGATCGGTCTTTAAGATGGAACAAACACATTAGAGAATTAGGTGATAAAGTTTTAAAATTTGTTAACATTTTTAAGATTCTTTCAGGTTCTGGTTGGGGAGTCCATCCAAAGCATTTACGTCGTCTCTATATTGCTAGTGTAAGAAGTAGATTAGACTATGGGTCCTTTTTGTATGATAATTGCTGTAAAACAAATTTAAGTAAATTAGACAAAATTCAAAATCAAATTATGAGAGTCATTGGTGGATTTATAAGGAGCACGCCTATCCATGTAATGGAAAGCGAACTTTATCTATACCCCTTATATTTGAGACGGTTTCATTTAGCTGGAAAGTTTTGGTTTAAAAATAAGTCACTATTAAATAATTCCACAGTCCCATTAGTATCTTGTTTGGCTCAACTAACTTCAACTCGTTATTGGAACAATAAAAAAAAACCATTACTAACATTAATTCATAATTACTACAAATGTGTTCCCGTGTTTTCTACCACTGCTATTGGTATGTTTAGTTTAGACCAATGGGTAATAAATATTAACATAAAAAGTTTATTAGGGCTTCATATTGACGGAATGACTAACTCTAAACGCAACTATCATTCAATTACACTTAAAAACAGATGCATACATTTTTTAAATCAAAATTATGAAACTTTTTATAAAATATTTACAGATGCGTCAAAAGACAATGACCGTATCGGTGCAGCAATTCTAGATTCAAACGCAAATATCTCTCTAAAATTTAAAATTGTAGCTGACGTCTCTATAATGGAAGCTGAGTTAGTAGCCATATTTGAAGCTCTGTCGTACATAGAGTCCACTGATTTTAATAAAGTCGTTATCTTGACTGACTCTAAGAGTTCGCTTCAACACCTGGTTCGGTGCACCTCGGCTTTCAGAGGGCTACCTGTAGCCTATGCAATCATAAAGCTTCTTTTGAAGTTACAATCAGACTCAAGAGTAGTAATGTTGCAGTGGATACCGTCTCATATTGGCATAGAAGACAATGAAAATGTAGATTTATTAGCCAAACAAGCCATGTCTGATGGTGTCGAATTAAAAATTACGCCCTCATTTCAAAGTTATATTCCACAATTAAAACGACACTGTTATAACAATTGGAATGAATATTTTGATGAAAGGTCTAGGGAAAAAGGTATTTGGTACCGAACGATCCAGCCACATCCATTAAAATACTCTTGGATAGATAACAAATTATTAAATAGAAGCGATACCGTCACAGCCTTGCGACTTAGATCTGGACACATTCCATGCAACAAATTTGCGTATATGATGCGTAAAAGTACGTCTCCGAATTGTCGAACTTGTAACGTAGTAGATGATCTTTACCATATTTTGATGGAATGTGCTCAGAATTATAATCAACGACAAAATTTGTCGCTTACATCAAATCTGATCGGACACTGCAATAGCATGCTTGCAGATCCGCTGTCTGATGATGCTAAAAAGCTATACAGACTTGTAAGACGTTAATTACCTATATTGTTGTATTGATTTGATTATGTGCTTATGTACATTATAAAAATGTTTATCACCAGGGCAGCATAATCGCTCCAGCGATAAAGCCCTTTTCTTTTGATTAAAAAAAATTATAGCAAAGTGTTTAATACTTTTAACGGTACAAAGCGTGATAGAGACACAAATTTATCACTTACCGTAAATTTCCTTACCTGTTTTTAGGGTTCCTTACCTAATGGCAGCCGACAGAACCCTATTACTAAGCCTCCGCTGTCCATCTGTCCGTCTGTCTGCTTTCTGCCATCACGGGCTACTAAACATTTTCGTAGATGATGTATGTGTATTGCCGCTATAACAACAAAATACAAAAAAATAGAATAAGATAAATATTCAAGAGGGCTCCCATACAATAAACGTGATTTCTTTTAGATAATGGTACGGAACACTACGTGCGCGAGTCCGACTTGCACTTGGCCGGTTTATTTTCTGATGCTGAGGTGCGTTTCCATTTCCTTGCGTCCATGACTAAATTTAATATTATATCACTTTATTCTACAAAATATTAATAATAATATGTGATGTTTTATTAAACAGGAGGCTGTAATGTGTCCATGTTTCAATGCTTTACTAAATGAAATACTATGTAGCCGTAATCGTTCTAACGCATACAACTTTTAAAAGCGGAAAATCTGAAAGCCATAATTGGACCGTAGCACAAACTAACAAACTGTGATTGGTTTGTGGAACAATAATCATGACGCGATATGAATTTTAATAATTTTTTATATCTATAAAATTTTAAATTTTTTTCATATTTAACTATCGAACGTAATTGCTACGTTCGATAGTTAAATATGAAAAAAAACCCGGATGAGAAATGTACGCAGCAGTGATACTGTATCCATCGAATCATAAAGACAAAGAGATTTTTATTTGCACAAATATGGGTGTTTACGAAAGGTGTTTTTATGTATATACTTTTGGTTATGTGTTTAAACAGTTGGTTCGCCATATTTATTAGGCTATGCAAATATTTCAGTAAATTAAAAACTGAACTAATTACAACTTTATTTATTTATTTATTATTTAGAACCACCTCAAACTAGGGGTTACAGGGTAGACTTAATGCCTAATGGCATTCTCTGCCAGTCAACCCTGGGTGTTGGAGAGAACTTTAACAAATATAAAATTGTACCAACATTGAAATTGATTTATTTATTATATTATACTTATTTTATTATTATCATCATTTGTACCTATATTGCGCCTTTTTATTGATTAATTTTAGTAATTTATTTTTATTTTTCGTTTTTGATCGTGAGTACATTATTATTGCAGAGTATTTGTACACTGAGAGGAAAAAAAGGCGGCGGAAAAAGAAACCTCCCAGGTTTTTATGGCATTTCTTTATGCCGCTTTATAGTTTAATAAAGTTCTGTTTAAAAAAATATAACGCTTCACATTCAAAGCCCCCAGTATGGTAGATATACCCAGTGTCGTGGGTACCATGGACACACACAAAGATAGAAACACAATCACCCAGACCGAGAACAGAAATTTAAACTCATCATTCAAATTTCAAATTGCGTTTTGTTACCTGCCATAACTTAGAAGCTAACATGGATCTGCAGGTAGCGTAGAATGCAAGCCAGTTATAGCCAGCCAGCAAAGTGAAATTAACGCAGTCGGGAGTTCGATGGGTGACCGCTAATAGCTAATTTCATGCTCATTTCCTTGCTTCGAAGGACACTTTAACCGTTGGTCTCGGTTTTCATTAAAAACCTTGTCACCTTGTAAAGTAAAACCTTGTCGAAAGCCTTAGCGTGGTGGAGTAACCTCTCCAATCCAAAAAACAAAAAAGTGAGTAGCCAAAAAACTTGCTTATAGATATAACACGGATACATCTACTTGTATGTACTTGTGTTGTATTGAAGTTATGTTTTTGTACCTGATGTATACTGTATGTGTATCTACACGTGTACTTGTATATGCTTTGAACAACAAATTGTACATTACGGTGCTCCCGTCATGATTCATGGCAAAACTTTATGGAGCATGTTGGAATTTTGAAATATTTTCCACGACGAGATGCCGCTACCTACATAAACATCTTTTTGTTTACTGGGTGAGAAGGACTCTGTTTAGAATAACGTGTTTTAACACTTTTTAATGTGCCACTGCAGGGCACAGATCTGTTCTCCCAATTGAGAGGGATTTAGGCCATAGTCCAGTAGTAGTCATAGTAGATTAATTAAATATTTTAAGATTCTAGTTGTTAATAATGTAATAAGTATTTTTTGTGTTGGTAAAAAAAATAAACTATTATTTTGTTTGTTTGTTGTTGCTGGTTAGGTGTAGCTGCGACCAGTTTAAATCTAAAGTCAACTAAAACATGCTTCTATACAAACTTGGTAAAAATTAAGGTATAATCATTTCATTTTTCTCAATCAGCACTTAAAAACCTAACCTTCATTGGATATTGCGGTCGACCACTTAATACCACGTAGACTTTAAGCTTCTATAAAGCATATTTATCTATATAACGCAAACTATATGTAGAAAACTCTCCCTCAAACGAATCGAATTGCGAAACCTGTACATTCCATCCCGTGAACACACAAAACACAATAGTCCCATAGCGCCAAAGGACGAAAGCCTGCAAAAGCGCCAACTACGCCCATTAGCAACGCATTGTGTACCACACACTGCTGCAACTGCCCACCTTCATAGAGCACAGACACACATAGTCAGCAGTTTCACCACAGATGACAACCGTAATAGCAGGCGTACAAGCAATAAACATACACGCATAATATTCCTCATGCGGTGTAGAAAATCTCATCAATCCAAGACGCATACGTAAGAGCCAAGCCATAAGTTGATGCTGTAGGCTGTGACGTAGCCAATATTAATTAGTTTTGCAATTAAAAAGTTACAATCAATGATATAAAAAACCTAGTAACTTGATTATTTTCTTGTGTATATATGTATAATGGTCATAATGGATGAAGTAAATAAAAATAATATAGGCCTATGTTAAATCTACATTTAACATTTATTGTGTCTGCCTGGACCTAATTCAAGATCATTTTTATACTATTAAACCCTCACTCGCAAAAGCTGTGCTCTTGCCTACGACGAACGACTACGACTTTCAACGCTAATAACTTTGTCACTCCACAATGCTTAATATTTTTGGACAAATGAGCTTACTTATTTTGCAAATAAGGTTACACGCAACACTCGAAACATTTTTGTTAGAACAGCCAAAACAAGTGCCAACAATCTCAATTCTATGATAAGCCATATAAACAATTTCAAACGCGTTCCCTAGTTTAGTTCGCTTTATGAAACATTAAAATCTTCGTAGAAAATATGTCCTAAGTTCTAATGGAGCAAGTTGAGTCATTACTATGGATACTGAGCCCGTTAGCCGCTTACTCGTATATCCTCCGAGCGTTATAATTCCCGTATTGACGTAAACTTCGTCTGTATGAAACAAATTCGAATGAGGACCGTTTGCTGAGCACCATTTGTTACACACCACCGACTTACCACACAAATTGAAAAATCCACCCTATCTCTTCATGATAAAGTCGCAAATGCATTCCGTCACACGTCCATGAGATAACCACATTTCCATCGTATTTCCATTTCCTAGTAGAAATGCTTTTTGTAACGTTCCTTTTCACGTTCGAACGACTCGGGCTTCAATAAAATTTACGTGTCCAGATTTGAGAAAAAATCACGGTGCCGTGATGCATGATTTATCCATCCTTTAGAGATATTTAGAGTGCAATTTATTTCTTTTTGAAAAATTCAATCTTTTTTGCTACGAGTACTTTAAAAAAACGGTAAATTTACTAATGATTTATTAGGTCTGGACTTTTAAATAAACTCTTTCATCAATTTATGATCCAAAAGCGCGAAACGCGAGTAAACCAACCCGCATTGGAGCAGTGTGGTAGTCATCTCCAGGGCTCCCCAATAACGACAGACCCGTAGCCAGCAGTGGAAAGCAAAAAATGTTATAGTCAATGTGTTTACATTGTGTATTAATAACGTACCTATCATTGTATGTTTATCAGTTGTGTAATGTGTAGCTCAAAAAACTTTTATTGCGTTCGCTTCCAGCAGTAACATTATCTAGTTCCTGTATATTTCTCGTTTCTTTGTCCAGAGCGATAACACAGCTTTGTTGGGTAGCGTGTTTATGAGGTCACGTGAAAGAAGATTTGTGTAAAGTAAGACTATTCAGGTAGATGTTATCACTTTTATTCTCTCACTTTCACTTCGTACACCTTAAGGGGTCAATATGGAGTTCTAAATATTGTATAAAACTTTTTTATCCATATATGTTCAAATAAAATATGCTATATTTCATTTCATTTCATTTCTTCTTTCAGAAGATTACTTTTTGTTTTGCAGTTTTCCATGACTAAGTCGAGATCTGAGCCCCACTTTGTCAACGTGGTAAACTGTTTTATTTAATTATATTTGGAAAACATACGAGTACTGTGTAGTTACAATATTATTTATGAACTAAATAGCTATTCACCAATTGATTGTTTTCGTTAATCGAAACTCAATGCTTCTTTGCTTTGTACGTGTAGCAATTTGTGAATATTAAATGTAATCATACAAAACAATTCAACAAAAAAATAATTTCGAATATCGAAATTTTGAACTGTAGCCTCTAACCTATTAATATATATTTGATATCGTGGGCTCCAAACTTGGAAGCAACACTATGGACTAAATTCCTCTGAATTTCACGAGGCGGTCTGTGTCCAGCTGTAAAACACTAAAAAGGGTATTTTTTTGAGATAAACCTCATATATTGGTTATCAATCTTTAAAAAAAAAGGTGACCTTTGTACTGTCTACTATTAGTATGGTCACATCATGTCACCCTTGCTTGCTTAAGCATAAGATTCTCAAATTTTTTAAGATATTAACTTTTTATTAAAGTCCGTATAAATATTTTAAAATACAATGGCTGTGTAACAACTAACACGTGTATTAATCTCGGCTATCGATAAATTTTCAATAAATTGTTAGGTGCAATAATTAATCAATATGTTTCAGATCGACAAGGAATCCAGTCGCAGCGACAGCCCTATTTCTCGGCCCGCTCGTCGTCCCAGAGCTTATTACATTGCGACCACATATCACAAGCAACATACCATTTGTAGCTGACTAACTGTGAGCCTTCCTATTAAATCAGCAATGCACGTGGCGGAAGTTTAAAAATTTAAAGAAAATCATAGAAGAAGAAAAAACATTATCTTCTATGATTTTCTTCAATATTTCTAAATTTGTAAAGTATTAGTCCGGTGTTAGTTAGCCCAAAAAGTAGAGGTATCGTGACATATATTTGCATAGAATTAAAAATGGGTTCAAACTATTAAAATATTATCTAATATCGTAAGGCAATCTCTCAGCAGCAGCGCTATTTCTCAGTCCATTCGCTGTCGCACAGCTATTTGCTTGTAACTACATAAATACTAGGTGTACCAGAAACTTTTTTCCGGATTTTTTAATGAAGAGTCACATAATTTAAAAAAATGTATAAATGGTATTTATTCAAAGTATTATACCATTTGATTCTACACATTTTGTCAATCTTTCTGGCAAATTATGAATGCCATCCCAAAAGAACTGCTTGTCCTTTGAGCGGAACTATTCAACCACCCATTTTTTGACTTCTTCGAAATTTGCAAATTGCTGCGCAGCCAGTACTTGCCCCATTGACTCAAAAAAGTCATAGTCGGACGGAGACAGGTCCGTAGAGTACGGCGGGTGTGATAATACGTCCCATCCGTCCGATTTTAATACGTCTTTCACCGGTTTTGCTGTGTGTGATGGTGCATTATCCTGTAACAAAATCACTTTACCGTGTCTTCGGGCCCATTCTGGCCGTTTTTCAATCAATGCATAATTGAAATTGATTATTTGTTGTTTGTAGCTATCAGTATTTACTGTTTCACCAGGTTTTAGAAGTTCGTAATACAGCACACCACCCTGGTCCCACCAAACACAGAGCATTGTCTTTTATCCGAAGCGATCCAGCCTCGGAGTTGATGGGCCAGGTTGGCCAGGCGATAACCACGATTTTTTACGTTTTGGATTTTCGAAACCACGTCTCACACGTTTTTACGCTTGGAGCATGCTCTCCGTAAGAGTTTATACCAGCAAACGATGACTTTCAATGGCCTTTTTCTTTTGATGAAATAAGTAAAGCACTGCATGCCGCAAGTGCTTTTTGTCAGGTACGATATTCGACATGTTCACAAAGCTACAAAACTATGAGACTACTATATAGTCAGAATGAAAATGAGTAGTTTTTGAAGGTTAATGACTGTAGAATAAAATGCCATATATGCCAAATTATTTTATTCCATACTGATGGCTAGCGGCATCTGTCAGAAAAACCAGTAAAAACTTTCCGGTACACCTATATATTACTAGCGTTATTGCATTTGTACCTGACTGTACTGACAAAGCAGTAGGATTGCTTTCCGGCAGCATGGTACAGCAGTGGACCTTTCCCAGTGATGTTTGATCACAGACAGACCAATTCGAAAACATGCTGAAGAAGCTACGATAAAATCACTGATCACCTTAATCATAGTTAAATGTAATAAAATTCTTTGATATACGGTAGTTACGTACACGTAACACTCACATGGCACATATTGTGCGATAAGCATGTTGTATTTCAGAAACGCTACTAATCCCAAAACCCAAATATAGTAAGAGCAAGGTGGTCGTTCCAGTGACTAAAAAACGCATGGAGAGATTTAGATGTGCTATTGAAAATGGGTTTCGTATTCCAGCCCATAAAAATGTAAATGAACATTATGGGGCATTATGTTCTCATATACACAAAATATATAATACTGTCTTTACATCAAAAACAATCTCTCCTAAAAACTGTAAATCATTCAGTGATTGGGCGACTTTAGGGATACATAAAAGTAGACAAAAATTATATGATCTCTATGAAGAGAGATCGTATAATCGAGACGAGTCCTTTTGTGCACACGTTAGAAATTATTCAAAATTGTTTAAGCAAGTATGTATCGCGGCCAAGTCATTGCATATTGGTAACCAAATTAGATCTAGTAAGAATAAAATTAAAACGACTTGGAACATTATTAAAGCCGAGACTGGAAGAATCAATGACCGTTATCGTGTCTATAAACTTATTATGGACGGTACCGTCATTGAATCAGACGAACTTGTAGCAAAAACATTTGAAAAATACTTTGCTGACATTCCAGTCTCGACGACTAAATCACTTAGGTCTTCCCCTGAAGCCGCAGAATCATTGCATAAGAAAAATGTAAGCGAATGCAAATGTAAGTTTACATTCAGGCCCGTAGACGCTAAACACATTGTAAAGATATTTAAGACTTTAGAAATTAAGAACACTACTGATCTTTGGGGTATCTCTGTAAAAATACTTAGTTCAATAATTGACTCAATAGCACCCCACTTAGCTATAATATTAAATAACTGTATTAAGAGTGGTGACTTCCCTGATCTAATGAAACATAGTAAAGTGATACCTTTATTTAAGTCGGGCAATACTTCAGATCCCTAATTTCAATTCTGCCCTCCATTAGTAAAATCTTTGAGAAAATAATTTTAGAACAACTTCTAAAACACTTTACAAAGAATAGACTTATTCATAAAAATCAATTCGGTTTTACGAGGGGTCGCTCAACCACAAATGCCGGAGTAGAGCTAAGACCATATTAGATGCTTGGGAGGGGTCACGGGATGCTTTAGGTGTCTTTTGTGACCTATCTAAGGCATTTGACTGCACACAGTGCACACCATGAAACATTAATCAGGAAACTCAATCACTATGGCATCAAAGAAACCTCGCTCAGGCTTCTGGAGTCTTATTTGAGTGATAGGATCCAGAGGGTTGAAGTGAACGGTAAAATGTCAAACGGGTCTGTAGTTCATTTGGAGGTCCCACATGGCTCAGTACTCGGCCCGTTCCTATTTTTAATATATATTAACGATCTGCCATATATGGTGGAGAATAATCACGAGATAGTATTGTCTGCAGATGATACTTCCTTAATTTTCAAAACTAATAGACAAACTGATGATTATGACGATGTGAACAATGCTCTCTCTGAGGTGGTAAATTGGTTTAATGTAAATAACTTACTACTCAATAACAAAAAGACCAATTGTATTAAGTTTTCACCACCTAATGTTAAAGAAAATGTTGTAAAACCTCAATTGAATGGCGAGGAAATGAGCTTTGTTGATGAAGCTGTATTTCTTGGATTAACTGTTGATTCTAGGCTTCAATGGGGACCCCATATCTCTCGGTTAGCGAATAGACTAAGTTCTGCCGTCTTTGCGATTAAAAAAATAAGATCACTTACAGATGTCGATACAGCCAGATTGGTCTATTTTAGTTATTTCCATAGTACAATGTCGTATGGTATTTTACTGTGGGGAAATGCAGCTAATGTCGACACAATATTTATTTTGCAGAAGCGGGGCTATTCGCGCAATATATAAATTAAATTCTAGAGAATCACTGAGAGAAAATTTTAAGGAGACTAATATACTAACATTTGCATCGCAATATATTTATGAAAATATAATGTATGTTCGTAAAAACAAACACGAACTTATGACCTTTTTGGATCTACATAGTTCGAACGGTGTTGCGACAAGGAATGGCCACAAACTTGCATTCCCCACGTGTAGGCTCCGCAAAAAGAGCCACTCTTTTATCGGGATGTCGATCAGAATATACAATACAATCCCGGAAAATGTTCAATCCCTTCCTTTTCACAGATTTAAAAAAAAAAGTCAAAGAAGTCCTGTGCCGCAAGGCTTATTACGATCTTAAGGACTATTTAATTGATAAAAAAGCTTGGGATTGAGCTGTAGTCCCACAAGGCTGTTTCTATAACTGATGTAATAGACTTAAATGAATTAAATTGCCTATGTTAGCAGATGGCTGTGGGACGACATTGACACATGCGGTAGCTGTCACGTATGTTCCTTATCGGCCCATAGCTACTCTGTAAGAAAGTTAGCTATTGTATACCCCATATTTTAAAACCGGGCTGAAGTTTTTCTCCGTCTGCTCTTTTCTTCAGCTCAGCATTGCCTAAGCGCACCCAGAGCAGACAGAACAAAAAATAACGTTCACTAAGAGTTTGTAAAGGAACCGTACAGTGAATAAAGAATATTAAATATTCTTTATTTTCATTTCATTTCATAAATTTAGTTATATTCTCGAACTTTTCATTTCAAATATTTGTAGCTAAATCAACTGTGTAACAACTACTTCTATTAGGTATTTACCTATGAATTTGCCGTTTTGTATGGAATAAGTGAAATTACTTATTCCTTTTAAACTTTTTTATTTCTGTTATTCAAAGTAATCACCCATGCAATCGACGCATCTTTGCCAACGCATTGGCAGTTTATTGATGCCCTTCATGTAAAAATCAGCTGGATGGGAGGCAACAAACTCTTCAAAGGCATTTTGTACTGCCTCTCGGCATTTGAATTTTTTACCCACTACAAAGTTGTCTAAATTTTGGAAAAAGTAATAATCGGTAGATGCAAGGTCTGGTGAGTATGGCGGATGAGGGAGAGCTTCCAACCCCAGGTCTTGCAGCTTGGAGACTGTCTGTTGTGCAGTATGGGGTCGCGCGTTGTCGTGAAGGAGCAGTGGGACGACCGATTGACCAAAGCTGGTTGCCGATGTGCAAGCTTCTCCATCATAGTCTCCAGTTCTTCACAGTACACTCATGCCGTTTTGTAAAAAGCTGTGGTGAATCATACCAGCACTAGACCACCAAACAGTGACCATCACCTTTTTAGCGGTCATTTTTGGTTTAAGGCAATGATTTGGTGCTGAACCTAACCAACCTACATTTCTTTGCCTATTGAGCAGCGTGAGGCAGGTCTCGACGCGTACGTTGCGCTGGCGATCGTAAAGTTCGTGGGGCGCCCATCTATCAAGTTTTTTTACCTTGCCTATTTGTCGCAAATGGATCAAAATTGTTTTGATGCTAACATCAAAAGCTGCTGCTAGCACAGCTGTACATTGAGTTTCGTCAGCTTCCACAATCGCCTTTAATTCATCATTGTTGACCAAAGTCTCCGGACGACCACGAGCTTCATTTTTCAAGTCAAAATTTCCAGAACGGAACCGGGAAAACCAATAACGGGTTGTGCGTTCGTTTGTACAGTTCTCTCCGTAAACGTTTTTGATGTTACGTGCCGTTTGTGTCGCGTGGGTGTCACGACGGAACTCATATTCCATAATTACACGAATTTTTAAAGTATCAATATTATGACAAAAATGTTCAAATGTTATGAAAATACATCGCTAATCAATAAACAAAAGACTGAGTTTGTAAAAAGAATGTCATGTTTTTAAAATAAAATTAATTTGAATTTAGAATACAAAACCATTCCAAGATTTTTTTCTATTTGAAATGACCAGTACTGAAGAACGCCAATTTTATAGGTAAAGACCTATTATTGAGCGCAGCTATTCATATTGACGATATATCGATAAGCAATGCTATCAACTTGACAGTCCTATTTCTCGGTCGTTCGACGCAAAGCCGGCTATTACAATGTGACCACATATCACAAGCTGGAGCTGGCTGGCATTTGGAGCTGACTTGTAGCCTTCCTTCACACTATCTATCTTGGAAATCGACATTCTGGGCGTCGAGATTAAAGAAATTTTTAAAAAGTATATCTTTCAACATGTTAATAGGTAAAGGTCAAAACCATTTTCTTCTATGTATCCCCCAATGCATTTTCAATTTGATAACATCGAATTTCGAGTAGAAAGCGAACACCCGTAGTCATAGATTTACAATAATGACCTATGTACTCGGTATGTACTGAATGGGTAAATATTAATACACATTTGCTTCACTTTTTTTGAAGCACAATTTTAACTATTTACAAAAGTTGATGTCAAAAATCAAATAGTCAAAAGTGAAAATATTTATTTCATATTAGGAATACAAAATATTAGCTTAAATAATGTAAATTTTTCCCGGTCACCGCCTTCAGGTGCTCGTTTGGGCTAAATGTTTAGCTGAGAGAAAAAAGGTGGCGGAAAAAACTTCCAGCAGCGCTCTATATATTCTTTAAAAAGTATATGTAAGTATATATAAAAGTATAAAATCAAATATATACATATTATATATTTGAGATAATAGTATAGGGTCGATAATGGGCACACGTGAATGCTGATCGTATGAGACACGTTAAACCCACTTCCACCTGCCAACATGTAACGCAAAATATGATATCTGAATCTTAATATTAATTTGAATGAACAGGTCGTCGTCGGGACCTTACGCAATGCCGTCTCCGTTAAATATCCAACAGTTTAATAAGCAATTACCACAAAAGTAACAGTTTATAAAGCTCTCCAAAAACTGGGTACTCAAACCTACCTTTTCCCGTTTGTTTTCGCCCGAATCAATGCCAATAAAGAATCTTAATTGATCTTGGCACGCGCCTCGCGTGAACTCTCCACTTCTTTAAAAACTTCCACAGTAGTGTGTTGAGCGCTGTTTAATTAAAACTTGAAGATGGCTAAACCGACGCTTAAAAATTCATATTAAGTATACTTTTATTATCAAGCTACATAATTAATTGAACTACATAATTGCTAGATTTGAGTTAGTTAAAACTAGCGTCAGCTAATTTATAAATGTACTCGTATTATAAGGTATAATCGAATAGATTTGAATGTTATTTGATTGCGTTGGAATTCTGATTTTGTACACCGAGGAAGTACCACCACTGCACCCATTTCTGATGTAAAGCAATTATATTTTTACCTGCGAGCTCAGCCCTTGAAAACAAAGCTGGCTACGCATTGGCGATTCCTCGGGTGTTGGATATTTGCAACATAGGCAACGGTGAAAACTTACCATCAGGTGGCCCGTTCTCGTATGTTTGCTAGTTTTTACACAAAAATTTGGATGAATAATACAAAAAAAAATTGAACAAGATTACATACCAAAGATTCATTTTTAACAAATTCCGCCCAAACAATTTGATTTTTTTTTCAACCTTTTTTTATGTCCTACTGCTGAGCACAGGTCTCCTCGCACTAGTGAGAGAGATTTAGGCCATAGTCCACCACGCTGGCCATGTGCGGGTTGGTGGACGTCATGCTTTCGAGAAATTATGAATTCCTCTCAGGCATGCACGGCGATGGAGACCATCGTAATCAATGAAATATCACGATATTTTCCATCACCGTGGAGCAGCGATAAATGCGCACATTACAAATTTCTTTATCAGAGGTGCGCGCCGAGGATTTGAACCCGGGATCGATCGCGTAGAAGACCGCGGATATATACCACTCGGCCATCGAGCTCTAACAATTTGATTATTTTAATTCAATTAATGCTGAAATAGATTTTTTTTCAACGCTTGAAACTAAAGCTAAATGTATCTAATAAAAATCTACGCTACATCTCTCATTCAACACTCCACAGTCCTCTACAATTACGAGTACAAGGTTAATATCGACGCACTTCATGTTCCGACACCCCCGACACCCCCGACACTGTCGATACTCCCGGCTGACATCGAGAGCAATAAGCCTCATGCCACAGTTTCACACTCTATCTAAGGGTTGAGATACACAGACGGTGAAACGCTTTGTGTAAGCTAATAAAGAGAAAACATTCCGATTTTGTGTTTATTTGCACAGGATAAACTCTGAACTACGTGATATTCTTTTGAAGTTCGTTTTCTTTTGGAAAGCTGTATTATAGGGTCATGTAGGAACTATGTAGGAACATTTATTAAATACAAATTTTGCACATGAAGTTCATATTTACATAAATAGTTGGCATGATGTTTATATTTTCTTGCCGCAATCAGTTTAAGCTAATAGGTACGCTACTATTCAATGTACTAAACATTCGTAAATATTGTTTATATCGTCATTTATTTATATTTGCATTGTAGTTTTATCAATAATACCTGGACGACCAAGCGTTTCTCGGATAAAAACAATTTATTTTCTAGGTTTAATTTCAAACGAAACACTCATTTGCTTAGTGTTACTTAATAACGCCATTTGAAATAGCTCCCAATAAAAAAAACACAAAAAATAATAATAAACGCAATATGGTTTTGATTGAGGTTTGAACCTGGGCCTCTAGTTCCGCAGTCAGCCCTCGTAACCATTCGGTCAAGGAAGATTTAATTTAGTAAACGAAATTTTTATAGTGGTCATCGACATTGTCATCTCTTTGATTGAACGTATTGACGGATGGCGTTTAACGGCGTTTTACACCGCAATATTATTTATACTCGCCAATAGTTGTCAGGAAGAGACGTATTTTTCAGTATATTATTTAGTTGATTATCGCTGAAAATATTTTATACAGTTTCAAATTTGTAAAAATAATATCTATCTGGATCGATTTATCCCCCGAAACCAGGGTACTTACTAAATTTCATCAAAGTCTTTGGAGTAGTTTCCGAAATGAAAAAAAAATATAAGTTATATACAAGAATAATAATTGTCATTCATGTATAACCGTGACAATTTAAATAAGCCATACACAATCCATATTGCTAAGTTTTATAGCGAAGACTGGTTACATTGACACATGCGGACGGCATTGACACATGGGGACGACATTGACACATGCGGTAGCTGTCACGTATGTTCCTTATCTGCCCATAGCTACTCTGTAAGAAAGCTTATTATTGTATACCTCATATTTTAAAACAGGGCTGAAGTTTTTCTCCGTCTGCTCTTTTCTTCAGCTCAGCATTGCCTAAGCGCACCCAGAGCAGACAGAACAAAAAAATAACGTTCACTAAGAGTTTGTAAATGAACCGTGCAGTGAATAAAGAATATTTCATTTCATTTCATTTCATAATAGACTAACGGTTAGGTTTTTCAGTACTACTTTTTGCATTCAAAAATAATTACGATATTTCACTATTAGTCGAGTCAAATGCTCGTCAAAACCTGCTCATAGATCGTATACAATGTTAGATTTTGAAGTACTAATAAGTTTTAATATTTTTCTCACTTGGGCCATTTCCCAAGAGTTTCTAATTCACCGCTACATCACCGGCGGTCAGGCAACTAAGCCG
Organism: Pyrgus malvae; assembly: GCA_911387765.1. Classification (NCBI taxonomy): domain Eukaryota; kingdom Metazoa; phylum Arthropoda; class Insecta; order Lepidoptera; family Hesperiidae; genus Pyrgus; species Pyrgus malvae. The sequence goes on from OU426950.1 coordinate 29,726,679, forward strand.
TGGAGCCGTGAGACACTGGGGGCCATTGCAACTAAAACTGCCGCATTAGCTGCATTAACTGCCCATTAGATGGCACCACTGCACTACGATAGACCTTTATTGGCCACATATTGCTTTTACAATAGAAATTATAGTAGCTTTATAGCGTTTCACTCGAGCAAAAGCCAGCGATAGGTTAAGGCGAGGGCTACGGAAGAATGTTATATTTGTATATGTTTTTTTCATTAAACAATTGGTAACAAAACTTTTTCTTTCGTCTCAATTGTAGTACTAGTAGCTGTATATTTAATGGGATATGCTTTAATACATCTCAGTTCGAGAGAAGCTAAGAGGTATCAAAGCATGAAGACGTGTGGCTAGCTTAGCACTTAGTAATCGACCGCGCTGTTCATATATAGATTGGTGGACTTAATACCCTTGAGAAGCATTTTGGGATAAATCTAAGATCTGTAAGTTTGTAAATGTAACACTTACAATAACCGATATTTTTCATTTACCTTTACACATGAAAATATCCTTAAATCGACTTCGAATAGAATATAAAACGATTCGATTCGCGGCATCTGCTTACGAGGCTGTAAGCCTTTTTATACAAATTCGGCTATAAAGCGCAAGCAATACCAGACTTTATCACCCTCGAAACGCAGACGAAAATGGTGTAAAACATCTTGTATATAGAAGAATGTTCTACAATAATCTACATGGTGTTCTTAACGATGCTCGCGGGAAATAAAGTTTAAATTCCATTAACTGTTCTCCTGCTATCGTTTCCGGATGCTTAGCTTAGCTTAAATAGGCTTTGCAATACAATGCAAACACTTAAAGGACGTAACATTTACTCTTGAATCGTTTTATTGTCATGGAATTGCGGGAACATTGATGTTACACCGAAAGGTAAGAAGTATCATGCTAGTGTAAAAAACATGCAAATAACTGTTTAAAAAGAATGAAAATTACCGCAAAATGTACATATCAGCGATATCTTCACTGTGTTTAAATTTCTTTTCTTCTTCATTAGGAAATAAAGGCACAGATTGGAGGTAAAACAATCCAGCATAATATTTCGATATTTATCGGCTAACTATGGACCGCTGGGATTTAATAATGTAAATCAAGAGGCAACCTCATGTTCACCTCTAAATTTAAAGAATTAAATCGTTTGAAATAAAAATAAATATTTAAATTTATTATTTGTTTTCAAATGGAATCAACAGAAGTCAGTTATAATATTTTGAGCATCGCAAGCACTTATGCTCACTTGTGTTCGTAAAATAATAATCTAATAAGTTCTAGTAGCAATATAATGTAATAATTAATTTAAGTCAAAAACAAAGGTTAATAGCAAAAAACAAACGAAGCAGAAACGTAGTTTTACCCTTGACGTTATACTCATAATAGTAGCCCTTAATGAAATAAAAAATAACGAGAAAAAGATCGTAGCCCACCGATATTGAACAGATCTCTACAAGTGATGACCCTCCAGCCCAAACTTATCAAGTAACTAATAATTAGTTTGAAGATATTATCGCTTCTGCCTTAGGTCTTAACAGAGACTTACAGTTAAGAAGACCTGACATGTCAATATTAATACGTAAGATCGAAAAACAACTAAATATAATCGAGATAAGTCACATAAAACTAATATTTCTGATAATAAAATCTTACGTAATGGTATTGTATTGATTTTGGTACATTAATATCGTACAGCTCCTTTCAGAATTGAGAGAGGTTTAGGGCACATTCTAATACCCTAAAGCGGGCATGGCCGGCAGTTCACATAGAACGCAAGTGATCTTCGAGAACAAAGTGGTATAAACATGCACTATAAGCCGCCGGCCCCGATTGTTACCGATTGGTAACAGTCGTTAGACCTTGTTGGAGATCTTATGCACAATTAGAATATATCCAACAGCTGTTTAGCCACTAACCCGCTGTTGGATATTTTCTAACTTAAGTAAATTTTACGCGTCCCTAATAATGGTGATAGACCGGTGATTAATGGAACGCAAAAATGAGTTGGAACCAGCCAGTCAATTGCGGATTGGTTGTTGTTTTTTTAGGTCTTGTAAATCCCTCTCGGACACTTTTTTATTAGAAACCGCATATAAAAAGCAGCGAATAGACGAGGTCAAACCGATATTGAGCACAGATCCACATATTACTCTGCGTAAAAACATCAATGCCGCCGGATAAGCGCCGACCTTTCCGAGGGCGAATTGTTATTTAAGGGTTAGACCAAACGTGAGTAATTTCAGCCTATAAAATTTAATGTAACAGAAATCATGAGCAAGTTTAAAATCGTCAAGGGATCACGAACAGAATTAGAGAAATCAAAAAAGGTACCTTTTTGGGTACTACTGTAACTGTTTTTGCAATTCAAAATCAATTCACAAAGGAATATAAAATGACAGATGTTACAAAAAATACATAGTCCTATTCTGCCTATATGGCATACAATATTTTATCAAAATCATATAAACTTCTTAACTTGGGTAATCTTAAGAAATTAAAATTTATAATCGTGTAAAATGTTTTCTTAATTAAAAGGTCCGGCCACGGCGCCCTAGTTTGAGTTATATTTTTTAATGTGGGAACATATATAAAATATTACAAATCAAAGTCACAATTCCTGATTAGTTCCAATGTCGTTTACCAAGAGCTTGTATGTCAAGACAACCAAGCCGGCCAATATAAGATACGTGAACGGTATATCTAGCTACGAATATATTGCGTTACAAGTGCTACGAACGCTTCGAGTACTGCGCTCTCGTAGCATTATCCATTTGCATCTTATAACAAGAATAAATGACTGCTGTGAGGGTGCAACTTAGCAAAACTTATATACTTCTAAGCAACAAGCATTTAAGTCTCAGATCAATAAAAAATTGGAAAGATGGAACTCTGCGAACAACAAAGTAAGCCCATTTTGTCAATATTTTTTTATTTATTTATCGTGTTTCGTTAACATGTTTCGTGCATAATTCAAATTACCCTGTTATTTTTCTCATGTAATTTTTTATATATTTAACAATATTTAGCTCGAGACGCAGCGATATTTGGCTGACAAAGCGAGGAGCAGTTTCGTTGTACATATGCTTGTCATGTGTCAAGCGAGGGCAGTTTAAACAGAACCTCACTTCAATGTTCGCATCATTCTATTTATATATTTTATTTGATCTGTGTTCTAAGTATGCTCAGACTTACGTCTTTCAAATTACAAATCGTCGACTCGATTATCATCATATATCTGACCCATATTGTATTTCTCCGTCTTATTACGAGTTCCCTAAGTTACATTAATTTATATTAAGTTTAGTCGTGATCGGCAGAACTCTTTAAATAATCAAACGTTCTTTAATTAAAGCTTTTTTAAGCACTCCAAAAAAGTTTGTTCATTTATAATGCCAAGAAAGAAAAGTATACAAAGTTTGAAAATTATAAAAAGAGGAAGGAAAAAGGTTTTTAGATTCTTGTACCCCAAATGTTGGCCAAGTGCAAGTCAGACTCGTGCACAAGGGGTTCCGTATCATTGATCTATTGATATACAACTATGAAGAAATGACAAAAAAATCACGTATTTTTATGGGAGCCCCCCTTAAATATTTATTATATTCTATTTAGTATTTATTGTTATAGCAGCATCACAAATACATTTTCTGTAAAACTATCTAGCTATTACGGTTCATGAGATAGGGTTTTGTTAGTAAAAATGAAATCTTATACGACCCCCTCTTTTTCCGTACATCTGTCAGTCTGTCATTACCTTTATTGAAATACATATATTCCTGTCTGTATGTGTCCATGACATCCATGATACAGGGAATTCTTGTATGGATATGAATGTGAAACGGTATATTGTAACTCTTTATAAATATTATATATGTAGGTGTATTTACACTCGCAGCCCCACACTAGGACTCCCTGTGTCGTCATCAACACCAATAACAGAAATTTAAACTCGTCATTCAAACTGCCTTGCTGGAAGCCAAACCCAGGGCCATCCAAATGGCAGTCCGCCATTGCGCTTACAGGGCGTCAAACATTTGGCCTCTTTTATGAGGTCACTTCATGTGCGCCAGTCTGGAATCACACGTCACATGGTTTTTACAGAAAGGCTGGGGCTCGTTGGGTGGCAGGCAAAAACCTTTGCAATCACGATGATGTTTCATTAACTTTCTTCTGATGGTTCGCACTTTCTTCTAGTTTTTTTTTCCAAATACAGACTTATCTGTATATATAGACTTATCTGTATATTAGGCATATTTGTGCCTAAATCTGTATTTAATTTGTAAAACTTGTACATACCGTAAATAATGTATAAAATAAATAATTTAGTTTAAAAAACTAAAAAACACGCTTTTGTGAAAATACAAACTAAAAAGTAAAAAATAAGAAGAAAATGTATTTTACTGTAAAAAAAGCGTAGGGTGGTAAGATAGTGGTAGTGGTTTTAAGATACTTTTGACACCATGCACCCCACGCTTTTTTTATAGTAAAATACATTTTCTTCTTATTTTTTACTTTTTAGTTCGTATTTTCACAAAAGCGTGTTTTTTAGTTTTTTAAACTAAATTATTTATTTTTAATTTTTTTGTTGGATTTTTTTTCATATTATGGCATTGTCATCGACTCTTGACACCTGTGCAAATTTTCAAGTTAATCAGACGCTTAGATGTAGGTGAAAATGAAAGCTAATATAAAAGTGTTAAAAATATTAAATTTTATATTTGTTTCATTATGTACCTTAGGCCGCGAACTTATCAGCCGCCCGTCGTATATTTTTTTTATCCTGATGATCCTAGTTAGGACTTTAATATAAAGTTATGAGATTATTGTATTGTCACCGGCCCTTGACCCCTGTGCAAATTTTCAAGTAAGTGAAAATGGAGTTAAAAGATTCCGATACATACATACATACAGGTCAAGCTAATAAAAGCGTGTCAAAAAAAAACGGCAAATTGTTTGTAAAGTAGTTTTACGATCGAGATGTTTACGTGATAACGTCCGCACGAGAAAATCTCCATTCGTTTGTATGCCGCTAGAGTGAGAGAGACGGAAGATCGGTCCACTCACTCGAACGCTATGCCAGCCTCCGCTCGTGAGGATTCCGCGTGACAAGTTTCACGGAATGACTGGCAGCGCTCGAGATGAGACGGGAGATCGGTCCGTCTCTCTCTCGTTATACCTGCGATCGCGCTCGTGAGGTTTTGGTGTGACACAAGTTTCTGAATATGTCACCCGACTAAAACGATTTTAAAGACGTTATCACGTCAAAATGTTAGTGATTACACTCCTTCAAAACGGCTCGATCTATTTTAATGGATTTTTGTAGGTACGAGAATAGGTCGTGATGTACATATATTCCGTGCACCTAAGTGATTAGTTAGAACCTCTATCCAGCAGAGATTTTTTTCGTTATTCCCTTCATGCTAAATTATTCTTTCAAACGTGGGTGAAACAGCAAGGCTTAGCTAGTAATTAAAAAATGCATTTCAATCTTGCAAGTCATCAATGTAATTTTTTAAAGTTATACATAGTTGTTCATCCACACAAATCAATAAAAAAAATCAGTCCAGTCTCCAACATAAAACTCGCAAAATATTTATAATTTTTTTGACTTCTAAACAGGACAAAGATTATATATTTATGAAACCAAACTGCCCACTCTATACAAAATAAATAATATAATTGTATGCGTAGTGCTTTTTATAACTTTTTCCTTGTAAATTGTCCGATAACTGAGCAAGTACTTCAGCCGTTCTCGTTTCTATTACAATTTGGGAAAAATAAAACCTTATTATCGACCAAAACCAACAAAATAAACCGGCGCACCCAACCGTTCCTTTATCGTAACAAGAATCAAAACGCGATCCGTAAATGAGAATGGGTTCGAAGATGTGATTGCCTTGCAAAATTGTAATTCGAGTGCGCGCCCTCTGGCGGGCGGAGAGCAAATATAATGTAGAATGTAGTAATGGGTTTTCGTAATACCTTTAATTATTATGCTCGTACAAATATTATACTAAGACACTAGTACACAAGTTACGAGGGTAATAGTGAGAGTTTTGCTTCGCTGCAAACTTTGTTTGCGTCTGGCCCTGGTGTTTCCAAAATATTGGGGAGGCTTGGAGCTACTCCCACATGCTACTCCTCCTACTCCCAATACAGGTTGTTAGAGATGGGGGATAGTAGTTAACCTATTATCGTTTTAAAAACACCCATAAGTCCTCCGACAGGGTTTTATGACTAGTATCTGTTGATCACAACCAGAACTTACGGCTTAACGTGCCCTCCGAAGATCATGATTAGGAGCCCAGGCTTCGTTTTCATAAAAGCGTATGAAATTCATCACTAGCGACTGCTAGTGATGAATTTCATCCTACCGGTCTCAAGCCCGACCACGTCCGTTTCACTTAACTGCGCAGATCACTTGCGCGCTTTCTTATTGATCTAAAAACCAATATAAACTATTATCTCAAACCAACCGACTACCATTGTTAAAGCTACTGACATCAAAATAATAACAAGACATTACTTCTGCGAGGAAATAAATTTGCCTCTGCGGTGGAACAACAATAGTCTGCGTTTGAAGTCTGCTAACAAATTATTTACATCTTTTACTTTAAAATGTTCGCTCCCAATAAGTTTTCTTGAAATGAAAACTGTGCTCAGACCGTTCAGGCAGTGACACACAGTATAAGCTGGAAGGCATAAAACATTTCTGCTTATTCATGGTGCGGAAGAAGCGCTTACCAGTAATTGTCGCATCACGCGTATTCGTCAGGATATGGGGAAGGTAATGAGCGTTGTCAAATGTATGATTCTGAGGTAAATGGATATTACATGTAAGTATTGGAAACAACATGCATTGGATGCAGCAACACTAGTTTGATGTGTACGCCGCTCCAATGCGGCTTAGTGGAGATGCGTGTTAGCAGCCAACTCGCTGTCGGATGTTTTTAAACCGCCCATAAGACTTCTTAAGGTTTGACGACTCTTGTTATGCTATCGATATGATAGCATAACAACCGGGACGAGCAGAGATGAGTGTAACTTTCACGACAGAAATATACTTTTGAAATATATGAAATTTGAATTTGCTTTACACTTACACTAGCCCTACAGGATATCATGTATGCTGTCTTGCCGGGAATCGAACCCCGGACACGGTTTTAATATACCTATTAATAATTTGATATTGGTTGCAACCCTTTTTGTGTTCCACTGCTTGGTACGGGTCTCTCTCCTTTTATATTAATATCACATTATTTTGTTATCAAATCATTGTTATCAATACCTCCGAGCAGCTGCATGACATTAGCGCCAGGCCGCCCTCTCCAATATTACTTTCGCTACACTCGTATCAAACGCATTAACGCAGATAGGCCGCGAAACGATTCCGCTAGTAGGGGAGCCCAAGAGGGCAGACTTGGATTCCCTCGCTCGAACACGTCCTCCTTACTTACGTACTTATTTGCGGACTTGCGTACTACCTTGCACCAAGTTGAGTATGCCAACAGTTTATGTGTCCACTATGTGAAAACGTTAGAGCCGGGTGTGCGAGTGGTCAAAATGGGGAGAATCGGATGCCCCGTTACCGTTTAATCTTTTTATCTTCCACCACCTTATGGGCACTAGGTCCTCATGAAGTCCGAGTAAATCTACATTTAGCGTCGTGGGCACCCCTACTTCTCCGCGATGTGTGTATAACTGTTATAGCAGTCTGTCTCGGCATGTTCGCGTCTCATAACATCAGTAACAGCCGGTGCCGCGATTGCAAATATTGGTACGAAACGTGGTATATTATTCATTGTGTATGACATTATAACTCCAATCACCTTTTTATTTTTTCAGGAAAAAGAGCAAGTTAATTTTAATCTGAGGTGACAAGTGAACACTCGGTATACATGTTCATCCGAAGGTTACTGGTGCTTCTGCGATGATAGGTGCTATTTATTCAAAGGTAAAAATGGGCGCAGGCAATGGATATGAGAAATCTTTCTACCTCTTATGAACGTCTCGGTTATAGCAAAAGTTTTGTAAGTTGCCATAATGTTTTTTAGAATTAGCCCCTTCGCTGTCAAGCGACCTTAATGTTGTGCGCCGTAGAGCTTGAATAAAAGACTTGCTTTTCACTAGGATTCTTATAAAATAAAATAAAATATTTTTGCAATGTTTTAATGTTTATTTAGAAGAAACTTAATTTTTATCATATTGTATGCGTAGCAAACTTTTATAATAATGATTTACTCATATTATCGCGTGCCTCAACTCTCGATCGTCTTATGTTCAGTGTAAATAAACTGCCAAGAAAAATACTGTTATTAGAAAATCAAAACATAAATCTTTTCATCAAAATGTATTTCGGTATGTGTGTCATCCCAAAAAAACTATTGATCGTCTTGTGTTGACTCGAAGTAGCAAATACATGTGAAAACTACTTCAAATTTGAAAACAATACAATGACATGTTACGGTATCGCTTTGACCTATCTTATACATGAAAATTTTGTCTTACAGTATTTGCAGTCGCACCCTCCCAAACGACATGAAATCAATTGTGGATATTTGTAAAAAAATATATATTTTCCCAAGGATTTCCACGAATGAGCAGCTTGCATGTTTTATTGTACAGGAAAACACGTCAGTACAAAGGCGGTCGTTTATTTGCGGCGTCCGAGCGGCGATACTCGTACATCCCCGTGAATTAAGTTTTTATGCAGCCAGAGGGCGCCGCTGTCGTCTTTTTAATAAAAGACCTATATTTCACTGGAATTGTTGAGTAATGCAATAAAATATGTTTTTGATATTTTCTACTTATCATCTAATAATACAACGAAATTGCAGTTTAATTACATTGTAATGATGAGTAGAGACATAGGCTCGCTCTGCGTGTTCTACCGACTTTACTATGGTGAGTGCTCCGAGGAACTTTTCAAACTAATGCCTACATCACCATTCCATGATTATACCACCAGACGAAGATTAAAGTTCCACAGGCACCATCTGGACTCGTGGCGGCCCTCCACAGTCCGCTTTGCACGCTCCTTTTTACCACGGACGTGTAGGTTATGGGACAACCTTCCAGCTGAGGCATTCCCAGTGGACTATAACATGGGGTTCTTCAAGAAAGCTGTAAAAAAAGCTCTCCTCCAAAGCCGGCAATGCTCGGGTGGCTCCCCTGGGGTTGCCCGTGTCCATAGGCGACGGTGATCGCTTAACACCACGCGGCCCGTCTGCCTTTTTGTTCGGTTTACATATATAAAAAAAAAACTAATGTGAAAACTGTCAATGCCAATAACAAAACTAAATATTGATAGTTACATGAGAAAAACAAATGCAGTCTTAACTTTGTCAAGTAGTCTAAGTTACTCTTTATTACATCAGCTACCTGCCATTGAAAGTCCCGTCGAAATCGGTCCAGTAGTTTCAGAGATTAGCACATTAGAACAAACAGACAGACAAATAGACAGATAGACAGACAAAAATTGAAAAAAATGTTATTTTGGTATATGTACCGTATATAGCACATTCATATGCATGTAGTAAAAAGCGGTTATTTTAATATAACAATCAGACTCGCTAATTTTATTTAGGTATTTGTACAGATAATCCTTTCTTGGGCGGGTGAAACCGTGGAACAAAGATATCCTACATAACTAATTCGATATTATATCTAATAAAATGATTTAAAAGAAATTGTTCGAAAAAGAAATTCGGTGAAATGCCAAAACTCTACTAAAAATATGAATGTCAGACCCGAATGATAATAGTTAGAACCAGCCATTTCTTTTTTGCTCATTTTTTACGTACTCCATAGAGTAAAAAATTCAGCAAAATCTTTCAATAAAGTTTGGTTTAACAGAACCGAACATGCATGACGCCGGTCACGTCGGCCGGTTTAGCGAGTACGTGCAGGATATACTGTCCGCTCTCCCAGGATTCATCGCCTAGGTGTTTATGGACATTATGAATCCAGTTTTAATTTTGTTGTAAAACGTCTAAGCAAGGCCCGGCAGTTGACACAGAACGCTACTAAGCTACTGAATCTACGCAGCTAAGCCGAGCGGGCACAGTCGGGTCTGAGATGGGTGACCGAAGTGACCGCCAATGGCATAAAATTTCATGCGCTTTTCCGTGCTTTGGAGGGCACGTAAAGCCGTCGATCCTAGTTTTTATCAATTAAGAGCAGTCGTTAAACCTTGTCGGAAGCCTTATAGGCGGTTTAAAAACAGTGGGTTGGCAATTAACCCACATCTCCACCAACCCGCATTGGAGCAGCATGGCAGAGTAAACTATAGCCCTCCAAAAATGTTATGCCAGCCGTGTGATGCATAAAGGGTTTTATTTGTTCATTAATTTCATTAATTTATCTTAGAATTTAGTGAATTAAAGGTCTTAAATATAATTGTAAATGAGCTATCGTTTCTAACCACCGCTTGGTATGCGAATTGTATTGTCATGGACATTTATATAATCAGATATTCAGGATTTCTAATAAAATAACAATAATAATAATTTAATATGTCGGCAGCACGACAGTATAACATGCCGTGTCGACGGCACGACAGTACAACGGTGGCGCTAGGGTCGAGAGTGACCATAGAGAGTTGCTCTAGCGGAGCGTCGTATCGATGGTAGCGTGACATCCATAGTGTCCTTCCTTGATTCTTATTGAAGGAGTAACCGACGAATCGCTGTTGTGAGTGAGTTGATCCAAACAATCACGAGTAATATCTTACCATAGTGTTAGCAAGTCGTAGAATCAATCATTTTTAAGTGTGTGTAAGTCAATTTTCGAAATAATGATCTTTTAATTGTCAATTTCCTCTGATGTAAGGCCACCACTCGCCAACAAATAGTTAGCATTATTTATTTATTCATTTATTTATTTATCTATTCATTATTATTAATTAGAACCATGTCATGTACCAATTACCTACACTTATTAACACAAGCAACTTAATAAATAATAATTCATTAAAAGTAGATGATGAAATTGATGCGCGTTCAGCTCAGATGGAATATAGATGGCTATAACCCAATAATTTTAATTTTATTGTTATTAATTAATTTCAAATGTGATTGTATGTGTATTAAACAATAAGGTACATATTGTACATGTATTTACATTAAACAATAAGGTACATAGTTGTTATTGTCATAATTATTGTTATCGTCAAACATATTTACGTTTGACGATACCAAGCTTCGTCTGAGCTGAACGCGCATCAATTTCATCATCCACTTTTAAAGTATAACAAAAAGTAAGTAAAACGGTATGAAAATTTTCTAATTTTAGATGTGATTAAGCACTTAAGTACCCATACTGCCGCTAGAGGGCGCTTCGTACGTTAGTTAAGCCCTCATCGTTCCGCTTTGCATCGACTACATTCTGTAATTAATAATCTGAAAACAGTAGCAATAGATATTTTCAAAGCAGGCATTTCATTTTACATAGAAACAATTTAAATAGTACTATTTATAAAGTTCTAAGCCGCCTAGTGTAAATTTTATATATTTTTGACGTTATTAAGTAACGTCATCTACTTCAGCTTCCAATTAAAAAAAATACAATTACATATGCTCGTCGAAAGACGTCAGGAAGTTAAAAACACGGATTAAACGGTATTTTCTAAAACAAAACCCAGCTAGATCGATTTATTGCCCCAGAAACCCTGAAACCCTTATTGCCCTCTAAATCCTTTCATGAAAATCGTTATGAAATGAAATAGTTTATTAAGCTTCCAAGAGCCCATTTGTAACGCTACGCATAGAATACACCGTAGGTTCGGCTGGAAATCTCGGAGCCGGACTTCTGAGTGGTTAACATCCTGGGTAATAATATACACTTGATGTTTGTCATTGTTGTTTGTTTTGTTTGTATGTCATGGCTGACCGTCATCCGCTTTGGGTGCGCTAAGGCTTATATGAGCTAAGAAAAAAAAGCGGGTGGAGAAAAGCTTCGTAGGAGCTATGTTTTGAGATTCTAATTATATATTTAGGTATATATAAAGTTTCTCGTTTATTGGTATTAGATAACTTTACATAAAATTATTTGGTAATGATTCTTGCTAATATCATTATAATTCATGTCTATATATAAGTCATATCATATAAGATATAAAGACCCAAGAAGGCAATCATTTTGTGACTGAAACAATTTATTGAAACTTCAAATTACGCAGATATTTAAAGGAAAATATTAACAATTGCTTTTATTCATTCATAGTTAAAGCACACAAAATACATTTTCAATCATAACGCACTCTAAAAACAAGTGAAACAGATAAATTTTTAAACATATTTCGCCCACAAAAGTGCTATTTAAATATAGCTTTATATATAGCGCATATAGCTTTATGGCATACATGTCGCAGCCATCTGGTTAAATCAGCCACTGAATTAAAAGGCTAGCTCGTTTATTATGCGCCGACATTAAATACCTAGGCAGATAGTTAATTGAACTTCAATCACTCAACGTTCAACTAGTAGGCTTATTGTAAGCTAGCCCTGTGAAGATGGCTGGCGTAAAATCAGGCAGGTGATTTAAATTTAGTTTATATATTTTTCCCTACAGCGCTAGTAGTCACCAAAACATGTCAGAAAGCTCGAAAAGCAAGCAATGTAATATGATAGAATTAGATAATAAGATCATAATGTAAGAGCAAATAAATGTTTTTTTTTTATACTTTACTTTACTAATTTTTTGAGATTCTTAAATTGTGATTATTGACAAAATAAAGTTTGATTACATGTATGTGTCCAATATGAAGCCGCCGGCTACAAGTTTATACGTAGTTAAAAAATTATAAATTGATTTTTTATTCAAATTAAGTTTTAAATCATATGAATCGAATCTTAAATAATTAGTTTTTTAAGTTAAGTAATCATTTAAGTTATATACAAACGGTCATCCTAGCCGAACATTGCCACGTCGTCTAATTTCCATTTAACAAAACAGTAATGTTATAATCAGTCAACTCGTTGGACGTTACATTCAACAACTTGGCTGGTTGTCATTTAGCTAATTCATTGATTACATTTGATTGATGGCATTTAATGAACGGGCTAGCCTTTTGATTGAGTGGCTAAATAAACCAGATGGCTGCGACATACATATGAGTTCGTGCACTGAAAAATATCCTTTTAAAACCACAACTGAGCGAGTTAAGCGCTTGCGTCAATTTACGAAATCCTGCATTTTGAGGACCTTTTACGATTACGTTTTATTTCGGCTTTCAAATTCATTTAGCGGTTGCATTTAATGGCGGTTTTCAGTTTCAGGAAGTGCACACGCTGGTGGCCGGCTTATAATGTTTTCAGTGAAGTTGCCAAGGGAGAGTAGCAAGCAATAAATAAGGGAATAATATTATGAGCAGCTTGTTATATGTGCCATCTGACTTTTTTGTGGCTGTGATTGGCCATTTCATTATTGAACCCATAAAACAGATTTTTGCAGCTTATATATCCTATTATATATATTCCATTATCTGCTGATCCACAAAATAGATATACTGTTAAAATTCACTTACGTAACATAAAATTCTAGAAATAACTAAAGCAATGGCGCATAAAAAAATATTTAAACTTAAAAAATATACGCGATTGATTTATTATTATTAATTTATTTGTCAATTCTTAGAATAACTCGGTTTCCTTCCCGTGACTGTCGATAATAAATAAAGAAATGCTTAGGTTGCCAAAGCTTACCACGTCAATAGAATGATGCCAGGAAGCTTTTACGCTGCTTGCTTGTTTTGTCTCATTGAACCCGTAGTGGATAGGCATAAAAATGGATGATTTTTATAACACGTTAATAGTGTAAATAACTTAAATCGTAGATTGTAAGTCAGCATCATCGTTTTCCGTGAAAAGTCATAAATAAACATTTTCATTCAATTTCGTTTCATAGAAATCGTAGTTTGTACTCGTAGTAAACAAGAACGAGGATCAGATCAGCTACTACACTATCTTTCAACGAAATGAGGTTAGGGAGCCATGTTTGCTATGACAAAGCACGGCGTAGAGTTGCTTTGAATGTAGACTCTGAAGTAAAACTAGGTCCCACTGCTCATTTGACTGTGTTTTCGGTACATATGCATAAACATACGAAACTTGAAACGTACTCCACCACGCTGTATTAAAGCATTGAATCACAAAATGAGAATTAAAGCAAACTAGCTAAAAGCGATGGCCGAGCGGTAAAGTCCGCGATATCCGACACAGAGATACCGAGTTCCAACCCCTGGTTCCAACAAAAAAATTATTAAGTGTGTATTAATCACTGCTTCACGGCGAGAGGAAATATTATGATTTAATTAATTACGATATTTCCATCACCGTGCATCCCTGAAAGAAATTCATAATTTCTCGATGGTGTAATGTCCACCGATCCGTACTTGGCCAGCATGGTTAGTTATGGCCTAAAGCCCTCTTCACTTCTGAGGGAGTGTTCTGTGCCCAGCAGTGCGTCATAAAAGTTTGGCACATTGTCTTAGGGGAAAGTGGCCAACCCGCTGTCGGATGTTTTCAAACCGCCCATAATAAGGTTTGACGACTGTTATCTATCGACAACAACCGAGACCGACGGCTTAACGTGCCCTCCGAAGCACGAAAACTCGCTGATTTTTTTCCCACTAGCAGTCACCCATCTTACACCCGGTCGCGCCCGTTTGGCTTAATTGCATAGATCGCTTGCGTTCTGCGCTAAACGCTGGGTCTTGGGCGCTTCGATTTGAATAATTATTATTGGAGTAAAATAGCAAACAAACATTCAAGCTACGCGGTGTTAGGTGGTCGCTGCTGCAGCCCGTAGCATGGCATTGCACCTCGGAGAGTGTAAATCTGACCGTCTAACGCACTTTTGTGTTTTCAACAAAAGCATAATAAAATTACTTTAGGCAGAAATAAGGCGCATCGGTTGTATGTACCAGGTAACAAAGTTAGTTCTTTCGTCAAGAATCTCATACTCTCACTTAAGTTACATAAGTTGTAACGCATCGCAAGTACATATAATAATATATTTAAAATGTAGAACGCACTTTATTTATAAACCGTATAAAGTATGTGAAAATTTCAATTTCCAAAAGCTCCCAAACGATTTATAAAGTCGAGAGCTTCTTTGATTACAAAAATGAAAAGTTGCTTCTAGTGACATCCAAAATGGTAGCGTTGCGTTCGAAACGGCTCGCTTCGGACATAAGACTGCCGGCTTTATGAGAGCTTCTCCATCATGTGAGCGTCCCGTCTTGCGTCGCAGCTTGGCAGCAGGCCAGCGACCTGGTGCTTAGAAGGAAATTTTATGATGTATACGAAATACATCATAAAATGGCTGATAGACTTTCAAATTTATATTCATTCAATATTTTAAAGAAACAAAAGTATTATTGAAGAGTGGGAAGTTTTATATATACTCCATAAATACAGCAGTAACATTGCAGTAATGTATTTAACTTATAGGTATTCAGCACTGTGAAGTTCTGGATGAATCAGTGAGTACCTACATGTAAAGTATATATATTAATCAGCCTTTAAAAGTCCACTGCGCGAAAGAGGAGGTTATTAGATCTTTGTATGTCTTCTATGAATATAATGTCGCCACTCCGTCTGTGTGTTTTTTAAATCTAGTGACTTCAACAGTCTTCTTTACGTCGCGGACTATATTTGCAAAGACCTGGTCGCAATTCGAGGACCTATTTTTCCCATCGGTTATCAGTCTCTCTTACAATTATATTGTAATACAGTTACTGAATATCACTCCATGATGTAAACGTCACGTCTTTCATCCTCAGCCTGGCAGCGGGCCAGTGACCCTGGTGTTTAAAGGAAATTTTGTGAACATCATTAATACACCAATTAAATCGGTATAAAACTTTACAATTTGATATTCAAGACGTTAAGAAGACAGTAGTATGAACCAGCAAAATATATATAATTTTCATTTAAAATTATAATGTCGTTTTATTAATACTTTATTGATATTTTCTCCTGCTTTATTCCTTGTTCCGTCTCGCCGCCATTCGTATGCATAAACTGATATTTAAAATGTATTCTATCTATATTTTGTATGCTAAGAACTTTGTCATGACTATTTTGACGCATGACAATTATATATGCTAAAGTATTCCATTCTTTTATACTTAAATGCGCTTGGTGATCATGGTGGACTATGACAATACCTCTCACATCGGAGAGGGAAACCCTAACAGTAGGATTAATGTGTTGTTAATTATGATTCAATCCGTAACAAGCGATTCTGCACTAAGTATAATTTATCGCTTGGCAGCATGCCACTAACGACACGTAAATAGCAGACAAACAACCAATGTAACTTCTTACAAAACATCTGTGTATCTAATCTACGTTCAATTAAAGTAAGATATATTCTGTCTTCCAAAATATTTGTAACATTTACCACAGTATAGTTTAAGTGTTAGAACATCGAAAGTAATAACCACTGAAAAGAATTAACATCTTATTTATGGAAGAAAAATATGGTAGATCTATTTAATAGTGAAAATGATATAATATTATGTAAGGTAAAATAAGTAAAATAATGACCTTACCTTAAGTTGTTACTCTAAAGGCTGTTGGTCGCCTCATATGAACGTAGCAAAGAAAATATTTTATCCGTAAAATTTTATAAATATATCCCTTTCAGCAGAAATTGATTGTAATTGAAAGGGATTCAAGCTATAGTGCAGTGCGGGTTAAATTATGACATCAGAAGAAGAGGAAAAAGAAGAAGAAACATTTATTCACAATATTAGAGCAGTACATACATAAATAGTAAAACATATATACATATAAAACATAAGATTAATGATGAAGAAAAAAAATTACATATAAATCTAATAAATCGAGGCTACAGTGTAATTTTTATTAATGGGACAACACTCAGCTTTACTATGGCCATTTGCATGACCATAGCTGCTGGTTTTCAGTGTAGGGAAGGGACATCAAGGGATCTTCTGGCAATTTGTGTTACTCTCAGTCAGGCACGGTAATGAAAATATCGCAATGAAATAATAAAATATGTAGTGCACCGTGCAGCAACAATAAATACGACTATAAGAAATTTGTTAGTCCGAAGTGCCTGCCTGGGTTCTACCAGTCAGCTTTAGCAGCCCCAAGGAGAGCATATCGAAGTATAAATGACGATCTCATAGGCATAAGAAATATCGCTCAGTATAGAACCACATTACAATTACAAATACCTACCGGTTATAGAAGTGTTCAGTTCACTACATCTTGCCTTAACAGTGTAGGTGCCAAGCACCGCTGAGCGCTGAAAATACAACAGTGAAGGTTGGCAGGGCGCCTATGGCCGGCACTGATACCAGGTACAATACATCAGCGTTATATTGTGTTCAAGATACTTGTTTAATCGAACAACTCATAATATATGTGAAACTTTGACAAAGAATGAAAGCATAGCGCACAGTGTCTCTATCTCACACAAAAGAAGGTAGGAGATGAGTGTCAAGGTCAAGTATACGTCATTGGTGTTATGCTGCTGTTAAATTGCTGTATTCATGTAGTTCGCTACTTCGTAGTGAGATGCTGGTCGCCTCCCTTAGCGGCCTGCGACTAAATCCTTCCGAAACACAACTAATACGTAACAAAGTAAGAAACAGACGTACCTAGTGAACAAAAGAACCTTCACGGTTAACCAATAACTTCTTCTACATACATTTAAAGGTTTTGCTTGCAATTTACTGTTTGTTTATAAATAATCTTCACTTTGTAACCTCAAATATCGATTTATTATTTCGATAAGAAAATAAAGAATATTATTAAATTTGATCATGTCCTTGTAAAGCCCAACAATATTTACCTACGCTATTATCCTCATGGTATAAGGTAAGGTGGTATCGTCAGTTTTTGACAGTTTCCCGATACTCGTCATTCACAAAAAGTGTAACTTTTGGCCGTTTTTCTATGGATTGACGAATACTGGTACGCTTTCAATATCATGTACGTATACCTTACCTTATATCATCTATACTAATATATAAAGCTGAAGAGTTTGTTTGTTTGTTTGAACGCCCTAATCTCAGGAACTACTGCTTCGAATTGAAAAAATATTTTTGTGTTGAATAGTCCATTTATTGGGGAAGGCTATAGGCTATATAACATCATGCAATGACTAATACTAAAGTTCACGCGGACGAAGTCGCGAGCGGCTGCTAGTCTTAGCTAATTCCCCTCGATTAACAGAGTAACACGATTGCCGGAAAAGCACGTTAGTGTTAAGCAGTCACAGCTACACAAAACTCAAGAAGGGTTCAAAGGATAAAACTTGTCTTGAACCTAGGAGTTCAATTGCGCTGTTATTTTTGAGGATTTCCTGGCACCTTTCTAAATATAACCTTTTTCCTTTTCCTTTGCAAAAAAGAAAGAAAGAAAGGAAAAAAGTCTCTGAAAGAATGTCATTTTTTCTTAGTTATCTATAAGCCTTTTGATGCTTTATTTGACTAAATGTTTTGAGCGGAGCGAAAAATGGCGACAGAAAAAATAGCACTCTTTTAAATTAAAAAAAACACACTTATTTCAGGTCTCCACTTATGGCAGTCAGGTAGCCGCTTCACTCCATAATCAAGATACCTCTATAGATATCAGACCTATGTTTGTATGAGTGAATTTCGACAAAAATATCACATAGGAGATTTCGAGTTTGCAATACGTTTGCAAGATTGTATATACGTTTCGTTATTAATTTATATTAGACGATATTAATTTATGTCTAGAAATAATTTCCTGTTTGAAATTCTGGCAGCCGCGTTGTTCCATAGTCCGACACCTTTACAGGTATGTATGGTGGACAGTAATTCATACGCCATACGCGCTGACAGGGTATTATCGCCATTTGGCGCCCCGCCAGTCGACGGGTTAACCGCCCAGTTAGGCCCTAAGCAGAAGTAAGAAAACAAGTTAGTTTTCGCGGTTTTCAGGTACTTAATTTTAATTTGATTTTATTCTTTATAATATTCTTTGATATTTTTTCAAAATACTGTCAGCAATAGTTGACTATTATAATATACAAGACTATTATAATAAAATAACATAGGAACCGAAGCATTACTACGCAAAAAGGTTTAGTTTTAATGGAGAGTACACAAGTTGAAAGCTACGTTATGTTAAGATGGTAGGTTAATCTACATCCTACAGGTTGGTCTACACCAATCCGCATTGGAACAGTATGATGGGGTAAGCCCAAAATTTATGGAACCCCAACCCACCTTTGGGGTGGTAAAAGTTTCCAGGCCAAGGCCAGACATGGCGCAAACGTTATCAGGGTCATCAGTCAGACTTGTAGCGAGGCAGACCTTCCATAGTACCCAAACCCAACCGATAAAAAAGTAGGTTATTAAATTTTGATTATTTAAATTAAATTAATAAATAAATAATCAATAAATAACGTTTCACACTAGCCCCACAGTAAGGTAGATATACCCTGTGTCGTGGATGCCATGGACACACCACAAAGACAGAAACACAAACACCTAGACCAAAAACAGAAATATAAACTCATCATTCTTTCTGCCTCGCCAGGAATGCCGATCCGGCATGGTAACCATTGCGCCAAACGGGTCGTCAGTCTTATTAAATTTGTCAGATATTTCCATGGCTTCAAGACAATCAGACCCATGAAAGACGATCCGTATTTCGCAATGATCATCATGACGGACTGTCAATTGGAGATTCCTGGGTTCGATTCCCGGCAAAGCAGAAATCTGAATGATGAGTTTAAAATTTGTTCTCGTTCTGGGTATTTGTGTTTCTGTCATTTTATGTGCCCGCAACACAAGGCATATCTAGTAGTCCCTATTGTGGGACTATGAGTGTTCCTTATTTTATTCCTTATTTATTTATTTGTTTAATTAGCACGGCTTATAACCAATTACACTAATTAATTCAATTACAACAATTACAAAACAATGGCAATAATTATACATTAAAAAATCATCAAATTATAGGTACTAAAACATTTAAAAATTGCAAATTATAAAGCAGTTACCATTAAAATTCGAAAATGTCAATGAGGATCAGTAAAGTTAAAGCAAATTCAAACAAACTACAATCCACTTTATTCTATAAACGTTAATTAGCAACTAAGGAAATCAAGTTGGCAGTCTGCTCTAGACCTTACGCCATAACTAAAGCCACCGCTCATACTCGTACTTGAGCAACACTTCGCAGGACTATCCTCTGTATACACTCAAAGCGTTAAGCGCTCTCCGGTAAAGTTAGCCCATGAACTATCTTTCCTACCTTCATGAGTTAGCCACAGCATCGCCTTACTATCCTGGTATTATTATAATGTATTGTAAGACAGCGAAACTTAAACATACACGAGTTGTGAAACTTGAAGGCTGAAAGTCTGTGCAGTTGTATATTGTCAGGGTGAGTGTTTATTATAAATTTGTGTTTTTTTTTTAATTTGTGTTTACGATAAAAAATATAGATCTATAAAGGTACAACGGGAGAAGTAACAGCGTCGCACAAATTCGAAGTTCGTCATTTTTTTTCGGAACAACCGACATTTAAAAAAGCTTCTAAAAATTATAATGATAAATTTCAATACATAATTTCCAATATATATATATATATATATATAAGAGTATTTTACTCTTGCAATATGCACTGTAACTTTTGAGATATAAAGTTATATGCATCCAAACATCCAAATTGTTTAAGGTAAGGCTTGACGCAACAACGAATACCCATAAAAGTTAATAATCATGTAAACTTTATTATGTATTGAAGTCAAATTGTTTCTACATAATGAGTATTTTAACCGCACGAAGGCTATTTGTTCGACGGTATAGTAAATATCTCCCGTTGGAACTGCAATAAACAATAAAGACTGAATGCAAAACAAAATTAAATATTCACAGAAATTTGAAATGATGGCAACTTTAACATTGAGCAGTCCTTCAATGAATTTTTTTCCATGCTATGTATTTATATTCGAACAGTATCCTTGCATAATATGCGTCGGAGCTGCAATAAACAAATAAAGTATGGACGCAATAACTAAAACTCACAGATGCATGCTCGGAGAAATATAAATGTTAATATAAAGGACACCATTTTCAGTGCATTGATAACAGATCTACAATATAAGATGAGGTAAATAGTAGGTTTGAATGTAATGAAAATCTCTTACAGAAATTCTGTGGAGTCCTTGATTAACGCTACACTTTTTATCGTATTTTTTTTTTATTACTATAAGCTACGGATGTACATAAATAATAGTCGCCATTAATCACTATGTATTTATTAATAACGAGTAGCTAATAATAATTTAATGATTAATAACGTGTGAGCACGCGCGATCGCCTTGGTGCTTTCGGCATTACTAATAATAATTAGAAACTATATGTCGCTGCACCAGCAGAATGTACAATTTGGCTCGTACAAGTTTGGAATGATAAAATCGATTTTAAGACAATTATTTCCACTGTAATGATTAATGTTGTTAATTAATTATTTATTAACAATAAAAAGCCAACGCAATGACGAATACTAACAGAAACCCGGTATTGGTACGTACGTTGTACGGGTTGTTTTATTTAAATCTGTTCACAAATAGAAAAGTTACGGCCATTTCAAGAATTTATCGACCAGTGTTTGGAAGTATCGTCGAAAACTTCATTTAATGTATTGAAGTTTTATAATTTACAGTTAACTTATAAATGAAAAGAAGAATAGATAATACATAAAAAAACCCAACATAAGATGAGCTGGCAATAATATGGTAAACTGTACGAAATAATGTTCACGCTTTTTCGTACAGTTCCCACACGTCGACAATAAATTAATCAATATTTAAATCTATACATAAAGCTGAAGAGTTTGTTCGTTCGTTCGTCTGTAAGTTTGTTTGAACGAACTAATCTCAGGAACTACTGGTTCCAATGGAAAAAATATTTTTTGTGTTGGATAGTCCATTTATCGGGGAAGGTTTTTTTCTATAAATAAACCGAACAAAAAAGCAAGCCGCGTGGTGTTAAGCGACCACCGTCGCCTATGGACACGGGCAACTCCAGAGCCACCCGAGGGCTTCAGGCTATATAACATCATGTTATGACTAATACCGAATTTTACGCGGACGAAGTCGCGGTCGGTCACTAGTCTCTATATATATATATATATATATATATATATATATATATATAAACACCACTTTGGGCACATAGTTGATCCAGCCGTAGCCCCGAACATATCTTACTCCACCTTTAAACCGTAATTTCTTGGCTCTGGTTGAATATTTCTAAGTCGGAGCGGCAACGTCTCAATCTCGTAGGCGAGGTTGCCAAACGTATTCGGTCACAAAACTTAAAACTCAATATTTTGAAGATTCAACTCCCGAGTCTAAGTTGATCCCTAACGGAAATTTTTCGCGTACTCGTAATTACTTTGTAGCTCCGCGACTTTTCAAAATTAGTACAAATGTGGCTCCATTTTATATAATAATATATTCAATATATGCCGGTTATTTTAAGTTATCTTTAAGATTTTAATGACTATGTTGCTCCAATAGTTTTTATATTCGCAAAGCTTGGTAATTTTTAGATCCATGTTTCATACGGGG
This sequence comes from Pyrgus malvae, assembly GCA_911387765.1. Taxonomy (NCBI): domain Eukaryota; kingdom Metazoa; phylum Arthropoda; class Insecta; order Lepidoptera; family Hesperiidae; genus Pyrgus; species Pyrgus malvae. The sequence goes on from OU426950.1 coordinate 29,749,281, forward strand.
GGATGAAGGGGCAGGAGGGGGAGGAACACCTTCCGCCGCCGAGCCCGCGCGCCGCAGTCGGCAGTGTTACCAATTTAGCATATTTTATGCTAAATTTAGTATATTTTTACGTTGGTTAGCATAATTATTTGTTGTTTAGCTTATAGCATACTAGATCTCCGCCCGCGGCTCCGCCCGCGTGGACTATACGTTTTTCCCCATACGAATGATCTCATCCCTTTTACCCGGGTAAATATCTATTTTACCCGGGTAAAAGTAGCCTACGTCATTCTCCGGACCTCCAATTACCTGCATACAAAAAATCAGGTCAATAGCGCCGTTGCGACGTGAAAGTGGGACAAACAAACAAATACACTTTCACATTTATAATATTAGTAAGGATTTTTTAGCATATAACTATAATTAGTAGAATTCTGGAATGAAGTTATTAATTATAAAGATGCGGCTGGCAATAACCCTGCAAAGAGTTATCTCGCTTAGCCATGTCATTATTATCACTACCACATACTAACGCGGACATTGAACGCGTTTTCAGTCAAATGAATGTAGTGAAAATGAAACTTCGTAACCGTTTGTCGGTGAAAACTTTAAATTCAATTTTATACATCAGATTCGGGCTAAAGATGGCAGGAAAATGCTGTTATTCCTACATAGTTCCCAACAGTGTACTGCGCTCCATAGGTACGAAGGAGAGTTATTCCGAAAATCAAGCTTCCACGTCTTCCTCGGCAGCATCAGCTGCCGATGAAGACCAAGATATTGATATTTTGTTTAATAATATTATTAATTAAAATTTTGTTATATTTCTTGGCGCCTGTCCGAAGAATTTTGTTGATTATGTCGTTTTTCATCGTCGTCATTTTTGTTGATATGTTTTTTGTTTCTTGACGCTTCTTACACGAATTTTCTTGATTATTAAAGATCCAAGTCCACTTGCGCTGTGACTTCTTCTTGAAGAAGGAGTTCATTATGAAGAAGTTCTCCTTCTCCAAGAAGTTAGCGAGCGTGCCCAGTCTAGCGTTGAAAGTGTACCTATATTCAACATGAAACATCACAAAAGCAATATTTTTAGAAGTAAGTCATATTTTACAATGGTAATGTACATAGAGAAGTGAATTTAATTTAATGTAATGTAAAATGCGAATATGGGTGTGAACTTGAAATTTTTTTTTTAATTTACTCTTTATTTTATTTTTTATTATAAATAATCAAATGATATTTTTTTAAACACTCGTCCAGCATCAAAAATGAGCAACATTAATTAGCATTAGCAAAAGGTATAAAAGCAACTAAAGGTATAAAAGTAACTAACTAACTTTAGTAATTTTAGCAGCACTTGGTTACATTTGTGATTTGGTTAAGGTGTAGCTTTATTAATTAAGATTAGATGTAGGTTAAATATAGGTAAGTATTTTAATCGTAGGATTAAGAGCAGGTTTTCATGTAAGATAAGGCGTAAGTTTAGATGTAGGTTAAGACGTGCGATTTATGTTTAAATAATGGTATCGATTCGAGGAAAACACGTTAAAACTATAATTAAACTAATTGTGTCTTTGTCTCGGTTTTCTCATTAGAAAAAGACAGAAGATTTAGTTCTAGTTTAATTCTGTCAAAATTGACAGTTCCTGTGAAATTCTAGTCGAAACCGGTCAATGGCGACTAAAATCAAGAGAAAACCCGCCGTCTCGAGATAAATCATTTATTTAACAGGCTGAAACTAAAATAAGATCTTTTATCTGCTGAGAAAACTTCGACCAAGACAGAATTAGTTTAGTCGTGTTTTGTGTCTCGAATCAACGCCATTATTATTATGATTTAGATAGAATTTCTTGTTTTTAGGTAGGTATACTTTTTTCTTGCTTTTTGTGTTATTAGACAAACACTTTTTCTAAACATTTCTTTCTATTAGATTTAAATGTATTTAAGAGTTTTAGTTTATTATTTAATTATTTTTTTCTTATAGGTAAATGTTATTGACTTGTGTGTTTAGCTGCATCCAGGTTCTTCTAGATATATAGATGATATAGATAGCTCAAGGACTTTTCGTAACACTTCAAGGCACTTTGCTTTTCCAGGGTTAGTTTTATTTTTAATATTGTCTTTAAAATATATATTTTCTTACTGCTTTTAACTCTTCCTTTGTCCACAAAGTATGAGTTTTTTTTCGCCTTCGTGTTTGTATTACATTTTGTGATTCATCTGAACTCGAAAGCGAATCCTCTGAAAGATTTTGACGTAAACACGTAAAAGAAAGTATGTAGTTCTACCTTCTTGCTTTTAACAGAACATAATCTACACTTGTGCAGATGTTAATTCAATTAAAAGAGATTAAGCAACTTTATTTGTTTTTTCTTCAACATCAGACATCGTATCGTTAAGATTTAAATACAAGTAAAAACAACTAAGTAGCTTTTCACCGATGATGATGTATGTAGTACGGTGATATTTCTATATTAATATTTTCAGCTAAAACCAATTATCGTTGTCTGATCTTTTGTTTAACTCGCACATCTCTGACTTAGTCGCCATCTTTAATGGAGGAATCGTGCGCCGGCCGATTGTAGTGTTTTGTTTTTCAAATTTACTTGGAAGAGATTTCGAAGTTGAGGAGGCGGGTTCAGCGCCGTCTCGAGCGGGAGGCAAGGCTAGCTGACGAGTCAACAGCAGATGCACCGCCAGTCTATCAGGCACCGCCACCTCAACCAAGCGCACCGCCAGTCCACCAGGCACCGCCCACGACCCGTTCCTCCGTGGTGAGCGCGGCTCCTGCCACTCCTCAGCCACCCATCCGTCCCCTGTCAGCAGCCCCAGTCGATGGTGCAGCGATAAATTTACGGCTACTCCCGCCGAGAGTGCAAGGCAGTCGTAATAGACAGCGAGGGGAGGTGGAGGCTCTTGGAACGGCTAGCACCGGAGCCGGCCGGCACCCAAGCATAACGTCGGCGCCTGAACTATACCGTCCCTTGCGAGCGCTACGCCCGCCTGTGACCTTTTGGTGGCTATAACCACTATTTGTGAGGCGATTGCGTGCTACCCAGCCCTCGCAGAGGAAATAAGACAGACGCTGGCTCACGTGCTCGTGGGACAGCATGCGAGTACAACTTAGGCTCGCGCCCCACTTGCACCAACTTCAAGCCCTCGTCCAATAGCAAGACATCCACGTCGTGCTCCTTAGCAAGACAAAGTTGCGTCTGGACCAGGCCTTCCGGCTGCCCAATTTCTTCGTGTACCGCCGCGATAAGGTCTCTTTATAGCGGTACGGCCGTCGCGGTCCGTCGTGATGTGGTGCACGCAGAATTACCTCTCCTGCATTATACTCACACCCGCTACATTGGGTTGGACGTGAGTATAGCGGGCGAGGCACTGGCGCTGTTTGCAGCCTACCGCCCGCCTGGCCCCCTTTTTAACCTGCAGGATATCACTAACATCCTGGCTGGTGGTGCTTCGACCTAGTGGCAGGTGACCTCAACGCCAAACATCCTATCATCAACCACAATCCATCACTAGTCAAGTGAGCTCAATTTCGGGCGATACACGACACATCGATATATTTCTCACGGAGCGATGTTGCATCCCAGGTACTTAACCGTGGGCTTCCAATCTATCTCCTGATCGCGGTGACGTAACAGAGAGGGCATGCTTCGCTTACGGCTGAAAAGTGTCGTCCGCGAACAATGCGAGCACAACGTCATAGTCCGTCATACTTCCAGTCTTCGAGCTTGCCCTCTGGAGTGGGGATGTCGTTGGTATAGAGCGCCTATAGCATGGGCGAGAGGCAGCTGCCCTGGAACACGTCTATACAAATGGGCCTGGGGTTTGAGGCGCATCCTTCGACCGAAATAAAGACCTGCCGCCCGGGACCTCGCCCTTTCGTGTTACGAAAAGTTCTTGAGCTATCTATATCATCTATATATCTAGAAGAACCTGGATGCAGCTAAACACACAAGTCAATAACATTTACCTATAAGAAAAAAATAATTAAATAATAAACTAAAACTCTTAAATACATTTAAATCTAATAGAAAGAAATGTTTAGAAAAAGTGTTTGTCTAATAACACAAAAAGCAAGAAAAAAGTATACCTACCTAAAAACAAGAAATTCTATCTAAATCATAATAATAATGGCGTTGATTCGAGACACAAAACACGACTAAACTAATTCTGTCTTGGTCGAAGTTTTCTCAGCAGATAAAAGATCTTATTTTAGTTTCAGCCTGTTAAATAAATGATTTATCTCGAGACGGCGGGTTTTCTCTTGATTTTAGTCGCCATTGACCGGTTTCGACTAGAATTTCACAGGAACTGTCAATTTTGACAGAATTAAACTAGAACTAAATCTTCTGTCTTTTTCTAATGAGAAAACCGAGACAAAGACACAATTAGTTTAATTATAGTTTTAACGTGTTTTCCTCGAATCGATACCATTATTTAAACATAAATCGCACGTCTTAACCTACATCTAAACTTACGCCTTATCTTACATGAAAACCTGCTCTTAATCCTACGATTAAAATACTTACCTATATTTAACCTACATCTAATCTTAATTAATAAAGCTACACCTTAACCAAATCACAAATGTAACCAAGTGCTGCTAAAATTACTAAAGTTAGTTAGTTACTTTTATACCTTTAGTTGCTTTTATACCTTTTGCTAATGCTAATTAATGTTGCTCATTTTTGATGCTGGACGAGTGTTTAAAAAAATATCATTTGATTATTTATAATAAAAAATAAAATAAAGAGTAAATTAAAAAAAAAAATTCAAGTTCACACCCATATTCGCATTTTACATTACATTAAATTAAATTAAATTCACTTCTCTATGTACATTACCATGTAAAATATGACTTACTTCTAAAAATATTGCTTTTGTGATGTTTCATGTTGAATATAGGTACACTTTCAACGCTAGACTGGGCACGCTCGCTAACTTCTTGGAGAAGGAGAACTTCTTCATAATGAACTCCTTCTTCAAGAAGAAGTCACAGCGCAAGTGGACTTGGATAAGTCCAAATGGTTCCACGAAAAGCGAGATAGAACTTTCAGCTGGAGTTGCGGAATCGTTCGCGGGCCTAGAAGAATGCGAAACTGTGGACGAAATTAACACCAGGATGGTACAAACCGTCCACGAGTTAGGGTCAAAGTTCTTTAAGACCCCCTCCAGTAGTAAACCTCAAGTGCTCTCTGAAAGTACTCTCGGTCTCATGAAGGAAAGGCGTGAACTATGTATCCGCTCTCCGGCTTCAATGTCGAAATACAGGCAGCTAAATAAACAGATCTCTTGCTGCAGACGACGCGATCTGCGTGCTCACAACACACAGCGCGTCAAGAACACAATTGAGCGGAACCAAGGCTCCAAAGTGATCACAAGGGATCTGATTTTTGGGCAAAGCCAGTTGATGAGATTGAAGACGGAGTCTGGCACTATGGGTACGTCTAAGCCTGAAGTTCAGAGAGAAATTGAGAGGTACTACGGACGGTTGTACACCTCCTCACAAGCTCCCGTTCCCATTGTGGTGAACGACAAGAGAGCCAAATTGACCCGACACTATACCGAAGATAGCAGCCTGTACGAAATTAGAGGGGGACCTAAGTCAGCTAAAAAACAACAAAGCACCGGGAGATGACGGTATCACATCAGAGCTGCTGAAGGCTAGAGGCAAACCCCTCCTAGTGGCGCTCCAAAAACTTTTTGATACCGACATCAGTAACGGAACTACCCCGGAGGCGTGGAGCAGAAGCGTGGTGGTTCTGTTCTTCAAGAAGGGTGACAGAGCCCTTTTGAAGAACTATAGACCCATCGCGCTTCTGAGCCACGTCATACAAATCACGTTATACAAAAGACCGAGGAGTATAATCTGCCGCTATGTGTTGCGTATGTGGACTATGAGAAAGCCTTCGATTCTATTGAGACCTGGGCGGTGCTAGAGTCTCTCCAACGGTGCCAGATAGACTATCGGTGCATCGAGGTGCGTCATACAAATCACGTTATACAAAAGACCGAGGAGTATAATCTGCCGCTATGTGTTGCGTATGTGGACTATGAGAAAGCCTTCGATTATATTGAGACCTGGGCGGTGCTAGAGTCTCTCCAACGGTGCCAGATAGACTATCGGTACATCGAGGTGTTGAAGTGTTTAAACAAAGCCGCAACCATGTCAGTCCGAGTCCACGACGGAAGCACTAAACCTATTCCACTGCAGCGCGGAGTACAACAAGGAGATGTTATATCCCCGAAACTGTTTACCGCTGCATTGGAAGACATGTTTAAGCTGATGGAGTGGAAAGGGCTTGGTATTAACATCAATCGCGAACACCTCACCTCATATAATCATCTTGGCGGAGTCCCTGGAAGAACTCAGCACAATGCTAGGTGACCTCCATAGCGCCTCCCAACAGGTGGGTCTTAAAATGAACATGGACAAGACGAAGATCATGTCAAATGTCCATGTCACACTCATACCGGTCGTTGTTGATGGCGCTACTCTCGAAGTTGTCGACGAGTATATTTACTTGGGACAAGCGATCCGCATGGGTAAGTCCAACTTCGAGAGAGAGGTAACTCGTAGAATCCAACTCGGTTGGGCAGCGTTCGGGATATTACAAAGTGTCTTCTCGTCCAGAATACTGCAGTGCCTGAAGTAGAAAGTTTTCAAGCAGTGTTGCCAGTGATGACCTACGGCGCTGAGATGTGGTCTTTTACAGTTAGCCTTTTCCACAGGCTCAAGGTCGCTCAGCGAGCGTGGAGAGGGCTATGCTTGGTATTTCTTTACACGACAGACTCCGTAACGATGAAATCCGTAGACGAACGAAGGTTACCGACATAGCTCTCAAAATACGCAAGCTGAAGAATTAAGTGAAAGAGTAGAAGAAATTAAAAAAAAGCACGTCCAGAATATCTTAAGCCATGTAGAGAAGAAGGAGGAAATATCTTTGAAGATGCTGACAATACAAAAACCTACAAAAGAGAACGAATCAAGTTTAAAGACAGTAGAGAAGAAGGAGGAAGAAGAAAGACCTGAAAGGAAACAGAGAATTCGGAATATTAAACGAAAAAAGATGAGCAGTGCCGATTCGGAGAAAGAGAAAGAACCTGAAAGAAAGCAGAGTAGGCGAAATCCTAAACAAAAAAAGATAAGCAGTGACGATTCGGAGAAAGAGAAAGAACCTGAAAGAAAGCAGAGTAAGCGAAATCCTAAACAAAAAAAGATAAGCAGTGACGATTCGGAGAAAGAGAAAGAACCTGAAAGAAAGCAGAGTAAGCGAAATCCTAAACAAAAAAAGATAAGCAGTGACGATTCGGAGGAAGAAGAAAAACCTGATAGAAAGCAGAGAAGGCAAAATATTAAACAAAAAAAGATAAGCATTGACGATTCGGAGGAAGAAGAAGAACCTGATAGAAAGCAGAGAAGGCAAAATATTAAACAAAAAAAGATAAGCAGTGACGATTCGGAAGAAGAAGAAGAACCTGAAAGAAAGCAGAGAAGACGAAAAAAGACACACACTAAATGGAGCAATGAAGAAATTGCAGCGGTAATGAAACATCTTGCAAAATTTATCATGAAGAAACAAAACCCAGGAAAAGCTGCATGTGTAGCAGTTCTACGCAAGGAGCCAATTCTCCATAGGCGAACCTGGATGCAAATTAATACATATATTAATAATATCTACAAAAAGAATTTGTGAATCATTTTTGATGTGTGATTGATTTTCTATGTCAGAATCATTTTTGATCTGTGATTGATGTTCTATGTCAGAATTTTAAAAATTTATTTTCAGCGATAATTATGTAAAACGATATTTTGATTTCATTTAAAATGATGACTGGTATGATGGTGATCCTTAAGAGCGTATACAGTGAGCGGTGGCTTCCTTCCTCGTTAAAAATCTACAACTCGGAAAATATAGACAATTTCAATTTTTTTTTCTCATAACTCATTTAGACTCAAGGTTTATTTGGAAGTAATGAGTTGATAAGCAAATCGTACCGGACGGTTACTATCGAAATTATTGCTAATAACGGCCACTTTTGCCGGAAATTTCGATAGTTACTCCAGGGCAGTCCAGGGTACTATTTGCTCCTCAATTCATCACTTTAAAAAAATCCTTAGGTCTAAATCTAAGGAGTTATCAGAGAAAAAATTGGAAATTGTCTATATTTTCCGAGTTATGGATTTTAACGAAGGATGGCGCCACCGCTCAGAATCACCACATGTTGATGTTGGTTGATAATAATAATAATAATAAAAATCTTTATTTGTGTGATTGATTTGACGTTTCTTTTAACAAAATTTTAAAAATTTATTCCCAGCTATAATTACAATAAAAAATGTTTTTTGGTTTTTAAAATTATGACTGGTATGATGGTGATTCTTAAGCTACTTTTTAAATTTATCTCCATAATGTTAATGTTGGTTGATGTGATTGATTTGAAGTTTCATTTATCAAAATTTTTAAAATGTATTCCTAGAATATTCCTGCTGAAATAGAACCAATCCATCGAGAAAAGTAACGGGCCAATCAGGGCAGTCCTTCGCTGTGATTGGCTCATTTGAATCGGATCAAGAAGTGCCCGAATGCCTAAAAGGTGGATATGTATATGATGGCTTAATTATTATTATTTTTTGGGGCCACTTTTGTGGCTCCGAGCGGTACCACATACGTACGGCTATCTCTCTCTGGATCAAGAAAGGAGGGTCGGATCAACAAGTGCAAACGGAGCCAACAAATACTACCTATATGGCACGTCAGATCAACTAAGTGCCCAGGGGGATATCTATATATATATATATATATATATATATATATATATATATCCCGTAACCTATTTGACGTCCAACATGACATTAATTGCATTTAATGTGGCGACCACCGACTTTCGACGTCCGATATATGGACGTCAGATTAATTTGCTTGAATTTTTACACCATTTGATCATAGATGGCGATAGGGATACCATATCAATTTTTGTGATGGACTCCAAATTGGCTCGGATGTGTCTGAAAATGGATATTTTAGTTCACGGTGTTGACGCTAGAGGGCCTATATACAGGGTGCCGTATATTCACTTTCATTACACCGATCATCTGGCAACTTGCCGATTTTATTTAGCACATGTTGCCAGCTCGTGCCCTTGATGGCGCGGCGTTGCCAGCTCGTGCCCTTGATGGCGCGGCGTTGCTATTCTTATTGTTCGCGACTACTGGTTTAGATTAAATATCGCATGATTACTGTTCGCGACTTATCTCATGATAACTTATGTATAAAATTTATAGTCAATAGGTGTTGTACATTACATATTACTTGTTTCGTATTATTTTGATATCAATATGTGTATTGTTTGTTTTTTTATATAGTATTTTTTATTTTATTTATTTATTCATTTATTTCAGGCCAAGGCCTATAGAAACTAATACATAGATAAAAATTAAAATATCACAAACCAATACATATAAAGGAAATAACATACAATCTTAATATATATATAAAAAGTAAAGGGTTTTCTTTGTACGTAAAGACACGGCTTTCTCTATTACCATTAACTCCAATCAACTTCCCCTTGGGGTGGTTAATACCTCTTAGTACGTAGATGATAGTAAGGGAGTTTGATCGCGGTGGGTGGAAAAATCTGAAAAAAAAATCTGTACTTTTCTAACCAATAGGGACTTCTGAGTGGATTTCAAAATTTCTGGGATGATCTAGCAAACTTTTTTAATTTTAGGTTTAAATAGGAAAATATCTACCATCTGCGAGCTATTCTGGCGTGCGCTGCCAAAACCGCTACAGTTACACATATGTAATGTATGATTGAAATGTTTATCTTAAATAGTCCTACAAATAACTCGTCCACGGCACTTCAGAAGGGACTTCACTTTATAGTAATGATCCTCTCTAACGCGGGTGAAACCGCGGGGCACAGCTAGTAATACAATACAAAATAAAATTGACTTAAAATAATCACTATACATAAACAATACATTATCTAGGTAACACGAGGTTTCGGCGTCGTGTTGCGCGCGGTGTCTGGTAGCCGGCCTCAGAATCGCCGGAATACAACACCTCTCAGCCAAAAGTCTTCCTTCATGAGGGTTGGCACTAGTTGGCAGCTGTTCCATGGGGACTCTCACCACATATGAATTAAAATTAACGCTGTGGCGAGACTCCGATCGCTCAACCCTCAATCTGCAGTTGGTCTTAATTCTGATGTACGCTACAATCTCCTCGACCTTTGTAGACTTTGGGACACGTACAGCAGCGTCGTCGGTTTGGCCGGCTGCAGCATTCGGTCCGGGCCGGTCGGTGCAGTACCACATCTATTCGGACGAGTGGGCTTCCTCTTCGTCTTCTTTTCAACCTTCACGAAACCCTCCTCGTCGCACTGGTTCTTAGCTGAACGCAATTTTGGCAGATCCTTACGAATTGATTCACTCTGGATCTGCGTCCCCCATTTTTGCAGCTTAGCCTGTGATGGAGCAGGTTTGGTGTTAGCAGCAATAGTAGCATGGGCTCGTCCGGGGGTCGACGTACTCAGGTGCCGACGACGGGTGCCGTGACCTCGGCGAAGGCTTGATGCGCTGCAGCGTTTGCGTTACTCGCTGAATCATCAAACATCGCTGACTCGATGCTGCCGACGGAAGCATTTTGCGCCCCGCGCCTCATGTTTACGTTAGAGGCTTCAGGTAACCTACATACCGAAACAGCGTTACGCAACAACACTACTTCGACCATGACCGAAACTTCACCGTGGCATCAGTAAGAGAAACCAAAAACACAAAGGCGCTGCTTAAGATGCTTCCTGTGCAAATCAAAGGACCGAGGGGCGTCTGCAATGCATACGCCTTGTTGGAAGACGGGTCGACGTGCCAGTCGAACCCTTTTACATAGAAGGCGTCGCGGGAACAAAGATCGACGCTGAGAAATCCAAGCGCGTTGAGTTCGGTGTCAGAGGCCTTCACTCCAAGCTGCACAGCATCACGGCACGAACAATGTCCAACATACGACTGTCACCACAGGGAGTGCATCATGGAGTCCTGCAAGCACCTGCGAGATATAGAAGACCTGCTGCAATATGAAGAAGGTTCACCGACAGTCTTACTGGGTCAAGACAACTGGCAACTACTGGCAAGCGACGAGCTGCGTCACGGCGACAACAAACAACCGGTGGCCTCTCATACGCCGCTCTGTTGGGTACTCCACGGACTCCGGGAATTGGGGGGCGCACAACGACATCGCATCCACCACATCCACAGCCACGAAGAGGAGCCAATGGAACAGCTGATGAAGCAACACTTCGCTTTGGAGTCACTGGCGGTAGAGGCCAGGAGATATTTTACCGATGCTGAGCGCCGAGCCATGCAGATCCTAAAGGCCAAAACGAAGCGGATCCCGACGGGTGGCTTCGAGACCGGACTGCTGTGGAAGACCGATAATATCCACCCACCTTCCAACTTCCAGTCTGCACTCACCCGACTTGTACACATAGAAAGAAAACTTGATCGAGACGACAACATGAAGAAAAGATACAAACAGCAAATAGCCAATCTTGTGGAGAATGGTTTCGCCGAAGCAGCGCCGACAGAGAAAAGTGTCAAGCTATGATACCTACCTCACTTCGCCGTTATCAACCCACAGAAGCCTGAAAAGCTACGCATCATGCACGACGCCGCTGCCAAGACACGAGGGGTCAGCCTCAACGACATGTTGCTGTCCGGACCAGACCTGCTGCAGTCAGTGTCGGGCGTACTCATGATGTTTCGTCAACGCCCGATCGCAGTCACAGCTAATATCAAGGATATGTTCCTGCGTGTCACTATTCAAGAGGAAGACAGGGACATGCAACGTTTCCTATGGAGAGACGACCGGCGGGAGGGATGGAATACCGGATGAAGAACGTCATCTTCGGAGCTACTTCGTCGCCGTGCACTGCCATCTACGTAAAGAACACCAATGCCGAGGAACACAGAGTCGAGTATCCTGAGGCAGCCGCTGGACGCGCCGCACCCGACCATCGCCGCCGGCGATTGGAACGCCAAACATACGGGGTGGAACAGCCACGCCGCCTGCAGGAACGGACGACATCTCTTTAACAATGCCGAGCACCGCGGGTATGCAGTCCAGGGCCCAGAATGCCCGACACTACCTGGAACAACAGGGGCACTCGCCCGATGTCATAGACGTCGTACACCGCGGTCTCGAGGTCCAGCCCACACTGGAGTCGCTGCAAGACGGCATGGGGTCCAACCATGTTCCCGTCTCGCTAGTCCTGGCGAAGAACCCAGTGAGGGTCTCGCCACCGAGGCCACGTCTCAAAACAGACTGGAATGCCTTCAAGAAGACACTGGAGATCACCACCCCAACTCGGCCTGTCTGCACGGGAGGTGATGTCGACCAACTAGCGGTCGACCTCACTGCCAGCATACAAGGCGCGTTGGAGGGGGCCACAGAAGAGATTCCATCACGGGGAGCACTGTCCCCCCACCCACCTCGCATCTACCAACTCTTACAGGAGAAAAGGCGCCTTCGTAGGAGCTGGTAGAACACCAGATGCCCGACACAGAAGCTTCACCTCATCCGAGCCAAGGAAAGGCTCCAGGCCGCGTTGGAGGCGCACGCGACCGTGAGCTGAGAGTCGCGCCTGGGTGTCGCGCAAGACGATTGGCCTTCCATTCACCGTCTTTGCCGCCAATTTACGAACACCCCGGCTCCGGTCCGCCCATTGACGCATACGGACTGCACGCCTCGCTACCGGGCGGAAGATCGGGTAGAGATCTTCGCCAACAACCTCGAACGCCAGTTCCGGTCGAACCCCTCGCAGGAGACGGAACATATTTTAGCAGTTGAGCGCCACCTTCTCGAGTACTTCGCACCGCCTATAGCTCCTGATGAAGATCCCGTCGTCGTCTCCCCGAGCATGGTCCAGAGTGCGATCGAAAGGACTAAAGCCAGAAAGGCTCCCGGCGCAGACCGCATAACGAAAACGGCGCTCCGCCAGCTTCCCAGGAAGACGATGGGAGCTGTCACGCGCCTTTTCATCGGCATTCTGCGTACGGGGACATTCCCGCACTCATGGAAAATTGGGCACGTAATCATGTTACCCAAGCCGGGGAAAAGCATCCTGAAGCCTGAGAGCTATAGGCCCATCACGCTTCTCTCAACCATTTCGAAGGTCTTCGAGTCGCTCCTGCTGCAAGATCGAGGGTACTGCACTATGGTGCAGTACCTTCTATGGTGCGGCGGTGATATGTCACCGCCGCACTGAACAATAACAAGCGAGCATGTGCAGTATTCCTTGACATGGAAAAAGCGTTCGATCGTGTTTGGCACGACGGCTTGCTCTACAAGATCTCGCAGTCGTCGGTGCCCAAGCGCATCGTACAGGTGATCTCCTGCTTCTTGGACAACAGGAGCTTCAGAGTGGTAGTGGACGGCGCACTATCAGAAGAGCATCCCGTGGCAGCCGGCGTGCCGCAAGGAAGCTGCCTATCTCCTACGTGCTACCACTACGTACACCTCTTTGTGTTAAGACCATACAGTATAAGCTGTACATCCGCCCCCGCGTGACGTATGCGGCGCCGGCCTGGTACGCGACAGGTCGCGCAAGCGTCGTGGTGCGTCAGGAACGCAGTCATCCAGAGGGACTTACGAGTCGAGAGCCTGCACGACTTCATTCGCTGCCTCACCACTAAAATGTTTGCGCGTATCGACCCGGCGCGGTTCTCGCATCTGCGGGATCTGGCGCCGCTAAGACCGGTCCCGCGCGATCTCCTGGCGCGAGACCCACCTGCGGCCGCCGGGGCTTCATGAAGAGCTGATTGACCCCCCGGTTGGCGCCCCCACCGGACTTCACCAGCGGCGCAAGCCGCAACCCACGGACCACGACAACCCCGATCCAGCAAGGAGCTGGATTCCGCCCATCAGTAAGCCAGGGAGCCTCCTGGCTTACAACCCTATTGACGGGCTATGCAGTTGCGGGCCACGGAAGAAACCCCAAGATAGAGGAATCCGAAACTTGGCTCAACCGTGCGGCACACAAGCCGCACGAGTAGAAAACCAGCAGCTGAATTCACTTACCACTGGGCTCTACTGGAGGAAACACCTTAAAAGGAAAATCGTCTCTTATTTGAAACCTGCCTATGCTGAACACATCAAGCAACATACAGTCCACACACTACAGTTACTGATTTAGTTAATATTTTGAGCTTGAATTTGAGAATTGATTGAGCAGGAATTCCTCAGGGATCACTGCTTGGGCCTCTCCTATTCGTCATCTTTATAAACGACATCAACAAATGTTTCACCTATTCTAAAATCCTACTTTTCGCAGACGATTTGAAAATTTTATCTGTTATTAATTCTGTTGACGATGCTATTAACCTGCAAAAAAATCTTGACGCATTCCAAAAATATTGTACTCATTCAAAATTAAATTTAAATGTGAGTAAATTTTCGTTTGTTCATTTACTCGCAAACCTAATCCCATAACTTTTGATTACAAAATCGACTCTACTTCACTTACACGAGTAGACACAATTAGAGATTTAGGTGTAAAATTTGACTCTAAACTTTTGTTCGACAAGCACATCGATGACATAGTACGTAAAGCTTCCAAAGCCCTGGGATTTATACTTCGTGTTTCTGCAGAATTTAAGAACATAAAAACACTTAAAATCTTATATTGCACATTTGTCCGATGTCATCTCGAATACGCTTCTCCGGTTTGGAATCCCATTTATGACACATATGTGAACCGCATAGAACGTATCCAAAAGCGTTTCTTAAATTTCTTGCAATATCGTTGTAAAGAATTTGTCACTGGTTACAACAAACAATGCAAAAGGCATCACATACTTCCTCTACACGAGCGTAGGCGAATTGCTGACTTGGCTTATATATTTAATATAATTAATGGGTCTGTGAACTCCCCTGAGTTACTAAGCAATGTCAATTTCAGAGTGCCCAAATTGTGTAGTAGGATACCTGCTCCTCTTTATGTTCCTCTATCTAAAACAAAATATAGAAAAAAAGCGTTCTTCGTTAGAGCAAGCAGATTATTAAATACTACGGCGCGTGAAATTGACATTGATTTGTTTGATACTAATGTTTCCAAACTTAAACGAGCTATGACTCAAAAGTTTTTCTATATGACTTTTTAGTTTATATTGCTACCGATTTCTTGCACTTGTTCCACTGTACAATTAAGTTTACTATACTATTGTAATCTTAGTAGATAGCAAAATCTATCGATTTTTTTTATATAGAGATATACCTATACGCGAAAACTTGTAAGTGGCTGTCACTTTTTTAATGTTTTATTTATAAATATTTTAATTTAGCTGTAAGTTTTCCAAATAAATAAATAAATAAATAATAAAAAAATTGACTGTACTTTCTGGATTCCATATTACAGTCCTACTGAAAGGTAGCATGTTTGCTAGCTAAGTAAACGTTAATATACGGTTAGTATAATAAGTCGTTAAAAGTACTCGTTAATGGTAGGATGCCCAAAGTACTTAGGAATGAGCTGACAATATACTTAAAAATACGGAAGTAGTATATATGTAATTAAGAACGGTAGGCTTATCTCTTATAAAATAAATATAAATATACATCAATATACATGGATGTAGTAAGTATAACAATATGGATTGGTTGTCAAAAGTATTGCGAAAAATATATGTACTTGTATAAATTTATTTTGGAGGATATTGCAACAAGCTAAATTTTAAGTAATAGTCACAGTATTATAGCTTGTAGCAAGTTAATATTCATAGCTTTTATTGCCCTAAGTCTGCTGTAACTCGTGGTAGCCACAAGGTTGCAAAATGAAAGGTTGCCAAAAGTGTTCCTGGATTTATATATATATATATATATATATATATATATATGAATATATATATATATATACATATATATATTATATATATATATATATGTATATATATATATATATATATATATATATATATATATATATATAAATTAATACCTTTTTTTTTGTGTCGGGGGGGAAACCTTCAAAAGGTACCCAGCACCTAGGGAGAGGATACCGGGTTATGTGGGATTTGACCGCACTAAAACCCCCTCGGTGGACTGCCTCTGCGCTTGGGGAGGACTCCGGGATCTCCGAAGGAACGCACCGGTGTTCTCCACGCGCGGAGCCCAGAATGGGCCCATCTTCGGAGGTTAGATGTGCTCTCCTGCACCTTCCGATGTTTACGGCGGCATGCGGCCATACGCATACACCGCCGTCCTTTCCGGGGCTGCTGGCTGGACGGATCGAGCTCTGACTCTCCCCGTCCGCAACCCCGAAAGTCCCCTTTTAGTCGCCTCTTACGATCAGGCAACAGATACCGTAGCTCTATTCTTAATCCCGATCCTACAGGGACTACAAAATACCTACAGAGCTTATAATAACATTGTAATCTTAATATATATATAAAAAGTAAAGGGTTTTCTTTGTATGTAAAGACACGGTTTTCTCTATTATCATTAACTCCAATCAACTTCCCGTTGGGGTGGTAAATACCCCTCAGTACGTAGATGATAGTAAGAGAGTTTGATCGCGGTGGGTGGAAAAATCTGAAAAAATTATATCTGTACTTTTCTAACCAATAGGGACTTCTGGGTGGATCTCAAAATTTCTGGGATGATCTAGCAAACTATTTTAATTTTAATTTTATTGAGAATGTTCGAGAAAGTTCCATAAATTGCTCGAATCATTTGGATTTTTTTAAATAATTTTAATTAATTGAGAATATTCAAGAAAGCTTCTCAAATGTTCTGGATTTTTTTTAATAATTGTAATATTTTTTCGAATGATCTTGAGATTTTAAAATAATTGCAATTTTTTTAATTAATTGAAAATATTCGAGAAAGTTCCAGAAACTTCTCGAATGATCTAAAGATTTTTAAAATATGTAATTGCAAACTGTTTTAATTAATTGAGAATGTTCGAGAAAGTTCCAGAAATTTCTCAAATGATCTGAAAAATCCTACTAATATTATAAACGCAAAAGTTTGTAAGTATGGATGTTTGTTACTCTTTCACGTAAAACGGTAACTGAATGGATTTAAATGAAACTTTACAATAATATAGCTAATACTTACATCAGAATAACACATAGGCTACAATTTATAAAGATATTGTGTGAATTGTCCAAAATATGACGGTAAGTGTCAAGTAAGTAGGAAAAAATCTACCGTCTGCGAGCTATTCTGGCGTGCGCTGCCAAAACCGCTAGAGTTACACATTCGTAATGTATGATGGAAATGTTTATCTTAAATAGTCCTACAAAAAAGCCGGTCCACGGACTTCAGAAGGGACTTCACTTTATGCTAATGATTCTCTCTAACGCGGGTGAAACCGCGGGGTACAGCTAGTTATAATTATTATTATTGAACTTAACAATATAATGTCTGGATACAATTACACAGACACTTACAAAAGTTAGTGAAACTTTAATATTTAGCAGATTATGCCCAGCGTAATGAGTTGGGAAATAAAGGTCATTTACTCCAATGCACCGCATTCGTTGGAGCTACGAAAGTAACAATAAGTTTGGATGCAATACCGCAGACGCTTGCAGACGTTTGGAATAATGTAAACTTTAATATTGAGCAGATTATGTCCAATGTTATGGGTTGGACAATAAAGACCAGTCATTCCAATGCACCGCATACACCGGACCTGCGAAACGAACAATTAGTTTGGATGCAATATCGCGGACATGATATGAACTTTAAAATTGACCAGATTATGTCCAATGTTATAAATCGGACAATAAAGGTCATTCATTCCAATGCACCGCATGCGTTGGAGCTATGAAATGAACGATAAGTTTGGATGCAATATCATGGACGCTTGTAGAAGTTTATTGAAATGATGTAAACTTTAATATTGAGCGGATTATGTTCAATGTAATAAGTCAGGCAATAAAGACCATATATTCCAATGCACCGCTTGTGTTGGAGCTGCGAAATGAACAATAAGTTTGGGCGCAATATCATGGACGCTTGTAGGAGTTTGTAATGATGTAAACTTTGATATTGAGCAGATTATGACTATTTTAATTTTGTGCAAAGTATTTCGAGTGTGATAAATATTCTTTTCCATTTTGAAAATAAAGAGTAACAATTCCTATAATATTGGGTAAATATGGAAATATATTTTTGTAAAACCTTATTTACCAATATTTGTGCAGATAAAATATTATTTACATTATCTTCATAAAAAATCTAGTAGGTAGTGTAACGTTTGGGTTGGATCTGAGGAATTAAAATGAAAAAACGTGTACCATTACAGATAATGAAAACTTCAAATTTAAGAGAATAAATTCCAATAATATAATGATAACGTTATTTGCCCGTCAGAACTGTGCAATAAACAATAAAGCCTGAATCTCATAATACAGACACTGTCAGAGGTTTAGTATGATGAAAACTTTAATAGGGGGTAGATATTTTCTAGCTAAATGAACTGGACCACCAAGATTCCACCACGTACTCGTAGGTGGTAGAACTATTATGGTTCGCCCGGGGAAGTACCACCACTGCACCCACTTCTGCCGTGAACCAATTCTATTGTGTTTCGGTAGAAAGGTACAGTTGCCGGCCACACTTACATGAGGCGACCACCTGCCTCCGGAGTAGCAGCGCAACTGCATATGACTTCAGACATGACTTACCTATGCTTGCTTGAGGTTGTATGTAGATGTCCATGGGCTGCAGCGACCACTTAATACCACGTGGCCTGCGTACTCGTCTGCTACTCCATTCAAATAAAAAAAGAGGAGATGCAATAACTCGGACCCTTGTAGAAGTTTGGAATGATAAAAACTTTAATATTTTTATATCCAGTGTAATGTGTAATTTCTCCGTGTTATTATTATATTCAGAAAATAAACAATAATTGTAACGCACGGGTTGATGTAACAATAAAGTCTGGGAAGAAAACATTCAGAGAAGAGTCTCGCAAACCTAAATCCAGAAATTTGAAGCTTAACATAAATTACGGAATCCTTACTAATATCCTTACTAATATTATAAATCAGAAAGTGAGTTTGTTTGTTTGTTTGTTTGTTCCGCTTTCACGCAGTAACTACTGAACCGATTGCTTTGAAATTTTGCAGACGTAAAGTTAGAAGTCCGGATTAAATAGTAGGTTACTTTTATCCCGGAAAAAATTGATTTTCCCGAGGGAAAACAAAAATATTGTTAGCTTCATACCAGTTCGGTGATAGATGGCGCTGTGTGTCGTTTAAAATAAGGTACCTGGTCTAATATATTTCAAACAAATATGCACATGTAAACTTAGAAGCTAAATGATATGATACTTAATCCCCGAAAATGAGAAATTCCCGAGGGATGACGTACAATTTGGTTTATCGTCTAAACTGGTTTTTTACATCTACTTATCCTGTGAACTTAGTATATTTTTTACTGCAGCTAAGCAAAAACTTCTGTACTTATTTACCTACCCTTTATCCTGGTATAATACACTGTTCCAGAGGGTTAACAAAAGTTATGAATAATCAGAAATCAAATGAAATATTTTGGATGAAGTTATGGGAGAAACTACTGAATATTTATCTGTAGACACAGTGATAGAAACAGAACATAGTACCTCATATCCTGTAGAGTTCTTAAATTCTTTGGAATTATCTGGGGTGCCTTCTCATAAATTAAAATTAAAAGTAGGGGTTCCGGTGATGCTCATACGTAATCTCGATGCCCCTAGACTGTGTAATGGTACCAGGCTGCGTGTCACTCAGCTTGGGCGGATTACTATTACAGCAACTATTTTAACTGGCGCAGCAAAGGGTGAATGTGTACTCATTCCTCAGATTCCGATTTTTCCAACAGACCTCCCATTTCAATTTAAAAGTCTTCAATTTCCTATAAGGGTTTCATTTGCAATGACCATTAATAAAGCACAAGGCCAAACTCTAAGGGTTGCTGGAGTACACTTGGAAAAACATTGTTTTTCGCATGGTCAGCTCTATGTAGCGTGTTCCCGGGTATCCAGTGCCCAAAATCTGCATGTGTTTGCTCCCCAAGGTAAAACATATAATATAGTTTACCATTCAATTTTGGTTTAATAACTAATCGTATCCAGCGTTATATCGCGCTTCTTAGATTTTCCCGTGGGAATGAGAAGTTTTCTTATACTTAGTTGTGCTTTATTAATGGTATATGGTATTTATGGTAATGCGAAAGTAACTCCGTCTGTCTGTTGTTCTTTCACGCCTAAACGGCTGAACGGATTTTAATGAAATTTGGTATGGAGGTAGTTTGAGTCCTGGAAAAGCAATGTTTTACCGCGGGAGAACTTCTCATTCCCACGGGAAAATCTAAAAAGCGCGATATAAACGAATTCCACGTGGGCGAAGCCGCGGGCGGAAAGCTAGTTACAAAATAAACATAAATCTAGATAGAAAGAAAACTAAACCTAAAAGACCTCTGAAATTTAGTGAAAAATTCACTGACATTCACAGATCAAAACATAGAGCAACACTATTCCCTGCCATCTAATATTCACCAAGACATTACTCCAATCCTGGCCTGTGGCGTGTGGCTGTTGCGGCGCGCGTGGCCGGCGTGGAGTTCGCTACTGCGGGCTAATTCATAATGTACTAATGTACGCTGGATTCCGTGTGAGGAACTGTGATGGCTCGTCTTGAAATATTAATCTTTTCATAATAACCATCTTATCCATGCATTATTTCACGCTAGGGTAGGGGTAGGGTAGATGTAGGTACCCTGTGTCATGGACCATGGACAAACATAAAGACAGAAACACAAACCGAGAACTGAAATTTAAACTCATCACTAATTGCTTTATATCATGCTTTACCGGGAATTGAACCTCCGATTGGCAGTCCGGCGTGGTAACCATTGCGCCACACGGGACATCAAATATCGTTATACATTTTACGATTGTATTTTAATTTTGTATTTCTATTAGCATCTGTCTATGCACAAGGTGATCATGGACACTGAACTGAGTAAAGCTCCTAGGCTACGGAATCCTGCATCCATCCTAAAACAAAGGCTTTTCGCCTATTCGCCTGTATAAATTACAGAAAAATGAACAAAACTTCAGTGTCTCATGTCTATAAGTACATAATTTATTTTCGGAAATGATTTATCCGGCCACATAACATAGACACCATTAATGCAGCAAAGTTTCTAGTACACAGGTACACAAGTTAATATAGTTTAAAATCCTCGTTTCAATTAATAATACTCTAACAAAGTTATGTTCATAAATAATTAATAAAGTATTAATGGTATTATAGTTTCACCAACGGAAATAAATTTGTGTTTCCAAATTTATGCGGCACTTTCATAAATGCGCGTCAAAATGTAGTTAAACTTTTAATCGTCGTGTGACAGTCGTTTAATTTATTACTAGTATATCCGCATCTCTTGGAATCTGCATCTATTGGTTGAAAACAACGATATATGGTTTAAAATAATGAAATCTGTAATTTTTATCACTTATTTATTTATTTGATTTAAACAGAATTTATTCTCAAAGCTAATTTTTCCAATTTATGCACAATAAACAATCCCAACTTCCCTACTTTAATATTATAAATTCTAAAGTAACTCTGTCTGTCTGCTACGCTTTCCCGCTTAAAACACTGAACCAATTTTAATGAAATTTGGAACACAGATAGATTGGACCTTGGGAAAGGATATAGAATGTTTTTATTCTACGGGAACCTATAAAACGGGTCCACGCGGGTGAAGCCGTTGGAGGAAGGCTAATATACAATATAGGTAAATTGGAGCTGTAGCAGGCGCATTTAAAATTAATCATGAAACTAAACAAGAAAGCTTGAACCTCGCCTGAGTCCGCCTGCAGTTGCGCTGTTACTACGGAGGCTTATGGACTTCTTAATGTGTATGGTAACCATCCTTCAACGCCGAAACACAATAGATTTGCTTCGCGACAGAAATGTGGGTATTAAACAGTTCGTTGATATCATTCGATAGTGTTTAACACGTACAGCTGTCACGTGTGCCCATTATCGACCCATAGCCATTCTGTTATCTCAAATATATAAATGTACTGTTTTGAGAGTGCTGCTGGAAGTTTTTTTTTTCGCCGCCTTTTTTCTCTCAGCTCAACATCTAGCCCAAACGGGCACCCAAAGACGATGACCGGGAAAAATTACATTCATTAAGCGAATATTTTGTATTCATGAAATATGAAATGAAATGAAATGAATGACCAGAACCTATGCACGACGTACGTATCATAAAAGTGTAGCTTAAACGACTGCCCGCCAGATAAACGACAGTCGTTCCCACAGAACATTATTAACAGAAGTTAGAATGGAAATGTGGGCGGGGCAGACATCGCCAAGGAATTTTGAGCAAACGCTCAAAATTCCAAAATCTCTACAGAAACACGCGATCGTGCTACAATATGCGTACTTGTGTGCGTGCCTGGGTGTGATTCGTTCATTTGAAATCGCGTGATTGTGCGGCGCTAAGATTGGCTAGATTTGAAATTGCAAATATGTGCGTAAGCTTCGTTTATTAAAGTACAGATGTAATGGAGGTGAAAGGCGGGGCTTAATCGGCGACACCAGTCTTCATACAAACGGCGTATTATTGCCGTTCTACCTCTCTTAATAATGTTCTGTGGTCGTTCCCTATACGCAATACTCGTAGCTAACACTAGTGTACTGTTCTTATACTTCATAATATGGGCTGCAACACTTCTTTTCCCACTTCTTCGTCCCACTGCTGGACACGGGTTTCTCCCCATTGTTGGGGAGGCCTGGAGCTTACATTGCATTACAGCGTACACCACGCTGCTCCAATGCGGGTTGATGGCGATATTTCATAATAATACTTTTTATAATTTCTGGTGACTTTCACTAACAACCTTAACTGAATAATAATAGTAGCAGTTAACTAGTGATAAATACATAGTGTCAAATGCCAAATATTAAATACTGATGTTTTGGAAAATACTTTTGGGGCTAGTTTGGCTTTCTAGTAAAGAAAATCGAAATAAAGGCAATGGATACCCTAGCGCATTTTCTTCAACTTTTCGGTTGTACGCATAAATCGTATCAGTGAGTTACAAATCGGTACAACAAAAAACACATCTCATTGGCGTTCAGTCTTCATTTCTACAACTTGAAATCTATTAAACCCACACAAGTAGCCCTCGAAGGCGTTAAGCTGTCGACAAGTTTCAGGCCTCGAACTCATTTCAAGGACGTACGTAATCTTCAACGGGGCCTCTGCGATTAGTTTTACTTTTCTACTTTAATCGAAACCTTTTTCGTTACTTTGCGGACTTTTAAAACTTGTAACTTATACCTACTTATTTACAAATAGTTGGGAAAAACAAAATTTCGACGACCCGTGTAATTTGTAACGCTTCACACTGAGAGTCCTACAGTAGGGTAGATATACCCTGTGTCGTGGGTACCGTGGACATAATGCGGTTATAATTAATTAATGGTTATAATGCCAGACTCGGAACCTGACCATCCAGGTTCAAATATCAGCACACAATCTATACAAATAAATAAAATTGGAGTATCTGTTTGTAATATAAAAAATAACCGCTTTTTACTACATGCATTGAATGTGTATGTATACGGTACATATTTATATACCAAAATTTTCAATTCTTGTCTGTCCGTCTATCTGTATGTTTGTTCCGGGTAATTTTAGCGAAACTTTCACTGGCAGGTAGCTAACATAATAAAGAGTAACTCAGGCTACTTTTATTTTCGAAACATTCCAAAACTAAAGTGCCTTGCGGACGAAGTCACTGGCGGCCACTAGGTAAATATAAGAAAATATATTGCTTATACTCTGGAAGTTCATAGTTATATCATGTAAATATTGTAGACACGGCTTTCCACTAAGGCGCTTATTTTTAATTAATTAATTGGTAGAAAACTTTAGTTTTGTCTGATGCAGTTGCGTTGCAACTCTGAATTGACCTTCGTCGACCATAGTCTGCTTGCAACCGCAGCATTTCACCAAAACACATTTATTACATATTTATTTTAATGGAGGTGTAGATAAGCATGCAGGCCACGTGTATTAAGTGGTTGCTGTAACATAGACGTGCTGTACACACAACATCCAGCAAGCCTAAGTCTTGCCTTTCTGATGTGCTCGCTGCAGTTGCGCTGCTACTCCGACCCGCGCGGCGTAATGGTTACTATGCCGGACTGCCGATCGGAGGGTCCCAGGTTCGATGCCCGGTAAAGCAGAAATTTGAATGACGAGTTTAAAATTTCTGATCTCGGTCTGGGTGTTTGTGTTTCTGTCTTTGTGTGTGTCCATAGTACCCACGACACAGGGTATTATATCTAACCTACTGTGGGGCTATGAGTTTATTTACTATTATTATTACTCCGACAGCTGCCGGTCGCGTCGTGCTGGTATAGCCGGCGACTGCACCTTTCCCCGGAACGCAACAGTATTGCTTAAGGGCAGAGCGGTTGCAGCGGTGGTACCTCCCCGGTCAAATCAAATGTCATTTACTGTCGAAAGGGGTACAATTACAGATGTTGTATAAGAATATGTCATACCTCCCTAACCTGCCATACATGGCATACAATACGATATGATGGCTGGCTGCAACCCTTTTTGCGTCCCACTCTTGTTAGCTTTTATTTATTTATGAAGAATATTGTATTAGTTCATTCCGTATTATTATATTTTTGGTAGCGGTATTTGATCGTTCTGTTTCCGGCACCTTCGCCATCTAGGTTCCGTCAGTTTTATTTAATCATATCCGACTTCCGGTCGTACGAATTGTCGTTATTTACTCTGACCAAGCGGCAAGCATTCGGATCGGAAACACTGAGGGATCGAGACGTGGCTAAGGAAAAGTATTAAAAGTGTAAAAGCGAAGATAATGTGATAGTGAAACAAGTACAGGATTAAAGGAATAATAATTATAGTGTTAATACATATGTAAGTACTCCTTTTTGTTCCGGTGGTCGATAATTAGTTCTTGAAAGATTTAGGTGTGTGATTTGTATACTGCATAACTACGAAATAAATGTGCAATTTGTAAAGTGTTTTATCTTTTATTTAACGAAAACCCGCATTCTGAGCTGTGAGCCAACACTCTTAACTTAATAATAACTTAATAAAACTATTGAAACCATTAAATAAAATAAAAAGAACAAATAAAATTATTGGCACAGTGGTAGGTCAATGAGCACATCCCTCAGCATTTCATGTTAAATTTTAGCAAAATAGTATATCAGTTCATTAGAGGCAACTCACATGTAAGTTAATACAATGTAATGAATTCATCGTGCTTAATTGGTGTTTCTCGTCATCAGCGCGTCTCAAACGTGACAGGTGGCTGTGTTTTGCCACTTCATGCCTTGTCAGCGCGAATAGGTTCTGTTACGAATTATAAATGTTAGCAAAATTTAATGAGCATGAATAAAGAAAGTTAGGTTTTTGTTTCGGATGTTCTATGTCATGAAGTCCGTTCGGTTATGAATATTGTGAGGCGTACACGTGCATATTGTTTTAGTGTGCGTAACCTCGAGAGCGCTTAGTGTCGAGTAACGTCAGCTAGACAGTACTAAATAAAGAAATTTTGTAAGTAAGAAACATTTTTTTGTTAATGACTGAAATTTTCAGATTTCTTTGCTAACGTCACAAAAGCTAACGCACACAAGCGAGCTTGTCAGTACACATCACGACTAGAACGAGAGCCGATCGGACTTCGTAAAATAGAATATTTATTTTTGAATTATTTGTTGTGTTCAATCGCTTATAAAACAAAATAACATAACAGTGTCTTTTCAATGGAACCAAAAATATGTAACGGTCTACCGGAATTCCTCAAAACAAAATTTTTTCAAATGAAGTTTTTCAATAATGTCAATGTTATTTTACAAGAAACACCAAATACATAATGTCCAGGTATAAAATTACGATGACGAAACATTTATATATTATTTTACATTGTATTACTTACATTACATACATAGGTATACAAGTACTATTACAAATATACCTCCTAGATACAAATATTTCAATAATTTTGAGTTCTTGTTTTGAGTATGAGGGCGTTGACGTTGAGGCAGTTGACGGCTGAATATTCATGAAGCGTCCCGTGAGGAGCACCCGAGCCGTCATTAGCTCTATTTGTAGTAAGATACTTGAAAGACACGAAAAAGTAGCGTCAAAAGCACTGAAAAATAAGACTAGAGGAGCAACAAGTATACCTTTGTTACAGGCTATTTTGTTAAGTACGTAGTTAATGTGTCAATCAACAAAGGAACTTTCTTAGCTTTTCCTTTCCAAGGACACTAAACTGGAGTAGAAAACAACGATAACGATATAATAAAACATAGATTTTTCGTTTTGTTTATTATTTCACTTCTTTTAAACACCCATATTTGTACAAATAAAAGACTTTGTCTATGTCCTTAAATCCCATCGTACAGCACAGAACAATAGGTATGCATGCGTCAACTTAACAAGGATGCCTGGTTACATATATTGTACTCTAGTAATTTCATATTCACTTTTATTTTCACATTAATAAATTATAATCACTTTAGTGTCCCACAGAACACGTATATTGATGTTTTATAAGTATGTAATTTTCTTTTATAAATAAACCGGACAAAATGGCAGACGGGCCGCGTGGTGTTAAGTTCTAGTCTTATAAATCCCTGAGAGTAAAAAGCGAGTCGTATACTTATGACGTTCGGAGTATGAGGGCGTGTTGAAGCTGAATATTCATGAAGCGTCCCGCGAGGAGCGCGCGGTACGTCATTAGCTCTATTTTTATAAGCATCAACAAAGGAGGTCCTAATATGAATACACTAAAGAAATAATATACTTAAGAGGATGGCAAAAAATTATCTATCGCTCACAAGCGCGCATGGTCCGGTGGCGAACGTAGAATGCCAGCGATCAACTCAGCTAAGCCAAACGGGATGTGAGATCACCAACGCATCTCCACCAACCCGCTTTGGAGCAGCGTAATGTAGTAAGCTCTAGGCCTCCTAAATGAGGGAAGAGAGACCTGTGCCAAAGGGACGCAAAAAGGGTTGCAGCCATTGCTATTCTTTTCATAATAATGTTCATGTAAGTAACAGTGACAGCGCTAACATTTATTCGATGAATGGATTTGTAATTAAATGCTTAGAGCATCAAAGTTACTGACTCACCCTTCAGGAGAGACGGCATAGCGCCTTGCTTAGATACATAATTTTTGTGCCAAATCCGGTGCGGGGGAAATACGCACTTATTTTAATTTTGTCACACAGTCACAAATATTTTTTTAATTTCTACAGACGCATACATTTCTAAATATGTCAATTTCAATTAACAACGTCATTTTCTATGCACCGTCAACACTGACACTGACACACACAGACACACTAGTTGTATAACTAGAAGGCACATTGTGCATGGACGTTGGGATGAGGGGTTCGCCCGTAAAGGCACAATACAAGGAGCACCTGCCTAAAGGCCACTCTGACGCGTGTCATACCTTTCATACCTTGATGCTTTAAGAATTAAATGATAAACTTTTAGACAACGTCAATGAACTTAGTAAAAAATCGGAGTGCAGAGTATTGGCGGAAATCGAAAAATTAGTTTCTTGTATTTTATTTAAATTTTCTTGGTTTATTTATTAGTATACTCGTATATAAAACTATATTTGCCGGGTCCATGCATTGTGAAAGAAAATCACAGTATTAAAACATGACTATACGAATTACCTCCAAAAGTCTTTAGAGATACTACTTGTACTATTATTTATTTTGTGGAGATACTCTGTTATTTAATTGGTCGTGTACGGACATCACTCAATGTCTTCAACAATAGGTCTTTTTTGAGAAAGTATACAAAAGCGCTGTTGCTCCGCAGGCAGTTTGCAACATGTAAGCGTGTCTCGTACTCTCATATTTTCACCTAAATGCAATAGAATTGATTTCCGGCAGAAATGGCAGTAACCTCGGTTGAATTCTACCACCTATTAAATAACCAGAATTTTTTGAAATTAATAAAATGATATAGTTTATTAATATCTTAGGTACAATACTTTTAGGTTATAATATTTACTTTGTAGGTAGTAGAACTTTAAGGGTCACAGCACACATATCAACTCGGAAAGGGATCGTTACCGTATCGCCTCGAGCCGTTCAGTATTGTTTGTATGAAACTCCATACTGCAACGCACACTAATCGGAATCGTAACGTAATCGCCTCGCCTCGGAACAGGCTCCGAACCGCGATGCGGTGCGTGGTCAACTTGCAGATCCCGCGCTTACGGCTCGTCGTTCCCGCGCTTTCGTCTCTCCGTACCCGAGCTCGCGTCTCTTCGTCCACCCTCGCTCCTGTCCCCTCCCGCGACTTGCCTGCCGATGCCGACCGAACGTGCGGCTCTCTTCATCAAGTGCTATGGCTATGATAGCAATCTCACGTATTGTAAACCGAGACATAACCGTGCGCTACACTTAACTTTTGGATTCAAAATGATCAGAGGCCTTAGTGTAAGTGTGCACAAGCGAAAACGTTACTATCGCGTTTGCGTTAAGAATTTAATTATCGACCTTATTCCTTTCTGGTTAAGATCTATCTGTCCAGTTTTAACTCTGACGCAGTAGTAAAGTTTGCGCGTTTACTAACTCACACTAAGGGCTCTGGTGCGAGTGCGAACCAGGCCAGCCAGCGCTCGGCGAGCCGTAAGCGCGGTGTCGCCTAGCCGTAGCCGAGTTGACGGTACAGGAGTTGCTGATACGCTTTGGTTACGTGCATACGTTAGGTTGACGCCTGGTTGACGGCGAGGCGAAAGGCGATACGGTGACGATCCCTTTCCAAGTTGATATGTGTGCTGTGACCCTAATAGTTCGACCAGTGAAGTACCACCGCTGCACCCACTTCTGCAGTGAAGCAATTATTCTGTTTTGGGTGGAAAGGTGCAGTTTCCGGTGAGACTTACATGGCAACCATCAGCCTTCGGAGTAGCAGCGCAACATAACCACGCACCCACAGGCAAGAACTAGGCTTGTATGAGGTTGTGTGTAGATTTCCACGGGCTGCAGTGACCATTTAACACCACGTGGCCTGCATGCTCGTCTGCTATTCCATTTAAATAAAGAAGATTTGGTTGTCTGTAAAGTCGGTTTACGGACGATAGTTTACCTTGACTACGTTATAACAAAACATTCATGAAATGATTGCATACTTTTATGAATAAAATTGAATCATTTTTAGTGAATTACCACTATTTTGTATTGATACAAAGAAGGAGTGAAATGAAATCTACAATGTCTTTCTTCTCCTCGGACTCATAGGCATCGAGTGGAAGAGAGATAGATGCAGCGCAAGCCGAACACTCAAGCCGATCGTGCCTTTCACTCGCTCGTGCAGCGCTCTCGCTCCGATCGTAACGTTACAATGAGTCATCCTTTTGCGTACGTGCATCCGGCGTTCCTCGATTTATTAGATCTTGTTACGTCATAAATTCACTTAATGTTTGTCACTGTACGGTCATCGGCAAACCATCATTCGCTTTTGGTGCACTAAGGCTTATGTGAGTTAGGGGGCAAAAGCCTGCGGAAAAAAAACAGCTTCAGTTTGTTCGATGTCGTCATGTAAGTCCGTGTAGGCTGGCAAGTGGTGGCGATGGACGGCCATGTTGCTGAATATTCATCGCACGCCGCGCCGGATTATCGGCCTCGGGACACATGTGTGGTTACACCATCGCTTTACATTCTGAAGGCTTTTGTGCCTTGCTTTCTGTCACTCCTTTTACAGTACCGTACCTAGACGATAGACCTTAGTAAGTAAAATTAAAATATTTTTCATTTGTTATTTTCAAATTTTTCTTTATTTTTATTGGATTGACATGTTTTAATCTCTTATAAATATTACAAATTAAAAATAAAGGGGACGAGAACGCAACAACTAAGTATTTTTCGGTGTTTATTAGAAACTCACATTGAAGTAGGTATTTTGATATACATATTACTACATACTTAATATTTTTCACAATATAAATTCTACATGAAACCATATAGGAAACAGACATACTTAAGTAGATATACATATTTATTTTATCTGCTTTTACAATTTAGTTCTAAGGTTAACGAGGCTAACGCATATTATGTTATCTAAGGTGCATGAAAAGGACGCGAAGACTTGTGGCGCCATCTACAAAAAAGATTAGAGAAAGCGGCGCAGTATTCTCTCGAGCTTGAATAATTTGTGCAATTTCATATTAGTGTAAAACCGAGCGATTTTCACATTGCTTTGTCATTTCAGAATGTTATTTTATAGTAGGTAATAATAATAGACATTTGAAATTTTCAGAATGTGTATATTTTATTACATTAACGGTATGAATAATTTTGAAACTGTAATAATTTCTACATTTTCGTTTAATGTACTTGTAATAAGTTGATCCAAAAACAAGAAGTTTTCATTATATTTAAGACTGAAATAAAACTTACACTACCTACGCATACCTATTAAAATTTCATTGTCACTAACTAAGTACTTGTAACTATTACACGCGTGACATCAATTTAACTCGCAGTAAAATTAAGGTAC
The DNA here is from genome assembly GCA_911387765.1 of Pyrgus malvae. Classification (NCBI taxonomy): domain Eukaryota; kingdom Metazoa; phylum Arthropoda; class Insecta; order Lepidoptera; family Hesperiidae; genus Pyrgus; species Pyrgus malvae. Next base: position 29,779,871 of record OU426950.1, read on the forward strand.
GTCGTCATTAATTAATATTACAACCACGTTATATTCATAACAGTAGATTGGCACCTTCTCGCTTAATATTCAACAACGGAGTTCGCTCACCCCGTGAGGCGATGGAAATTAGCGACAGATCCAATCCGAAGAAGCTATGGGTCAAAATATGAGGATTAGCATAAGTTATTACACGACGAGGGTGAGAGTTCAACCCGATCGTCCGATGTCGATATTTATGAAAGGCATTCAACTTCATTCAACTAAACCTACTGACACCCGTATTCATAACCGCTCTCGTGTATCTAGGTACTTTTTATACCTAGCAATAAAACACAGTTGTTTGCCTGCAGGTATTAAAGTATCCCTATGCGACATCATGACAAAAATATATCTATCTTTCCTTAACGTATTGACTTTTCAACTCGCTGTTTATTTCTTTCTCTGCCTTACTAAATATCCCATCTATGACTCATTGACACTTTGCCTCTAACTTTGAACTGAAATTAGTTGTACCGGTGTTTTGTATGCGATGCTCACAGGTGACTTCATATCGGCAAAAGTTTTTGTTTTCGTGTTTGTTTATAATATTAAACCAATATTTACTACTGTAAATTAATATTTTTCTCTTTTATAATAGTTATTGAAGTGTTTTATAGTGTTTTCTTAATATATTTTTTTGTAAATAAATAGTAAAATTAGTGTAAACAGAAGACACTGTGTGAAAAAGTGTTAACAGTTTGTGTCATATTTTTTTTTAAATTGTGTTGAAAGCAAAATCTACTAGGTAAGTATTTTAAGATATTCTAGTTTTATTAAGTTATCAAATTCACATATAGGTTTTCAAAAATATTGGATGATTAATAAGGATTACGTTTTTAAAACTGCATGGTCCTTGTGTGATATAGGCGGGATATTTTTATACCTGAGGTCAAACGCCGTCTTTCTGCTAAAGGTTAATTCACAAATTATCCTTCAAGTATTTTTTATTTAATGTAATTAAAATAAAAAAATTCTTAAGTTTGAATTTTTTTCAGTTAACATCTATTATTTGCTTATTCGATGTTAGTGAAATACTTAACTTAATCATGCGTTAATATTCGGTTGTTTGTTTTTATGTGATATTTTAATAAATCTACAAATATTGATAGAGCACTTTTTAACATTGACCGATTTTTAAAAAATTGGAGTTTACGAGTTCTACTGTATTTTTTGTAATTTCACGATATATTCAGCTAATTAGCCTATTGCATTTTTTAAAAATAAAAGTACTTTTTTATACTCAGGTATAAATTATATTATATATAATTATACTCTGTGTGTTGTGAAGCGACCCTAATCAGAAAGACCTGATTGACTTTGGGTACAAATATATCCCCCAAGTTCCCGTTTGACCCCAGGTATAATTATATCCCGCAGTAACCTGACTAAAGATAAATCTTGTATTTTGTGATGTTTATCTTATATTTTTATCGAAAACTTAATTAAATTGCATAAATTAGTAATTTTTCTTCAAAAAAAAACCGAAAACCATATGTGTAGACTTGAAAAAATCTTAAAAGAAATGCATTCAAAAACGTTCAAAGCAAACTGACAAATCTCAGCGTCAACTTTAAACACTTATTTCTTAAATAATATTCTTACCATGAGAATTAATTTTGTATAATTAGATTTAAAAGAAAGTATCTTTTGACTTGTACAAATATTTTTGTTATATTCTATACACAGTTGACATAGAAAGCAATAAAATACGTTGCACAAATAAGAAGTTACCAACAAAATAATAACGACTTTTGTATCAAGATTATTTTTACTTTTTTCTTTGCAGCATCATAAAAATATGTTTTAGTTTCAGTAAATAACTATTCTTAATTACAAAAAACATAAAACATTCACATGTCATCGATCTAAATTTCGTAATAACCGCAACAAACTGTAACAAGAACTCAAAATTTTTCGTATCGTTATTTGAAGTGCTTTAAACAAACAAACTATTCATTTTTAAGCAAAGTAAATTAAATTATAGCACTCTTGAGAATATTTTAAACGTTTCTATACAATTCTAACAAAAATAACCATTCCTTATGGGTCTAAACCGCGTTAGAAGTGGCAGGGTCATAAATCAGCCGCGCGCGATAAAAGGCCGGTCAATCTAGGGTATTTTGTTAATTAAGTTGGCGCGGGCACGAGAGCGGATAAACAACACTATGAGGTATCATAGTGCTCGTCAGCGCATAGGGCTATCTAAATAAATTCATATACGATACTTGAGTATAGCCCGCTACTATGCGTTTGTTAAAATCGACGACAATCGTTGGCTTGACATAATTAACGCACGTCAAATAGCACTGTGAGACATTTATTTCAACCTTTCGTACAAAAATCGGAACCCTTATAGGAAATCGTAAATTGTAATAATTTGATACTTATATCAAGGTCAAAGTGCGATATAAAAAGAACTTAGAATTAGGTGGCGAACTTTTTGGAGACTGGCGTATCAAATAACTTATTTTAGAGATATCAAATACACGTGACTTTTATAAAAGACAAAAATTATCCATTCCGTATCTTAGAAAGTTTGAGAAAAATATAGACAATAGTAGCCGTAGGCAGTAGCTCTTTAAAATAATTGTGACAATCAACGCACGGGACCCTCTCTACGCATGGCACTTGTTCGGTTACATCTCGTAAAATGAGAATTCTTAACATGTGGGAGAGTGCAAACACGCTGCGTAGTGATCAATGTTTTTTATTGGACATCTACTATGCATCTACATCCAATCTCAAGCTTAGCTACACTGCTATTTCGGCGGCTTATGGGCGCTTAAATAAATCTGAGCATATCCGTAAGCGGCAACCACATCTCTCCACCAGGGAGATGATATGCTAACACATATTATCTCCCCAAATTCGCCTTCGAGTACACTGATGGTACACTACGAAGGCCTCCGATATCGTGGAGTTCTTGAAAGTTAAGACGAATTTCGCAAAGAGTGCTGAGAAGTTGGAATCGCACAACGCAGTGGGCTTCAGTTCATTTGCGGTACGCGTCCCTTCCGAATTTCTCAGTACCTTTATGGATGAGAAGACGTGGTCGAAGGGGTTCATGTTCAGGAAAAACTGTGGATGTCGACGACCGCCAGAAGTCACCGGACCCACGCTAACATCGCCGCGATAAATGTTACGTATGTATGTACATAGTTCTAAGTTATAATTTGTATGTTTGTTAGTCTGTAAGGTATTTATTTTACGGGGCTCGTTGCCTGAAATAAAGGACTTATTATTATTATATTATAATATACGTTTCCGTGCTTCGGAGGGCACGTTAAGCCGTCGGTCCCGGTTGTTGTCGATAGATAACAGTCGTTAAACCTTGTCGGAGGCCTTATGGGCGGTTTGAAAACATCCGACAGCGGGTTGGCCACTAACCCGCATCTCCACCAACCCGCATTGGAGCAGCGTGGTGGAGTAAGCTCCAGGCCTCCCCATTAATGGGGAGAGACCCGTGCCCAGCAGTGGGACGTAAAAAGAGTTGCAGCCAATATACAAGTTTATATATCACGATATGTTTAAAAATGATACTTGAAAAAAAAAACAAAAAACATACTTTTGTGAAAAAGAAACGAACTGAAATGTAAAAAATAAAAACAAAATGCATTTTACTTTTAAAAAAGCGTGGGGTACTATTTGAGATATCAAAAAGTTCAATTTTCTTTTTCATATTATTGCCTCTTCATATTATTTCATATTATTTACAATGTCATCGGTTCAAAATCACGTTCAAGGTTTCCATCGCAAAAATACCCATATATACATACGTATTATCGTATATACATATGACTGAAGCTAATAAAAGCGTGTTAAAATAGATCCAGTTACCACGTAACGTACAAATTATGGGACGATCTCTTCAGTTTTGGGACATAAACTATGTAAATTTTTCTTAAGTGAAATGGTACTAATATTGGTAACTAAATGAGGTAACTTTATTTTATTGTAACTAAATTACACCCACACAACAAGCTCATCGCTTTGTAAACTGCTAAATTCGTATATCGAGCGTCAGTTTCGAGCATAGGCGTGATCTGAATATTCATCCGTGGAAAGCACCAGAGGAATTATCATTCGTTTTTGCAGTAGGACCGTCGTTTTAGGGTTTCATTTTTATCTAATTATAAATAATCGTTATGTTTTATAGCTTCCTTATTATGCAACTGCTGAGTAACTCCTATATATCGCGCGTCAGTTTCAATATTGGGCGTGAATCGGCGTGATCTGAATATTCATCGGAGGAAAGCCTCGCGTGAATGTTAGCTTGTGCATCTTACTATGGGATCACTGCACTAAGAAAACCATTGTCGCGTAGACTCCTTCGATTCGACATTATACATTATCTATTAAAACTAAACGTGAAACGAAAACGAATATCTAATCCCATCTTTGGTAACTATAAAAGCACCTCCATGTTGCCTAGCACTAAAAGAATTACGTGGTTACTATTTTATGACTTACGTTTATGATTTACACCTATGGTACCTGTATCTCCCATAAGTTTCGGCAGTTGTACTGCTGTTTTAGGATTTCGTAATAATGAAAAGACTAAGTAACTCCAATATAACACAAGCTCCACGCTTCGCAAACCGCTAAATTCGTATATGTAGCCTCAGTCTCGATCGCGGCGTGCCCTGAATGTTCACCCTAAAGCCGCACGTGACGGATTACTGCTCGCTTACCGCTTGTGCAGTTGTTCCGCTATATTATTACAAAAATTGTGAATTGTTCGATATTTATTAACTCTGATGGTGATAAATTTACCTTTAATGTACTGAAACAATAGCGGTCTAATACAATTTACCGCAGTATTGGTAGTTGGATGCTAAAGCTCGGTATTTTCAAATGCATGTAAAGCCTACAGTAACACACCCTTGAAGAAACGAAGTCTATAAAATTTTTAGTCACCCTTCGGTGCTAAAGATAGGCCATTCAGCAACAATTAGTGCGGTCATAAGAAGGATTACAATGATGTTTAACATGAGCCGCCATATTGTAGAATGTATCGCAATGACAATCCGGCTAATCGTGGACCCCCCACAGTACAGAATGGCCCTGATTTATGAAACGGCTAGCCGTATGCTATACGGCGGATTATACGATCCGACTCCGACATCGCTTCTTCCCTACAAATACTATAAATTCGAAAATAACTCTGTCTGTCTGTCTGTCTGCTACGTTTTCCCACTTAAACAACTGAACCCATTTGGATGAAACAATGAAATTTGGAACAAAGATAGAGTGGACCTTGGGAAAGGAAATAGGATGTTTTTATACTACGGGAATATATAAAACGGGTCCATGCAGGCGAAGTCGCTAGCGGAAGGCTAGTACATATATATATCCAGTTATCCGTTTCAACCTGTATCTATAGTCCGGCCAACGAGACGAGATAAAGAATGTAAACAAACGGACCGTTACCAAGTTACTATTGCGAGAGCGAGCAATAATTATCTCTGTCCTTATCACACGTATGCAGTAATGGCGTCATTTAGTCAACGACAGCTTTTGTTGCCTGTTTCGTGGTACAGGAAAGCAGTCAGTACCACAGTTGTCAACATTTGATCGCGTTTTGACGGGAAGTCGAAAAAGACATGATGTTGTGCTCTTGTTTTATTTTCATGTTATTGGTATAATTTTGAGTAATATCGGATAAATTTGATGGCATTTGGTTCGATATAGGTTAATTACAGTGCATGAGTATTGTGAAATAAAATAACAGTGCGAAAATATATTTATACAGCTTGCCTCCAAAATTCCATTGGTCACGTTCTGGTAAAAAAGCCATCGCTTAACTTGAATTTATGACTGTCTTGACTGACTGATTACTGACGACTTACTGACTTTACCTATTATTACTCGTCCAGTTATAACGAAACTGGCAAAAACGTGATGTAAATATTGTTACGCCCTATGGGTAATAAAATACCGTTTGCAACGTAGAAGTTGTTTATTGTCTCCTTATACAAAAATCTACTCAACAGAATCCAAATCACCAAGCACAATCACTATAGTCAAATATCTTCGCTGTAGTCGTCGAAATAATTCTTCCTTGTTGCTTGGAGTGATCGCTTTGATTTCACTTCCGGAACTAAACTATGTCCTGTCGCGGCCCGGTGCGTGCCTTACATTCTTACATACGGCTACCCACGGTTCTCTAGAATTTTCCCGAACTACCTAATACAATAGGCCCGTCCCGAACCTTCCTTTATGTTACTATCGCAATTATAGTTATGTACAGTCATAAATAATAGCCGCGGCCCGCGATGTAGACAACCTATACATGTACGCATGTATTAATCCTTATCTAAATAAAAACGTTAGTTAACTTCGTCAATTCAGATTAAAATTGTACAAAATGTAATCAAATAAATACTTGAGAAGATGATATTTTGTTTTACCATAAATCATAACATCCCCCGGCGCGCATTCTCATCGCGCATCTATTTTTTGCCTTTAGTACTTAAATGGGTTTTTGTAAAATAAATTTTAATGTATATCACTTAATCGCTCGAGCGAAGCTGGGCCGGGTCGCTAGTATATGCTATGTATATAATTTATTCAAATAAAAATGTTTTGAACCCCTGAAACTTTGTTTACATTTTTTATCACGTCTCGTTGGCCGGACTATACATTTAAATTGTGTAGTATAGTGAGCTTCTAGAAGTTTTAGAAGTTCAAAAAAGAAGTTTCAAGTTAAAAAAAAACGTTTTAGAATTCCCTCTAGAATTATAATATATACATATAATAATTATATTATATCGATTGTAATACCTGATTGAATTGGAGGCTAGTAATCTGTATCAAAAAGTAAGGTAAACGTTAGGGCGTTTACATTTCATTTTAAAGTCATTAGCGTTCAAGACTTTTCTACGAAATAACGAGTTCTGGTAGTGTGACGACAATGAAATCGCTTTTCCCATTTGCATTTAAGTCCAGTGGACCAGTAAGTTTCGGTCCTTCATAATTATGGCAAGAAACTCCACTTATGAGTGAGATGCACTAGAGATGGATGTACTAGCAACCTTTAAAGTTATACAAAGAGACGCATTGCTTCTGTGTTTCTTCATTGAGGGCTAGATTGCCAATAACACAGCTAAACCTTCTCAGTATCATGCACCGACACTGATCCGTCAGCTGCGGTGATCGATGACGTACGGTGCTGAATATTCATGCAGTGCGTGCCGAGAATACTCGCTACACATGCGGGCACATGCGGGTGTTAGAGAGAGCCACCTAATGCGTATGTTGTTACTATGTCAAATTGTCAGTTAAGGACCAGGGTTAGGTTTGCGACAAGACAAAAATTTGAATATCTTGTTGAGATCCATGAAACCCACAACAGAAGGAACATTATAATGGAGCTATGAGTCTGAAACGTGGTAATTTTAATGGGAATTAAAATATTATGATCTTCCCGTACTTTTGTATTCACCCTTACGAGTGATTTTTCATTATTATATACATTATATTATACACTTTTTTTAAATTGAATTGAGTTTGGCATGCAGGCCACGTGGTGTAATAATAGCACTCGTAACTACAGCGAAAGAATCTCTTTATATTGTGCCGATGAATCTACTCGCAAGCACTAACTCCATGAAGCCTATGTATGTCAGATGTAGTATTCAGATACGCTGCTCCAAAACCTGATGGTGTTTCATATAAGTTTAGCCGACATTGTCAAATTTCCACCGAACAACCAATTCCAGCAAGTAAAACACCACTAGTGTAAACTAAAATCAGACTTTATAACTTGCAGGAATTTCATGGGCGGTTTGTAGAAACTCTCGCAGCAGGTCAACTTTGCTCTCCTCCAACTAGCCGCATTGAAGCTTGTTGTTTCCTTGAATGTTTAGAATTTTACAACTCAGATAGGTATTTTATTTCCATTCTACTCTGTGATTCTACTATATATTTGTAATTGACTACAGAATGAGAAAAATCTTTGAATTTACAGAAATAAAAATTGTGGGCTGCTACCTTTACCTCACTTTTAATATAAAGTATAATCTTTTGAACTAATGACTTATATTTCCAGTTGAAATTCGATGTAAGTAAAAAGGGTCATTCACTTAGATCACTATTCCAACTGAGTAGTTGAACCGTTGAACTGGTGGGACAAAACGGGGTATTATTTTTTAAGATATGGAATGAAAAAATATGGGGGATTTATTTAAATATATAGGTACATATATTCATACATCAGACTTGTTGCTAATAATATTATTATGTTAATTTATATTCACAGTTAAACAAGACTCGCTTAACGAACACTCCGGAATTTTCTTGAACTAAATTCAAAGCACATTAGCGAAGAAACCTTCCCGTTTCCCGTATTAAATGCATTTTATATTCTCCTTTTGTTCCTTGTTAGGAAAAAGTACGTGCTCAAAACATGCTCTGGAAATTACAAAAGAAAACTTTAAAAACTTTACTTCCAGCAGGTCAGGCGCCTAACGTATAGCTTGTACTATCTTACAACAAAAAAACTGTCCTTAAGTTGTTTTTGTTATATTGCAGCCTTTTTGTGCTCTATAAGTATCTCTAGATATATAATCGGAGTTTAACTCAGATATTCTCTCCAGGTATACAACATTTTGTCAAGAGCATATGAACGTGCACCAATAATATTATCCACTTAGCAATATCATAGTGCAAAAACTATAATAAGCTATTTCTAAACATCCAAATTTTTCTGTCATATTTTATAGAAACTGCAAAATCTTGATGATCCTCTTAATGGCAATTTTGGAATGGTGTGGAAATAATTGTATTACTATTTTAAATCTTAGTGAGACTCTTAAAAATAACGTTGAAACAGTAATTCTCCTACAGAGTTGTGTTCTAAAATGATAACAATGCATAGCTAAACATGAAATAATCGTCGATCTACGACATAAAGCTCACATTCGACAGCCTCCGTGGCGTAGTGGGTGATGAGCCGACTGCGAAACGTGAGGTCGTGGGTTCGATTCCCACCCAGGACAAATATTTGTGTGATGAACACGACTATTTGTTCTGTGTCTGGGTGTTAATTATCTATTTAAGTATGTATTTAGAATTATATAAGTATGTTTATCAGCTTTCTGATTACCATAGTACAAGCTCTGCTTAGTTTGGAATCAGATGGTGTTGTGTGAATTGTCCAAAGATATTTATTATTATTATTTATTATTATTATTTATTCATCTCAAAAAATCCAAAAACTAGAGAGTATTCGAGACTGTTGCATGGAAATTTCCAGTTTTATAATGTGCTCACGAAGGAGAGCGTACAAAGAAGCATCGACTCGGCGCGGAATGCCAATAATACGCGATACGTGACGCGCGGACTGATGGCCCATCGAAGCTGTCTGCGAACAACACGTCTCTTCTTCTATTTAAATCAATACTAGTACACATGCACTCCGGAAAAATACATGTGTTTGATATTTGCAAGTACTATAAATATCTGTTCTTAGGTACCTATATCTTTGAAAAATTCTGTTGTAACCAGGGAAACGCTAAATATAACGTGCTCGTAGCTATAGCCTCGCGGGTTTATCAGCATTAAGAGTAAATTAAGTTAAGATTACTATTAAAAACGTGACACAAAATATGGCTGCAACCCTTTTTTACGTCCCACTGCTAGGCACGGGTCTCTCCCCATTATTGGGGAGGCCTGAAGCTTACTGCACCACGCTGCTCCAATGCGGGTTGGTGGAGCAAAATACACACACACACTTTTTGGTACACAAAATATAGCTAATGTGTAATTATGACATATTATAAGCTACTGGTGTTGGGCCATAGTCAAAAGCCCGTCGAAATGTAAATATAACACGAAAGAATAAAAAACATCCATTCGGCAAACACTCTTACGTTAATATGATTAGTATTACGGTTGAATAATATTTGAAAATATTGGTTTGAAGTTGTGGATGATGAATGTATGTGTGTGGTTCTAGTTGTGTATCAGAAGTACATAGTAATCTGTAGGTGGTAGAAATATTATGGTTCGCCCGGGGAAGTGCCACCACTGCAACCACTTCTGCCGTGAACCAATTCTATTGTGTTTGAGTGGAAACCATCAGCCTCCGGAGTAGCAGCGCAACTGCATGCGACCTCAGACAAGACTTACCTATGCTTGCTTGAGGTTGTATGTAGATGTCCATGGACTGCAGCGACCACTTAACACCACGTGGTCTGCATGCTCGTCTGCTACTCCATTCAAATATAAAAAAGGTTGATGAGGATGGCAAATAAAATATATATTCCGGTAATGGTATTTAATCCTATGCGCTGGCGGCGCTCATATTTTAGTGCGCTTGCACTTGCAATGGAATGTTGTGACATACCAATGTTCCTACAAGGTAGTAAAGAAAACAAAATTATTATATCAGCGCCTTATGTACAAATCATTCAATACGATATAATATTTTATACAAAGTTGAATATTAATTGTTCTGTTTGAATTTTACTCCTTTCTTAAATACCGCTCGATGAAATACCCTTTGTGAAATACTTTAAACTTGAATACCAATCAAGTTTTACAAAGACAAAGCTCTAGATTTATTTCAGATCGTTTGGAGGTGAAGTAGGTACGAGTAATTATAGACGCCCGGTATCGATTGCAGGAATCATCGTCCTAAAACATTAATAATCTTAATCTTAATATATATATAAAAAGTAAATAGTTTTCTTTGTACGTAAAGATACGGTTTTCTCTATTATCATTAACTCCAAACAACTTCCTGTTGGGGTGGTAAATACCCCTGAGTACGTAGATGATAGTAAGGGAGTTTTATCGCGATGGGTGAAAGTGGGTGGAAAAAACTGAAAAAAAAATATCTGTACTTTTCTATCCAATAGGGACTTCTGGGTGGATCTCAGAATTTCTGGGATGATCTAGCAAACTATTTTAATTTTAATTTTATTTAGAGTTTTCGAGAAAGTTCCAGAAACTTCTCGAATCATTTGGATTTTTTTAAATAATTTTAATTAATTGAGAATATTCGAGAAAGCTTTCAAATGATCTGGAGATTTTTAAAATAATTGCAAACTGTTTTAATCAATTGAGAATGTTCGAGAAAGTTCCAGAAACTTCTTAAAGGATCTAAAACTACTGAATGGATTTGAACGAAACTTTACAATAATATAGTTTCTACATCAGAATAACACATAGGCTACAATTTATAGAGATATTGTGTTCATTGTCCAAAATATGACGATAAGTGTAAAGTAGGTAAGTAGGAAAATTCTACCATCTGCGAGCTATTCTGGCGTGCGCTGCCAAAACCGCTAGAGTTACACTATGTAATAATGTATGATGGAAATGTTTATCTTAAAGAGTCCTACAAAAAGCTGGTCCACGGCACTTCAGAAGGGACTTCACTTTATGGTAATTATCCTCTATAACGCGGGTGAAACCGCGGGGCACAGATAGTATCTTGTAAAATGATAATATACAAATACTAAATGCTAGCGGAATATCGTCAATCTACGTGATGAAGCTCCCATTCGACTCAAAAATTCCAAACACTAGAGAGTATTCAAGTCTCGTGCATGAAAATTTCCAATTTTATAATGTGCTCACGAAGGAGAGCGTACAGAGAAGCATCGACTCGGCGCGGAATTCCAATAAAACGCGATACGTGACGCGCGCGGACTGATGGAAGGACTCCCTGCTTTATTTATTCAAATCAATCCATAATTATCCATATTAACATAATAAATAAGTAAGTGATTTCGTTTGTTTGTTTGTACATCTTTCACGGTGCCATGGATTAATTACATTTTTTAATATAAAGATAGTTTGGAGTTTCGAGAGTGGCATAGAATTATTTTTACCCAGGAAAAATATCTCAGTTCCATTGGAAAATACGTGTATCCTACGCGCGCGGAATCAGATAGCTAGTTTAGTATAATATTGTTCACACGCACACAACATAAAATGTATAAATCAGTATGTTTGTAATTGAAACTTCTACATATATAATTTTTACATCAAATTGTTTATGTTGTAACAAGGGAAACGCTGAATACTATTACAAGAATGTGATATAAAAAGTAGCTGATATGTAATAGTGACGTATGTTGGCTCACAGCTCAGAATGCGGGTTTTTGTTAAATAAAAGATAAAACACTTTACAATTGCACGTATATTTCGTAGTTATGCAGTATACAAATCACATATGTAAATATTTCAAGAACGAATAAACCACCAACAGAACAAAAATGGAGTACTTACATATTAACAATCAACTTAACTATTATTCCTTCAATCCTTTACTTGTTTCACTTATTATTTTGTCTACGCGTTAACACTTTTTACTCTTTACTAATGCTTTTCCTTAGCCACGTCTCGATCCCTCAGTGCTTCCAACACGAATGCTTGCAGCTTGGTCGGAGAAAATAACGACAATTCATGTGAACGGAAGTTGGCTATGATTAACTGACGTGTCGGAAACGGAACAATGGAATTACCGCTACTAAAAATATCATAATAATACGGAATTAGCTAATACAATATTCTTCATAAATAAATAAAAGCTAACAGCTCGGCCATCCTGCTTATAGCGTGTCCTCACGCTTTCTTACAAGTACAAAAGTACTATAAATTTTCTAAAAATATTACTAAAAATTACATTCTTTAACACATTACTTAATTATCTGCATAATGTACAATGTAGTTTATATTTATCGAAAGCTCTTAAATAAAATAAAATAAAAACAAGAAATTACGTTCATTATACTCAATAATTGTATTAATAGCAATTAATGCAGTAAATCATTATAATATATTTTTAATCGTATTTTTAATTTCAAACATAAGCTTTCTCATTTATACTGGAATCTTTTTTTTTATAAGTAGAAAGAACATTACTTTTATACACTACACAAAAATAAATTGGCCTTAGTTTATTTATCTTAACAATCCATTACCCGTAAACAAGCAATAAATTACTTCATATTAACATCTGAAATGAAATGTCAAAAATCATCATGAAATCTCAAATAAAGTCATAAAATAATTATATACCTAATATTTGGATTTGTATTTGGAACTTTTACACACTACATAAAAATAAATTGGCCTTAGTTTATTTATCTTAAGAACCCATTACCTAATTATATAATTTTTGGATTTGTATTTGGAGTCGAATTAGTTACATAAACATGTTCAATTGAAGACCCCACATGAGTGATACAAAAAGGATCCCATTCAAAACTGGAAAAAGTTATTGAATCTCGCCCTCGTCCCCTCCACCGGGGCACTTTCACTCCATCCCATTACTATATTATTATGGCCCCTAGAACTCCACTAAAAGCTTTAAATAACAACAAAGTCACCAATTCCACATTTCCCGTCAGACCTTTTGTCAATTTTTCTTTCAAAAACCCGATCAAATGTGTTTAAACGACTCACTCGACTCAACAGCGAACTATTAAACTATATATTCTACTCAACCTTCATAGCAATCAACTCTAAAGCAATAAACATGTCCAAAAATTACTTACAAAGACTAATGCGAGACACCTTCTCACTCAGATGAAAGACCCAGTCCGCAACTACATTACCCATAACAGACAAATTTCACTTTATTATCATTTTATTTTCACAAAGCCGAGGATCGGGTTCAGCCCGAAAAAAACAAGAATCCATTTTCAAGAAGTGCATAATGGGAACAAACAATTTTATATCAGTGACCAATCCCTGTAATATGTGCAAGCCTCATGAAGGCAAACACGGCTAACTAAATATACAAGAACAACCCTTACTATCACATCAATCCGTGCAAAAATTTTTAGTCCTTGTCTAAACAACTTTTACACCAATATCAGTAAAACCAAGGTACCTCAAACAAGTAGAGAAGCAATCCCTGTCTATTAAATCTTCCAAGCGAAATCGGCCTTTTTGTCCTAACCCTTACCGCATCTCAGTGCCCGCTTGCATTCCTATTGCCAGTCATAACCACTTGACCGCAATTCATAGTCTCCCCAATCCCCTGCATTTGTAAGCCCTTGCTGCAAGTGAATCCCCGTAAATGTTTACATCAAACTTGGACGCACAAACAGTTAATGCCGAACCTCTACTACTCTCGAGATTCACTATACACCATAAGTATCTATTACATCCACCTAAGATAATTGGGTAGTTAACTGATGTCCAGAATGTGCCACTTATAAACAAAACACGAAAACAGGCTACCCACTATCACATAAATTCAAATATTTGGAATATCAAACATAATTAATTATTGATCTATCGCTTTCTAGTAAATCGAGTCCCACCAACATCCCGTACCATAACACAGGCTAGCGACGTCACTAACCAGCACTTTTCTCTCTACCCTCCAAGTTGAAACGATCACATCCCGCACATACACTTCTCAAATTTATATGTTTGATGTCTAGGCGCCAACTCTACAGCAAAATTGCCAAATCCCCTACCAAGATCAAACCAGTTTAAAATATCAGTCAATACCCCAATTCCCTCCCCGTATCTGAGATACATTTTACTTATAAACACTATTACAACCAAAATAGGAGTTTTAAACAACTCTCATGTATGTAATCGATGATGTACGTCCCACAATCTGTAAAATAACAGGCCACTGCTACGCAATATGATATATTACACAACACCAGAGAGGACGCCATTAAATCAGTAAATCGACCGTCCATATCTTACACTTGCTTTCTACACCCCGAGCAATCCATGTTTATAAACGCCTCCTTCAGACAAACTAAAACTAGGGCACTAAAAATCAGTTCATGATTCGCTCTAAAATGCAAAACGGATGGTTACCAATTTCTGATTGGTGTACTTTCTATGTTCATCCTATCAATAATTATTAATGTCGAACTCCCAGTTATTTCTATAGAGAACTAAGCAATCTGAAACACTCATCTACATCATAAAAGTCAATTGCTTCGCCAATAATATGCAATAACCTGCACTACAGCAACTTTAGTGGCCCTTCACACCTAACGGTACAATTGTATTTGCGGCAATACCTCTTCCTCACCTTTATCAGTTTGTGAATCTAATTTAAAAGACCTGAACCTATTCTGCTTTTAAACCAAATCAAAGCTAGTCTCGTCACACAAAGAACACTTTGCCAACATCTCGCCACAATGAAAAACATATTAGCGTTTTGCAAAGAAGGTACCAGGCTTCGATTAATACCGCTGAAGGCTTCAACCCTACATTCAATACCGTAAGTTTGATACACTTTTCGATGTCCCACAGTGACTGTCCCAAAATAATTTCGCACCCGCCCAGGTTCGGTAAATTGGCCACTTGAATTGACTGCGACTATAAGGTTACTTACAGCTCTCTACAAACATTGCCAAGCCCGACCAACTTTGGAAAAGAGCAGCGAATCATATCCCCCCATCTTATATACATATTTTTGAATATTCTTCCACCTTCTTAATCCAGATTAAAATGGTTTGCTCTTTACACAAAGGACCAAAATCCGGTATTACATCGCTATTAAAAGATTTTATAATCAGCGACCCAGCCCAGCCAGGGCGACTCAAAGACAGGTACTCCAGTTTTACCAATTTAACTAAAAAAACTTCACCAATTTAACTTAAATAACCTACGGAACCTACCTATTTCAACAAACTCTACTCCACCTTAATATGGTACGTATAACGCCACTGCGATTCAGAATTCCGCTCAACGCCGTACCACCGTTACATAATATGCAACCCCAGTGTGACGGGTGACGGGAAGAAAACAGCTTCGAAAACATCGCAGTACTTCGAATTCATATTCCAAACATTCAGCATCTGTGAGTCAACCTCAGGAGATAGAGACATCATGAACTCCTTCTCAGCGTTATTGTAGATGTGCAATTCCCCAGCACATTACCCCAATGTATGTCTGCTAGACCACAGTGCACGCATACAAAGCTCCCAAAAAGCAAGGCTCCCAACAAAGCCTCGTTATACTACAATTAGTTCGAAAACGAAACCCTAATGACTTATACACCTATCCCTTCCTCAAAATTCACACTATTGGTGAGAAGCGCATTGAAATCTGTTAGATAGTTTGAGACTACCTAGTTCATATAGACAGACAGACAGAAAGACGCGTCAGCGGGACTAAATTTTATACGTTAGGATTGACAAGAACTTATCTAAAATTATCTCAATTTCAAAATCCCCTTGACTACCACTACAACTCACCGTAGTTCAAATACATATATAAATATATAGTATATAAATATTATTACAAAATAGTTTGTAATACTATAATTTAAAATAATGTTAAATAGAAACTTTGCACACCAATGTTTATGTAATTCAATTTTTTTTCTCTTTTTTTTTTGTAATATTGCTCACTAAATTTTGGTTAATGTGAGACTATAATTTTCTAAACAAAACCAACTATTCATATACCACATTTTGGCAAATAAATAATTTCATTTCATGATTTCATTACATTTCATTTCAAATTACCGCTCAGATGCTGCTTCCCTCTACCAAGACGATGCGAGTTGCGTTGTTGAGTCTTGAAGGCCTCCTCTGCAAACCTTATCGCTGCTTTGCTCCTGAATAATCTTATGCCCTCTAACAGAGGCTTTCGATCTCCCTCCATCCTACGCATTTTGCTGCTCACCGGGCTTACTCCTGCTCGACCTGAGCGTCCATTGCCTCGGCTCGCTCCTGCCCGACCTGAGCGTCCTTTAGCCCTCTAACCTGGGCTCATTCCTGCTCGAACAGAGCATCCTTTGGCGCTCAGACCTGGGCTCATTCCTGCTCGACCAGAGCATCCCTTTTAAGTCCCTCATTCCTGCGTCACTTGGCTCTTAGGCCTGGGCTTACGTGTGCTTAACTTAGCCCTGATCGTACCTCCAATCCTAGGTAGTCTTTCTCGGGGGTATTCGTCCATAATATTATTATCTGCAAAATTACACATTTGAGTACATATTCCATTTTAATCACAATAAAAGTTAACAAAAATGAAAAGTGACACATTTGAGTACATATTCTATTTAAAATCGACTTTAGAATCGAAAAGTAAAAAGAGAACAAATTAATATAGTATTGAATTATCCAAAGCTAAAGAAAAACATCACCAGACTTCTATATGTCTATAATCAGACAATGGAATGTATTTTTCTCGAAAATGACATCATCGTAATTATCATCACCATCATCGTTGTCTTTATCATTATCACCATCAACACCATCATTTTTTTCATGTTAAGCACCCCTAGGTGCAGTACAGCACCCACCACAAAAAATAATTGAGGATATGCAAATCTGTAAGCCATCATTTCTTAAACACTAAGTTTTAACTTTACCTTCATTGTATATCGAAGTCTCATGCTTGTATGTATAGATATCTGAATAAATTTACGACAAAATTTACGTTACCAATAGAACCGCAAGACAAATACGAAAACATGATATTGGCACCCCCCTTGTAGATTGAAATTATGTAAAAAAAATACAGTGTTACCGAATTCACGAAACATTCAAATTTTTGCCTTACAATCATTTTAGGTCCTAGTTGGCATTGTGGCACAGTGGATACGTTTTCCTAGAATATATAGCGATTGCTGCCTGTAAAATTACATCAATTTACATGTAGATAAGGTAGAATAAGTGGAAAGTGTACATACTCGTATCATTTCAGCATTTTTTTGTATCCTTATTATCGCAAAACAAAAAAAATATGAATTATGAATTATAAGCATCAAATAAGGTATCAGTTTTCATTCATATTTACAAAGGTCAATGTCAAATTTCAATTAATATGAGGATTATGTCGATGCAATACTAAATATAACATGAGAACCTCATCCTTTTTGTTGATGTTGGTAAAATAAGGTAGATCAACTCAAGCCATTGTATATTCATTTATCTTATAAAAAAAAGTAAAAAAAATGGGTACCAACTTCCTGTAAGGGCAATAAATTTAAAAGAAAAGTCACATTTATAAAAGCCTTCATCAAAACTAGTTGTTCACATCTAGTGTACCACAGCTGTAAAAAGATATCATTAATCATGCATCTTATTAATCTAAAACAATATATAAATCTTTAACGCACTAAACATATACGTAACATCTATTCTCAGGTCTTCAAATATTTATATCTAAGTCTATACACCACGGCGGTGTTTCCGATCCAGAGAAAAGAAATTAAGTTGATTTCATAAATTACGTATTTTAGTTCTTTAAATATCTGCGTTTTTCCATAAATTATTCATATTTTGATAAAAAAATAAAACTTCACTTTGAAGTGGGTTGATAAGTATACTGCAAATTTATTACAATAAAAGTTAATAAAACATGTGGTTGTAAAATAATTGACGTTCACCCCTAAGCGTTCACCGGTTCGATATTCCAGCAAATTCAAGAAACTTCAATATATCAGAGTATTTACAGAATTGGCCGTTGTGGACGTGAAAGAAAACAGTAAATTCTCTTATTATCCCACTTCTGAACTGTTGGCTCACAGCTCAGAATGCGGGTTTTTGTTAAATAAAAGATAAAACACTTTACAATTGCACGTATATTTCGTAGTTATGCAGTATACAAATCACATATGTAAATATTTCAAGAACGAATAAACCACCAACAGAACAAAAATGGAGTACTTACATATTAACAATCAACTTAACTATTATTCCTTCAATCCTTTACTTGTTTCACTTATTATTTTGTCTACGCGTTAACACTTTTTACTCTTTACTAATGCTTTTCCTTAGCCACGTCTCGATCCCTCAGTGCTTCCAACACGAATGCTTGCAGCTTGGTCGGAGAAAATAACGACAATTCATGTGAACGGAAGTTGGCTATGATTAACTGACGTGTCGGAAACGGAACAATGGAATTACCGCTACTAAAAATATCATAATAATACGGAATTAGCTAATACAATATTCTTCATAAATAAATAAAAGCTAACACGTATAAGCTAAAGGTATTAAGTTATAGGCAAAAGGCAATAATTTTTACGTAAAAGCATGAAAAAACATCAAAAAAACATCCAGTCATCCAGTCAATAAACAAAACCTCTTACATTAATATTGTTTGTAGGACAATTGAATGATTTGAGAAATATTAATTTTAAAATTGTATGAAAGAGATGGCGCCTTTATTAAATACTATTGAACATTAAATTCCGACTTAAATATGCATTGTTCTGTTTCCCTTTTACTCCTTTATCAAATACCGCTCGACGAAATACCTTCTGATAACTTTTAAACTTGAATGCCAATCACGATTTACAAAGTCGAAGCGCTAGATTTATTTCAGATCGTCTGGAGGTGAAGTAATTATAGACGCCCGGTATCGTTGTCATATTGCAGGAATCGACCGAATATATTGCCGGAACGGTGATGATATCTTGCCGTAGTACGGTTCTACGTTTCCTTTTGAACTCCGTATCTAAAAGGTGCCAAAGGATATCTGTTACAAAGGCTCCGCTAAGAAAGGAGCTCTTTGTATTGTGGCTCCGCTGTCCGTCTTCCCGTCTGTCCGTTGTACATTTACAACAGCAACCAAACACTTCAAATTTTCTAAGCCCGTCTTGTGTTGGCTGATTTCTGGCTAAAACTTTGAATAGAAAATTCATTAAAATTCAACATAAACTAAAAAAAACGAGACAGATAAAGATAATATTATCTCAAATACATACTGGCTGATTAAGCCACTTGAATACATTCATAAACCAAGTTCTTATAAATAATCGTGCCAGCAATAAGGTACTTAGTTCCCGCGCACAAAATCAAGCTGAAACACACAAACCTAATTCTTGATATCTCTTGTGATATCAAGGGCTATTTAGAAGGCTGATGTTTGGGCGGGAAAGGCAACCCGCCTTTATATAGCAAATAACAACAGCATGGCTTCAAAACAGAAGTTCATGTGGCAATGGTACGAGTACATCCTCGGTTGAACCTCGTAACATCTTTCAGAAACCTTCAAAAGGTACCTTGGGAGAGGATACCTGGTTATGTGGGATTTGACCGCACTAAAACCTCCTCTGGCGGTGGCCTGCCTCTGCGCTTGGGGAGGACTCCGGGATCTCCAGTGGAACGCATCGGTGACCTCCACGCGCGACGCCCAGAATGGGCCCATCTTCGGGAGAGCAAATATGCTCTCCTGCACCTTCTGATGCTTACGGCGGCATGCAAACACGCACACACCACGCTTCCACCTACTACATGAAATGGTACTCCTAATGTCACTTTTTTTTCAACAGTACTTACGTTCATAGGTAAGGTACTACAAAGAGCTATCGATAAATTATTTATACAACGAGAGTCACAGCTTTACTTTGAGAAGCGCTTTGCAGTGTAGTACATAAGACAACGCCGACGCACTATAAATGCTAATACTAGTAGCTTGGAGTTGGTGCGCCAGCAAAGGTGCCAATACTCGGCTCTTACGCAAAGATCCAAAATTTGAAACGTGTCAGTAATAATGAAAAACGTAAAAATACGAGTAGCAAGCTTTTTGTTAACATTTGGTTACGTTGGTTTGTTCTAACAACGTCAAGACACATACAAGTTATAAAGACTTGTAGTTTCTAAATGGAACATAAAGTCTATCAAACTGCACTTTATTAGCGTGGTTGGTCGTAGCTCGAATTCTTGTGACTTTGGAGAAAAGACGATGTAAAGTATTGATAATTTAACTAACATCATAAATGTTCGAGTGGAAAATTAAGTCCAAGATGGATTTCGAGGATATAATAAAAGATTCAGATTTCAGTTTTATAGATTTTTTTATTCGACGACTAACTCGAGAATTATCCTAATTCCAGTCGAAAGAAATGCAAGCTAAGCTTAAAAATTCTGATCTTAAAAATTCTGTAAGTCCAGCATCCTTTTCAATGTCTCCCAGACGTATTGATCAATTCCTTTTCAACTGAAGCCAAAAGCCAAAGTTTTACTCAACCTTCTAATTTTCTTGAACTGAAATTTAAATTCGCAGGGGAAGTGGCTTATGCCTATACCTATACATATACGAGTACATACAGATTGTAAAAACATAAAATATGTATAGAAGGGATTATTGAAAGAATATCTTCTACTTTTTCTGAGAATAATACTTTTGGTTTCGAATAATCGATTCTTATAGCTTGGTATCGTGCCGTAATATTTAGTATACGTATTTTAGTAATTATGTATTGTTTAAATGAAATCGAACTAACTACGGAAAAAATCAATTACCCTGTTATTACTGTTATGTTTGGAATTTTCTCAATTTATAATAATATGATGCCAACTTCAGGGTATCTTATTCAATAAAAAATATCTAATCCAATAAAATGAAGTTATAAACTAGAACCCGACTAGACATATAAAGTGCGATGTGATATTATTATGGATTTTGAAAAGCTGTAGACATGAACAAAATTATGAAGGGACATTTATAGATCGTAGAACCAGTATGTTGCCAACAAGTACTCGTTCACTGTGTCACTCAGTCTTGACAGGAAGATATTCTTTTGTGTTTCAGTAGCAACGAGAAGGTATTCCAGCGATATTGACTTGTTTAGGGTAAAATAAGGTGTAATAGTATATTAGTATACATGAAAATATTCTTATATAGAATTCTACTAGCTGACCCCGCGAACTCCGTATCGCGTTTAAATATTAAATAATAATAATAATGGATAGCATATAAACCTTCTCCGTGAAAAAATACATGTACATACCAATTTTCATAATAATCGGTCGAATAGTTTCCGAGTCATTACTTAACACACCCGCAACCCCCCCTTCCGGGTGGAATTTCGTAAAATCCGTTCTTAGCTGACCTCTACTCGGCGAAAGGAATATTCCTACCAAATTTGAAGTCGGTAGGTCTTATAGTTCCAGAGATATCGTGATGAGTCAATATATGGGTGGAAATCTCTTATATATATTTAAGATTTAATAACGGTATGTCAGAAAGTAGTATTTGTTAGGGTATGTAGGTTGTTATTTATTTATAGCAACAAAAATCGTTTTACATTGTCTGTTAACGTTGTTAGAAAATGTTTCCTTTGAATATTTAATAAAAACGCCATAAAACATTTCTAAGGAATGAAAAAGACTCTATTTCTAAATGAATGCTAATCGCTTAAACTGAATTAGGATTCTCATAAGTCTGGCGCTGCTTGGGAGATGGAAGTTGATTCCTTTGGGTCTAAAATATTGCTCGCGGAGGTTTGTTACTTCAAGCTTACTTAGAGGCAATTTACGTAACTGATTTTTTGTATATTTGATGGAAGATAATACATTATGGAGAATAGGGTAGGGAAGGTAAGCCATTATATTTTAAAGATTTCAATGGAAGCTACTAACCGGCATTGGAGCAGCGTAGTGAAGTAAGCTTCAGGCCTCCTCAATAATGGGAGACCCGTGGTCGGAACGCGAAAAAGATTAAACCCTAAATAAAAGCAAACTTACAATTTTTCTTTATCCCACATTGCATGGAAGAGAGGTGAGAGGCCCATGCCGGATTGTCGATCGGAGGATGCAGGGTTCGCTTTAAAATTCCTGTTCTCTGTCTGGGTGTTTGGGTTTCTATCTTAGTGTTTGTCCATGGCACCCACGACATAGGGTATATCTATCATAATGTAGGGCTATGCGTGTGAAATGTTAAAGGCTATGTGGAGTTACAGTTGAAGTGTATGGCATAATTTAAAATTTAACTTTTACACACACAAGATAGTATCAGACCAAATTATATATTTAAGTGCTACATATTACTGGCACTCCTAACATATTCCACAAAAAGGGGCCGTGTCACCCTGAGGCCAAGATTACCTCACAGGTATAATTTCCGCGGCCCTTCCTCCGCGCCACCTGGATACGACAATTTATTGCCTATTCAATATTTATACGGCAGTATTAATAAAATTTTATGTCGATATAAGGATACGGAATGGGATAATAATGGTCTTTTTATGACGAGAACCTTGTCTTGCGATATGAAGTGCTTACGAGCGCAACCCTCGTTACTTAAAATCGGGAATTCTCGTTAGTGGAAGGATTATACGCTATTGAAATATTGAACGTGTGGAAAAATAACATTTACACAAATGATTGACTTGTAAACAAAGGAAAAAACCGATTCGCGAATACAGACTTTCTGATGTAAAGCAATTCTATTATGTTTGTGTGAAAACGTGCGGTTGCCGGTCAGACTTACATGAGGCAACCATCAGTCTTCGGAGCAGCGGCGCAACTACACACGAGCTCAGGAAAGACTCGAGCTTGTCACAGTCTGCAGTGGCCATTCAACATGACGTGGCCTGCAATCTATTAAGATGTCAACTAAACAAAAATCTCTCATTTCCTACTGAAATTAAAGGGTCGCATATAGCACATAGACACAGGTAAGGAGTCCCCAGTTAATCGCATAGAAAACTCTTATTTAAGATTTCTTCAGAAAACTACCTGGGTATGGATCTCATGAAATTACTGCGTCACGAAAGGCCAGCACATATTAAAATACATAGACTGTTACAGATAAGGAAATATTACACACCGTGAAGATCCTCCTTACAATAAGTGGCTTTATTTATTTCTGTTTTGTTACATGTATTCGTTTTACTGGAAATTTAATTTAATATTTTTCGGCCCGAAAAGTGTTAACTAGGTAGAGAGGTTAACGCCTTTTTAAAGAAGAAGACAGATTGGCGACCCATGTTGTGCAATGTTTGCCATGGCGGACTATCAATTGGGAGACCTGAGTACGATTCCCGGCGAAACAGAGATCGAAATGATTAGTTTCAGTTTCTGTTCACAGTCTGCGTGTTTGTGTTCATATCTTTGTGTGTGTCCATGGTACCCACGACGTAAGGTATTATCTACACTAGGTACTGTGGGGCTATGAGTATGAAACGTCATTAATTTATTATTTTTAGCGTTTATTTCTACAGCATTTAAATTGAAACTTAAAGTAAAACACCTCATAACATACAACGTTGCTGTAAGATTTCTATTAAGATGTCCACTCAACAAAAGTTTCTCATTTCCTACTGAAACTAAAGGATCGCACACAGCGCATAAACACAGGTAAGGGTCCCCAGTTAATCGCATAGAAAATCTTTATTTCAGACTCCTTCAAAAAGCTACCTGGGAACGGTTCTCATGAAATTACTGCGTCACCAAAATCCAGCACATATTAAAATACATAAGCTGTTTTAGATAAGGAAAAATTTATGCACCGTGAAGATCCTCATTATGATAAGTGACTTTATTTAATTCTGTTTTGTTACGAAGTGTATTCAAGTTTTACGGGATAATTATATTTGATTTATTATTTTAGAGCCTTAAAAAGTTCAAATTCTAGCCTTGAATTGGAACTTTTTAAGGTAACTGGGATGGTTCAGTTATTATTTCAATGCTAAAGAAGTTCTTATTTTCTTTATTCTATCCGAGAATGTGTGCTTTTATGTTCGTATGCTTTATGTCAGTGTAATTTGTGGTACGAGTTCACTGACTTGCAACGGCCAGCACGCTAACTATGGCTTAATCCTTTTTAATTAATATTTATTTTTACATATTTCAACGGTCATAAATGACATACTGATCAAGTGCAGATTAGTGAGCAAAACATGCCTATAATCCATCATAATAAAAATACTATAATATTTTCCAGCACGATACTATAGTACCTGGTGTTGGTGTTAACAGTCAGACAGATATTTCTGAATCAACTTGTTTTGCGCAAGCACAAAAGCTTACCATTTATAAACAGTACGACTAACTCACGCAGAGCTGTTTTTTTCGAATTTGTGAAATTAATACCGTTATGTAAAATAAAAGTAAAGCTATATTTGCACAGTCTTACGTACATCGAGACTGAGACACTTATCATGAGATTATGATAGTCGTGTAACGAACACATACAAAAGCGAGCTCTCCCCTCCGACATTAGCATACTTCAGACACACACCCCCACACACACACATACATAGATACACATACACACACACACACATCTTACTCACTCACACAAACATAAATATGTACACACCCCACTACACAGACTCATATAATCAGATGTTTTGTATAATATTAAGCCTAGAATAATAAGCATAAAGCATTGTAACAAGCTTAATTTTTGTAATTCATTTTTAGCTCTATTTATTTCTCTTCTGTTAAAATTGTATCAGCAATGTATTGTTAAGAACATAACGCCTGTGGGCGTAAGCGGCTGCGACACAGTCTCAACTATTGTAGCCGTTTACGAATTTTTCAGTTGTGTAAATTGTAATGTATATTTTCAATAAAAATCTTTAAACCTCTTTTAAATCTTCTTGTGCCTAAAAAATTCAATACATTTAAAATAATATGAGTTGAAATAACTTCTCTTATGCAAACTTTTAAAAAATCAATTCTTCTAAAGTTGTTCCCGCTTCTAGTGTGTCGGGGCAAGAGGGACAAACGGTCACATACTCGCTGCGGCCAATATAAATTCCGGGGAGTGCGGTGCGTCCGGCCATATTCCGACCCACAGTGCAGCAGATACATTCTAGGTAGGTAGTAGGTAAAACCGTCCGTAGACTCGTCGCTATCTTGCAATATTGGGGTTGCAGAGTTTTTGTGACACCCAAGCTACAAGGAATATTAAAAGAGATACGGTATTGATCTTAATGTTCGTGGAGGTTTTCGGAATCTCCGGTTGACATCGATATCCTCTTTTCGTAATGACCAATACGCCTCTTCTACCCGTCCAATACTTATGATGTCCGATCCTATAACGGTAGCGGCTACACACATCTTTGTTCATCCCGGGATAGCTTGTTCGAGCTCCCACTCTATCTGCTTATAACCCTCAGCTGATTCCATATAACCCGGTATGTATAGCAAGCTGCAGGGTTCCTTTTAAAAGTCCGATACAAAAAAATCCAAAGCACCTCAGAATTCATGCTTTAATTATATGTATAAATCCATTGTACGTTTTTTAATAAAATATATTGAATAGGATTTGGAGTCCTAAATTTTCGAATGCCTGAAGCATGATACTTGGGTCACTTGGGTCCGACATCCGTGCCTCGCGTGCAAGCTCGGCCCATTACGCTATCAGTACGGTAAGTGCGCTCGTCCACGGCCGTTGTTGCTCTGATAACGCTCAATTAGCTATTTAACACAAACTTCACTATATATGGAACTTATTAACTGTACCATATAAGATATAGTACCGTAGTAGTTCGTTATACCAAAATGTTTTATACTGTTCTGGATTGTATGTAGTTTAATAGAATTATAGTTTTTCGTGTACATCATATTTGAATTAATTATTTTTATTGCATTATTATTTACTTGTATCCATTATAAGTACATTGTACCTATAGTACATGGCAATTTACTGTTGGTACAATGTACCTATAGAAAATTGCCATGTATGATGGCAAATATACCTCTTTAGTCAACATTCTCTTGTAAATTTGAATAACACGAAACAGTTTACCACATTTATCTTTTTTAAAACAGTTAAACAGATGATTAAACAGACCCACCTAAGCGATCGCGATGGAGCAAATATTATATGGTCATAAATGTCATAATATATAAAACCGTGAAAGATTTTTGCATCTTTAATACAATATAATTTAACGGATTAATTGCTTACTTCATCCATCTAAATAGGCAAGTATGATGGCCACTAGTTATTGTAATAACTAAAGCTAAATTTATAAAACCACATTTTATAAAAAAAACTATTTTCTTAATAGCATTTGGCCAATATCTGCGCAGTGTAATGAACACTCTCCACAACTGCAATAACGACCTACACGCGCTACGCCAACCTGTCAAGTGGAACAGTTGCTACGCCGTAGCAAATATTACGGCGCGTAGCGTCGGGTAATTACGCTACGCTGCAGGAACAAACACTTGAGTGGATAAAGCTTTACGGACGTAAAATAGCGGATTTGTAACACGTGACTTTTGATACACATATTATCAACCACTAAAGTTTTCATAATATTTGAAACCAGAGTTTCATTTTTAATAGATTTGCCCCGGGGTTTTTATGGCCTAAAACCTTCATCGAAATAAAATATCCAACACATTTTTTTTTATAATTCGAACCAGTAGTTCTCTCTCGTTAGGGTAGCGCTTTCTTGCAAATAAACCTTTCAGGCTTATAATATCATAGTATTTGTAAGTAAGTTTTATTAAAAAATATATTTTATGACGCAATGATTAACACGCCAGACGTCCATTGGGAATGTCCCGAGTTCAATTCCCAGCGAGGCAGAAATTTGAATACTAGGATTAATTTTTGTTTCTTGATCTGGGTGGTTTTGATCTTTGTGTGTGTTAAGGTACCAGTGATATAGGAAATCCTTGTGTGAGGTTATGAGCATGAATCGTTAAAGAAATTATGGTTGGGTGCTTTCATTTTTAAGCTTCTTACTATACAAGTATCATCTATCATCATATCATATACATACATCAAATCGTAACAGTAAATATTCAACTGTTGATAAGTTTTTGTGTTATCCTAAACTATTTTATGGTCTTTTTATTAGGTTCCAAAACTGTAACAAGAGATAATAAGCGCGATTAAAAAAGGAGCAGCGATGGGCGCGCGGCGAAACTCGCGGTATCCGACATGGAGATGACGAGTGTAAACGACCGCGTGTACCTCTGACAAAGTAATTTGTTAAGTGCGTATTTATCGCTGCTCTACATGAGGGAAAATATTGCAATTTAATACCATTAAACAAACAATTCTTGTATATACCTTGTATATAATCTGAATCTCAGAAACAACTCCAACGATTTTCATGAAATTTTGTATACAGACGATTTCGGGGGCAAAAAATCGATCAAGCTTGGTTTCATTTTTAGAACTATGTTATCAGCGATAATGACCAAAAATAAACTAAAAAATATGACTCTTCCTGACATCTGTTGTCATAGTATATTTACTATATTTTTTTAAATTAAGAGCCAATGAGCAACGCTTGGTCATCCGGGTACTATTTAGAAATGATAATTAACGATGTCTCCCATCTTCACGCGTGCAGGTCGCTGGCCAGGTGCCCACTTGTTCGCAATTGGCCAGCGTTGTGGACTATAGCTTAAATCCCTCTCACTTCCGAAATTTCCTCTCGCCAAGTTTCTACGCCCAGCAGTGGAATATTAAAGGGCATTTTTTTAATTGACGATGGAACATAATTTCATGCCATGTAATAATTATAAACAAGTAAACATTTATCTTAGTAGCCCATGTCATAGTCCAAGAGAGAGCGAAGCAGAGGTCGTTACACGAAGACACGGCTCGTTGCCTCCTTTATTGCTTCAGGCCCTTTTTATATGGCTTTCGTTTCGTCTCACCAACTTATTTTCGTTACGTGACGATTCATCTTTAAACCTATCAAATCTTAAAAATACCTAAAAAACCGGGAAAACCATTATGTTTTATACCATTTTATTTCATTACTTTCATTGTTAAGGTAGATATACCCTGTGTCGTGAGTACCATGAATACACACAATGACACAAACCCAGACCGAGAACAGAAATTTAAACTCAACATTCAAATTTCTGTTTCGCCGGGAATCGAACCCGGGTCCCTTCGATTGGCAGTCCGGCTTGGTAACCATTGCGCCACGCAGATCGTCAAATTTTATTTATTCAATGACCATACCGTCAGGAAGACCAATAACCCATTGATTGTACCATCAAATAGCGACGAAGTCTTGTCAAAAGGAGTATAGGTCACCCTGCAACCATAAATACATAAATACACTAACTTTCTCCTATAGAGTGAAATTAAGCTACTTCTGGCCAAGGTCCCAGTATTGTATGATACGTAACCGATATTGTTTACATATCTATCCAAGTACCAAGTTCACATATCAATAAAAAAATAATCTCTATGATATGAGTATGACTGTCGTAAGCAACTACAAAAGCCAACAAAAACAATTTATCGGCTCATTGAATTATCTAACAACGAATATATGCCGCGGCCGCTGGGGACTGCCCGGGCATCGCTTCATCTGATAGAAACATCGCTTTAAGGAATAATAAAAGTCTATATCGGTTGTCTATCAGCTCGGGATCTAATAAAACCGATTAATTCCCGCGTTTGCTCACGGGAAATCAGTCCTGTGACTGGCGGCCCATTGTCCTGCCGTGATTGACTTATTAACGTAGAATGAAACTTTTTACAACTAAATTTACAATTTTTGCGGTGTTATCTTTGTTACAGTTTTTTTAGAAACAATATGGAGCGCAATAAATCTAGGCTTAACTGTTTTCAGTATCGAGGCAGGTACATGAAGACAGCTAATTAATGTTTTACTTGGTGTTATTTTATATACAAAAATCTAAATGTATTATAGAAGCTAGAAAAAGTTTTTGAATAACGTTCTTTTTATGCTCTTTTTTTTCAACCTTTTTTATGTCCCACTGCTGGGCACAGGTCTCCCACAAGTGACAGGGATTTAGGCCATAGTTCACCACGCTAGCCAAGTGCGGATTGGTGGACCTCGTGCTCAAAATGCTCGTAAATACTACAAACTACAATAGTATATTTCATTACAAGTGCGGAAAGGGTCATTGCAAGGAGTTCCGACAAATGTCTACCCGAGCCGAGGCGCATCCGAAGGTGAGGGTTGACAGTCGGAACTCCTTCCAATGACGGTTCCGCACGTGTACTGAACAACTATTTTTAATACAGTTGCGAAAAAATGAATCAATTTAATAAAATAATAAAAACTCGCAAAGAACATTTTTGAATAAATAATGTAGTTTAAAAAAACTAAAAAACACGCTTTTGTGAAAATACGAACTAAAAAGTAAAAAAATAAGAAGAAAATGTATTTTACTGTAAAAAAAAGCGTGGGGTGCATGGTGTCAATAGTAACTTAAAAACCACCCCAGAGATTTTTATATGCAGAGATTTTTTTGTTTTGTTCACCCATTCTGAGTAGGCAAGGGCAACTATGTCCATACAGCCAAGTCTTCAGTAGATTTTTTTTATTGATATTAAAAGAAAATATTAATGAGATGAAATGAAATGAAAACTAACCTAACTCATTGAATCAAATCATTAAATCTGATATTGAAACAAATTAGTAGCTTCTTTTTAGAAATATTTACATGAATCATAAAAACTTCTAAAACTTAGTGGTTGGTTTTTTTAATAGACATTATTTTGACAGTTGGGAAACAGAACGCACGAGTTCAGAAAAGGTAAAGAAAAAGCACGAATGTGTAATAGCCCACTTCCCGAACGCTATACGTCCCTGCAATACGCCACTTTTTGAGCAACGGTATTAAAAATATTATTTATGGTACTTTTTTTAATGAATAAATTTATTACCTATAGTACCTTGTTACACAGATACCTACATAGATAATTACATAGGTACCTAACAATATCGTCAACTATTTATCGCGCAAATTAAAATCACCAAAAACTATTGTTTACTTATAAGTTGAAAGGCCGTATTCTCGTCTTCAGCGCTAAGTAGCCATAAATCCGCTCCGAGCAGAACTCCATTAATTGATAAGTGGAGATAACAAGCCGTGAATAGTTCGGGCAGTGGGCAGTACGGTGGGCTGTGTATGTAGGTCGCACATGCTTTTCTATCCACATGAATTAATTTCCACTTTATTTTACCAGCTGTAACTGTGCTTGTACGTACTGTACTTGCATGTACTTTCTGTGCGAATGTGTTTTATTAACAATTCCGACCTTAAATTCCTGTTTAATATCTACCCCACAGTTGTCTTGGCAGCCCATAATAACACTCTGAATCTGTGGTACAGTCTTGTATTGTATTGAAAGCGAATTTGAAGTTTAAGGGAGCCAATCCTGATAACAGAAGAACGCGTGAAAAGTTTGGTTTTAGGCGTGTATGAAATCTTTCCTTTTTATTACTTATGTATTACGATAGATAGATTAGGAATACAAAATATTCACTTAATAAATATGATTTTTCCGGTCGTCGCCTTTAACCTATTGGGCTAAATGTTTTAAGCTGAGAGAAAAAAGTTTATTTAAGCCAAAACTAATTCAATCAGTTTCACAGTACATAGGCCATCGCTTTTTCAGTAAATTGAAATCCTTAGCATTAAAACAATTGGGACGAATACAGGCTAACATTAGGATTAGGTTCCATTGACCCCTCGATCGGCGGGATCGAGACACTTCGATGGATATCGGATTAAGTGGGGCGGCCGACACTTACGAGAGGGACAACTTTGATTAACGGACAATCGGGAGAAATTCTCATTTTATTTTAGCTATCTGTGTTAAGCTTTACTATTCTTTAAGTATTTAGGGAGAGGACTAATTGTGGAATGAATGGAATATTGCTCATTACTGAATGTGCATTTATTAATTATATAGTATATAAATGTTATGTAAAAAGGGTCCTAGATTGGCAATTACGTCAGTTAAAAGCAGTACACATCCTCTTTGACCAGAAGGAGGTTAAAGGTTAAAATACCTGTTCATGCTTGAGAGTCAACCAAAAAGTTCTCAAGAGCATGTGACGTCAACTTACTCGCAACTTCTAGCAAATCTACCTAAAGCTGATAACTTTATTGAACAGACAGAAACAAGATTAAATTTTTATAGGCAAACACATTAATTTTCTTATAATTTTTGAAGCATAGGAGATATTAGTGAATTGTAATCATCATCTCATGTTGCTGAGCTGATGATAAAAGGTAAAATTCTTTCAATATTTCGTTTTTTGTTTAAAAACCTATACTCCTAAGGTCGTCTAACTGTCACCATGTCAAAGTCTGATGATGGGATGCTAGGGAAATCGAAGGAATCACTGAAACTTTATAGGCACACACATTATTTTAGTCATAATTTTTAACATAATACAAATATTCCCGGTAATTATCACCTCATGTTGCTTATCTGATGTTTAAAGGTGCAACTCCTCAACGGTTAGGAAGGTGCAACTCCTCAACGGTTAGGAAGGTGTAACTCCTCAACGGTTAGGAGCTGAAATCAAATTCTTTCAATAATTTTTACGTTCAGATGGACCGATTAGGTATTAGGCTATTTGATTAATATGACTCTAAAAGGTAAATCTCATTAACACTTAGTAGTTAGGTGGAAAAATTTCCAATTATGCTTATTCATAATTATTAAATTAAAATTACTAAAAAGAGTAAAATTAATTTGGTTTTATTCAAAAAAATATAACCAACTTAAAACGGTAAAAAATAAAATTGTTCAGAACCTACTTCTTCTTGCTTATGGTAAGTAATGACTCTTAAAACTATTTTTCTTCTTCTTTCTCTTAAAACTATTGTTCTATTTTTTGTTAACAACTTAATTAATGTAAAACTTCACATCGGCAAAAGGGAAAGCCGATCTCCTGGGTACCCTGTTTGCCTCAAACTCGACTCTGGACGACGGAGGTGCCACACCGCCGACCATCAAGCAGTGTGAGAGCTCGATGAAGGACGTGCGTTTCACTCAAAAGGCCGTCAGACGAGCTCTGCTAGCCCTCGATGTCAAGAAGTCGAGCGGGCCGGATGATATCCCCGCGATCGTATTAAAGACGTGCGCTCCCGAGTTGGCTCCCGTCTTAACGCGCTTATTCTCGCTTTCCTACACCACTAGTATAGTACCGTCTTCGTGGAAGGTAGCCCTAGTACACCCAATCCCGAAAAAGGGTGACCGCAGTGACCCGTCCAACTACAGGCCCATTGCGATAACCTCCCTGCTCTCTAAGGTGATGGAGCGTGTTATAAATACGCAGCTCCTTAGGTACCTCGAGAAGCACCGGTTGATCAGCGATCGTCAGTATGGCTTTCGCCAGGGCCGGTCGGCCGGTGATCTCTTGGTATACCTCACACACCGCTGGGCTGAAGCCGTCGAGGGCAACGGGGAGGCTCTGGCAGTCAGCCTGGATATCGCAAAGGCCTTTGACCGGGTCTGGCACAGGGCCCTTCTCGCGAAGCTTCCATCTTACGGTCTTCCCCTGAGGCTATGCAACTGGGTGGCAAACTTTCTGTCTGAGCGGCAGATTAAGGTCGTTGTTGACGGATGCTGCTCAGATATGAAACCCATTAATGCCGGTGTTCCCCAAGGCTCAGTACTGTCTCCTACACTATTCATTCTGCATATCAATGACATGCTGCAACAATCACGCAGTATACATTGCTATGCAGATGATAGTACGGTAGACGCACTTTACACCTGTCGAGCCAATGCCTCTCGGTCACAAGTGGAGGAAAGTAGAATCAAACTTGTGTCTGAAGTCGAGAACTCTCTGGAGCGGGTCTCGGAATGGGGTCGACTTAACCTTGTCGAGTTTAACCTCACGAAGACACAAGTTTGCGCGTTTACCGCTAAAAAAACCCCATTTGTTATAGCGCCCAAGTTCCAGGGTACCGCGCTCACCGTCGGTGAAAGTGTCGGTATCTTGGGAGTTGACATTACGAGTAAAGTGCAGTACCGGAGTCATTTGGAGCACAAAGCCAAATTGGCGTCCAAAAAGCTTGGTGTCCTCAATAGGGCGAGGCAGTACTTCACTGCGGGGCAACTCCTGACGCTGTACAAAGCCCAGGTCAGACCCCATATGGAGTACTGCTCTCATCTCTGGGCAGGAGCACCAAAATACCAGCTACACCCATTTGACTCAGTTGAAAAGCGCGCAGTCCGAATCGTCAACGACCCAAGATTGACTGACAGGCTAGAACCGCTCAGCTTGCGAAGAGACATAGGCTCGCTCTGCGTGTTCTACCGACTTTACTATGGTGAGTGCTCCGAGGAACTTTTCAGACTAATGCCTACATCACCATTTCATGATTATACCACCAGACGAAGGTTAAAGTTCCACAGGCACCATCTGGACTCGTGGCGGTCCTCCACAGTCCGCTTTGCACGCTCCTTTTTACCACGGACGTGTAGGTTATGGGACAACCTTCCTGCTGAGGCATTCCCAGTGGACTATAACATGGGGTTCTTCAAGAAAGCTGTAAAAATAGCACTCCTCCAAAGCCGGCAATGCTCGGGTGGCTCCCCTGGGGTTGCCCGTGTCCATAGGCGACGGTGATCGCTTAACATCACGCGGCCCGTCTGCCTTTTTGTTCGGTTTACATATAAAAAAAAAAAAAAAACATGAATACTATACAACTTATAAGATTGCAAATTATTGAGACTGATATTACTTTTCGGTCACAACGGTATCCAAAAGTTTCCCTGGATCCAACTTCTACTCCCCTGGGGATGCAACCTATTACTGAACTTTGAAACTTCACGTAAGTCATAAATATCTATTAGTTGCACTTACGATGGAGTGAAGGACCCTTTACCGAGTATTAAAAAACTCATTTTAATGTCAATAACAAAGTAGTACGGTATTATGACTGTTAAAATGATTCTAACATGAGGAATTATCCTTGAATTGTCCGTGACATTCCATCGTCATCATTTTGAACCATGACTACTATATACTTAAATTATGTCATATACTTTATACGGTATTTGTGGGTACCGGCGTTATCCCTGGGATTCTATCATATGATTTAGACTAAGTGGCAATGAGACCACAGCAGAAGTGTAAACTCTTAAACCTAAAAAAGATTTTGATATTCGGTCCATAATTAGCGGATAAATTGGTGTTTATATAAACAAAGTACCTATCGTAAAAATTACATCGCCCAATAAATAAACAAAAAGTAGAAATAAAATTGAAAAAAAATTAAGTTTTTAACAAAAAAATAGAACCGACTTCAAACGGTAAAAAATAAAATTGTTCAGTACCTACTTCTTCTTGCTTATGGTAATGACTCTTAAAACTATTTCTGGAGTGGGGCCCTTAGTAAATGTCGTACCATTCGTTCTAAATTGGCACCGACAGTACAGACAGTGGGACAGTACTTACTTCTTTTTGCTTATGGTAATGACTGTTAAAACTATATTGGAGTCGGTGCCCATTCAGAACGAAAGGTACAATAGATTTACTAAGACAGGACATTTCACTAAGGGCCCGACTTCAAAAATAGTTTTAAGAGTCATTACCATAAGCCGAAAGAAGTAGGTACTGAACAATTTTATTTTTTACCGTTTGAAGTCGGTTCTATTTTTTTGTTAAAAACTTTATTTATTTCACTCTTTTTAGTAATTTTAATAATTCTGTATGTATTAGCATAATTGGAAAAATTTTCACTTAACTTCTAAACTTTAAACAGATTTACCTTTTATAATCATGTTTATCTAATAGCCATCTAAAAGTCTGAAAGACATACTATCAGTCCACCTGAAAGTATAAATTAAAGAAAGATTTGCTCTCAGCTCCTAACCGTTGAGGAGTTGTACCTTCAATCATCAGTTAATCAACAGCAGGTGATAATTACCAGACATAAATATTTGTATAATGTTAAAAATATGACTAAAAGCATGTGTGTGCCTATTAAGTTTCAGTGTTTCCCTCGATTTCCCTAATATCACATCATCAGATTTTGACATGGTAACAGTTGGACCACCTCAGGAATGTAAGATTTCGAATAAAAAACCATTTATTGAAAGAATTTGCTCTCAACTCCTAACCGTCGTAGTACCTTCCATCATCAGTTCAGCAACATGATATGATGATAATTATACAAAAATTCCTGTTTTGCTTCAGTAAAAATATGAAAATCATTTGTTGTGCTGTAAAATTTGAACGTTCCCTTCGATTTCTCCGGGATCCCCTCATCAGACTTTGACTTGGTGACAGTTCCACCACCGGACCACCTCAGGAATGTAAGATTTGGAATAAAAAACTATTTATTGAAAGAATTTGCTTTCAACTCCTCACTGTCGCAGTACCTTCCATCATCAGCTCAGCAACATGACATGATGATTACTATGCACAAATATCTCTTATGCTTCAGAAAGTATAAGAAAATCAATGTGTGTGCCTATAAAATTTGAGGGTTCCCCTCGATTTCCCTGGGATCCCATCATCAGATCCTGATTTGGTGACAATGGGACCACCTCGGGAGTATAAGCATACGAACAAAAAAAGAATTTTGAAAATCGGTCCACAAACGACGGAGTAATCGGTGAACATATATAAAAAAAAACATACAGCCGAATACAGTACCTCCTCCTTTTGGAAGTCGGTAATAACTAACTAATCTAATAACAGAATTGAAAACCTTTCCTTTAGTTCAAGTCCGTGAAAAACCCTAATTACACCCGAGCATTGCCGGCTTTGGAGGAGACCAAAACCTAACCTAACCAAAGTAGAAGTGAGTGAAATATAGATCTAGGCCAGTTTCCGTAGCCAAGACACCGAGCATTGTCTGAGCACGTACAAACGGTGGTTCTTTCACCAATACCAATCTGCAGGGCGGAACTGCAAACAAGCATTTATTGCCGAACATATGCGCTCTTACGAACGTTCAATGATACACATTCCAGTACAAAAGTGTTACTAATATTCCCCTAAAGCGAGTCATATATTAATATTACTAGAATAAATAGATTCCTGAGAGATGTAAAGAATGAACAATTCAGTTCATTACGAAGGGTTCATCCTAAATAAGCCCTTCATACTCATAGCCACACAATAAGGTTCCCTGGACACACACACTAAGACAGAAATATAAACAACCTGACCAACACCTGAAATTTTAATAATGATTTACAGTCATAACCCCACCAATCTACCCTACTGTAGATATACCTTGTGTCGTGGGTACCATGGACACATGCAAAGACGTAAACACAAACACCCAGAACGAGAACAGTAACAGTAACTCATTATTTCAATCTTTACTTCGCCGGGAATCGTACCCGGGACCCCCAATCGGCAGTCTGGCATAGTAACCGTTGCACCACACGGATCGTCATTAAACTCAGCTTAAATTTATACCCATCATTCATATTTCTTCCTCACCGGGCATTGAACTTGAGAATTAATCGACAGTTCGGCATGGTAAATGGTTACCATACAGGTCGTCTGATCAGTAAGCCAATGGACATAGAAATAGGACACTGTCTTAGCGTAAGACTACACTGCGAAGTTCTCTGCTAAGTAAGGGAGTCTTGACCCATAGACAAAAAAATCTTCTCGTGTAACAGATGACAATGGACGACACTGCACGGTGCTATATAACTCGTCCCTGTGATCGCAATCAATATTGTCGAACATTTTATTATCACAGAGACGTTTCTTACTATCGCATTTTGTGTAATCTTTCTTAAGATCGTTATAGTACGTGATATCGTTGAAGTGCTCGTCTATCTCCAAAGTTTCATTGCTTTAGCGACCCGCAAAGTTTTTATAGTTGACCTTATATCAGCTTAGCACAGTTATAGGTTATATCGGTTTACGATTATATGATTTTTCAACGATATGTACAGTTAGAATCTGTTATCATGCCTATAACTTAGCCCAGCCTGTGCTTGTACCTATACGTGAATTGTACAGGAATATTTAATTGATTCGTTTTCTTTTATACTAAATTAAACAATGAAACAGGGCACTTGGTCAATACAAATTACTTTTAATGTAACTTACACACACATGAACGCACATACATCAACACACACAACATGCGCGCATAGTCACACACACACGCACACACACACACACACACACACGCACGCACACACACATACACACATGAGCACACACACGCAATCGTGCACGCACATACAATCACTATATTTTATTGTTAAAAATGTTAATTTAATGTTGTTGTGTTGTATTATTAGCTAAAATATTGTCTTGTACTTGTAAAGTCTATAATCATGGTGACATTTGTGTTTAATGATCACAGCAACGTAGAGATATTAACGCAATTTCAAGGTAGCCCAAACCTAACTAAGTAAAGTCATATTTTGAAATCGTACGCAATTCTCCTGCTAAAGTCTTCTACTACTAAAAGTCCTCTACTAAAGTCCACAGGAAGGCGCGTCATTACAGTCATCGACACAAAAAAATAGTAAGCTATATCAAGGCAGAAATAAGTGTTGAAGACGACGTCGAAGTATGAAAGTTTTATTACCTACATACAAAGGTATCTAAAATAAAGAGATTTTTTAAATTCATTCTCACTATGTTCAATATTGTCATAATTTTATACAGAGTATAATTTTTCATGGGCTGCTGGATGGATGGGATAATTTTTCATGTTTAGCTCTACTATTACCTAGAGTTGGCTGGGAGAGAATTCATTAGGCATTAAACACGTCTGGTATCCTTATATTAAGCTAATACAAGAAGATTCAATAAATGAAAACAAACGTAAGTAACACGCGTTTACATTAATGTACTTGCGTGAAAAATCATAGTTACAACAGTGACAGAGCTATCTCTTCTGTACACCACTGCACAAGACACAAATTCCACAACATAATATTGTACGAGCAAGACGTAACAGTAAATCAAATACTGGTGTTCCATCTGTGGTCCCGACGCCGCGGCACTTCTCGGAACTTGGAATGGGATTGCAGTAATAGTAACCAACTAGTAACGTAAGTAAGTAATAAATAGTAACGTAAGTAAGTAATAGTAACACATAAATAGTAACCAACTCCATCGACGCTCTACGGATTACCATATTACTAAATTATAGTTGACAAAAGGTTGTGATGAAATCAAATTGTAAAATGAAATTAATTTGTTTAAATCTTGGATACTAACATACATTAATGTTAGTAACTATCCGCTTTAGTTGCACTTAGGGTATATGAACTGAGAGAGAGACCAAAAAGGGTGGAAAATAATTTCACTTTAAAATAAATTCTAAGCTGTAATGATTTTTAAATGCATTAAGGGGTTGGTACCTTTTAACTGCAAGAATATTTTTTTAATTAATTAAATTAAAATTATTATTATCATATTGTTAAAAATAAACAAAAGCAGTTTAATGTAGGCTATATGTTGGCAAAAAACGGCAATAAGTACAGTATTATGTATCCAACGGGAAGAAGATATTAAGATAAAGATGAAGATAAGATAAGATATAAGACACAAAACCGAATTGAGTAGCGTGAAATAAAGATGAATAAACGGATATTGGTACAAATTATTTCATCAGAACTGGGCCAGTGGGAGTGTGCTTGTGTGCGTGATTGGTTGATAGTTTGTATACTTACTAGTTTAAATGATTTTATAGAACTTATCTGGTATTTTAAAGATATCAAGCGTGTATATTTACGTGTTTGGGGACTGCGGAACACTTTGTGGGCATTCCATCACACAATAACCCAATGTTTACCGGATGTTCGCTGTTTTCTCTTTGATTTACCACGGGCTCGGATAAGCTTTGATAGATGACTCTTGTAGCTGTCCACAACTTGTGGACTGTTTTCTATGTTTATGTGTCTTTCAGAAACTTTAGAGAATGAACTGAGTATTTAAAGCTAGCAAGTTTACTTATTTCTGCACAAAAAAATATTGTTCTCGATTATGCAACGTCCACGATACGTATGTTATAAGTTATAAAGTGATAGATAGCCTAGATAAAAATACTCTGCGACATTTCAATATAAGAGACTAGCGGCCGCGGGCCGCCAGCGACTACGTCCGCGTGACCTTTGGTATTAGTCATAGCATATGTTATATAGCCTAAAAGCTTCCTCGATAAATGGACTATCCAACACAAAGATATTTTTTCAATTCGAACCAGTATTTCCTGAGATTAGCGCGTTCAACCAAACAAACTGTTCAGCTTTTTATATTAGTATAGAAGCGCTACATAGATGTCGGCAGTCGCCTTATTTTGCTAAGGTTTTGTATATTTTGTATGAAGGATTTTTTAAATATTTTAATATAAAATATAGCCTAAATTATTATAAACTTGTTAACGGAAAATTAAGAGATATTAGTAAATATAGAAACTCGTGGAGTGACCGCTCGCTTCTATTTAATTCTCTTCTTATCGACCACATGATACATAATTATTAAAATTACTAAAAAGAGTGAAATAAATAAAGTTTTTAACAAAAAAATAGAACCGACTTCAAACGGTAAAAAATAAAATTGTTCAGTACCTACTTCTTTCGGCTTATGGTAATGACTCTTAAAACTATTTCTGGAGTCGGGCCCTTAGTAAATGTCGTACCATTCGTTCTAAATTGGCACCGACAGTACAGACAGTGGGACAGTACCTACTTCTTCTTGCTTATGGTAATGACTGTTAAAACTATATTGGAGTCGGTGCCCATTCAGAACGAAAGGTACACTATATTTACTAAGACAGGACATTTCACTAAGGGCCCGACTTCAAAAATAGTTTTAAGAGTCATTACCATAAGCCGAAAGAAGTAGGTACTGAACAATTTTATTTTTTACCGTTTGAAGTCGGTTCTATTTTTTTGTTAAAAACTTTATTTATTTCACTCTTTTTAGTAATTTTAATAATTCTGTATGTATTAGCATAATTGGAAAAATTTTCACTTAACTTCTAAACTTTAAACAGATTTACCTTTTATAATCATGTTTATCTAATAGCCATCTAAAAGTCTGAAAGATATACTATCAGTCCACCTGAACGTATAAATTAAAGAAAGAATTTGCTCTCAGCTCCTAACCGTTGAGGAGTTGTACCTTCAATCATCAGTTAAGCAACAGCAGGTGATAATTACCAGACATAAATATTTGTATTATGTTAAAAATATGACTAAAAGAATGTGTGTGCCTATTAAGTTTCAGTGTTTCCCTCGATTTCCCTAATATCACATCATCAGATTTTGACATGGTGACAGTTGGACCATAAGTTGGAATATAAGATTTCGAACAAAAAACCATTTATTGAAAGAATTTGCTCTCAACTCCTAACCATCGTAGTACCTTCCATCATCAGTTCAGCAACATGATATGACGATGATTATACACAAATGTCTGTTTTGCTTTGTAAAAATATGAAAATCATTTGTTGTGCTATAAAATTTGAATGTTCCCTTCGATTTCTCTGGGATCCCCTCATCAGACTTTGACTTGGTTACAGTTGGACCACCTCGGGAATGTAAGATTTCGATTAAAAAACTATTTATTGAAAGAATTTGCTCTCAACTCCTCACTGTCGCAGTACCTTCCATCATCAGCTCAGCAACATGAGATGATGATTTCTATGCGTAAATATCTCTTATGCTTCAGAAACTATAAGAAAATCAATGTGTGTGCCTATAAAATTTGAGAGTTCCCCTCGATTTCCCTGGGATCCCATCATCAGATCCTGATTTGGTGACAATGGGACCACCTCGGGAGTATAAGCATACGAACAAAAAAAGAATTTTGAAAATCGGTCCACAAACGGCGGAGTAATCGGTGAACATATATAAAAAAAAAAATACATACAGCCGAATACAGTACCTCCTTCTTTTGGAAGTCGGTAAAAAATTACAAAAAGATTAAATTTATTATTCCGATCTAAATCATAATTGAAGTTTATGCCGCGTATTGTTTAAATTGACAAAACTCTTTTGTTTATGGACCGATTGAAATGAAATACCGCTAAATGTTACGGTAAGTCATTCAACAATATATCATTAAATCTGCATTCAAATAATAAAATATTAAGTTATGGTTAATCATTAAATTTTAATCTAAAGTTACCAGCTTTTGAATCCTTTTTATTTGCTACCAAGGGATGATTTGTGAAAAAACTTAAATATTTGTCTTATTATTTTCAGTAACGATTACAAATACAAAATATCAAGTGAAATAATTTGTCCAAAAAGATTATATTCTATTCATCAAGTCTCAACACTCAATTTTTAAAAAAATTCGAAAAAACACTTAAAATGTCTAAAAACAGACAGACAGACAAGAATTTCAAAACTATTTTTTTCTGTTACTTATAAAACTACAAAGAACTATTTTTTATTTATTTATTTGTAATGGACAGAATTGACCCTACTTACAGCTTTATTATAAGTATAGATGGAAGACATTTTCTAACAGCCAATAATTTATCATTAACTACAAACCCATGTGCAAATTTTGTTGTGTATTCTTTTCTTTTGTATGTTTCTCTCCACCTGAATGTTTATATGAAAAATTAATAAATAAATAAGTTTGGTATAGAGATAGAAAAAAATGCAATTATTAAGCGCATCATATCATATATGATGAAAATCAATCCAAGATCATGAAAACATTTATTTCATTTCACTACATCTCTTGCTACTATAACGTAGCAGTACATACAATAAATAATTCTCCAACTCATACTTACAATCAAGTTGAGCGTTTCACCAATAGTTGTTGTAGGGCGAACGTGCCGACGTGCGCGGGCCACATATTACGAGCTACTTATATGATGCGGAAAATTGTCGACATATACCTTTAAGAGGTTCATATCGTAATAGAAAAAAAACTGATATTTCAACTACACTCGGAACGGCAACTTCCGGAACTTTCAGAACGGATACTTAATCCCAAAATTCAATGAGGAAAAAAAATTCCGATATCCAATTAATACCCTGAAATACCCTATACCCGAAAATACCCGATGCAACTATGTATTACTGTAAGAAATATACAAGAACAGCTTGAAGACTAGTTATAGTTTTAGTTTTGTCTTCTTATGAACATTTCTATAGTTTGCTACTGAACTAAAAAACAAATCCCAAAATAAAACAACAACTATCCTTACAAATTTTGGTCAGACTACACTACAATTAAACCATCAGCTGTCTTTAAAACATAAAAAGTACCATTCACCAAATGACTGTACACAACTTTTAGTAGTTAAAAGCAGTTGCCAGCTTTGCGTCGCTTGTTTGTTTTTGTAGCGCGAGTACGCGCGAAACAGATAAAGACATTTTCCGGTACAATAAGCAGCACGTTTTCCGAAACAGACCTTTACGCAACCATACCATTTATTATTACATTACCATTTACGCAAACCGGAACCAATCCACACTCATGCCGAAATTGAGTTAAGTACACAGAAAAGCTTAAAATTGCACCTTTTATCGACCCTGTAAAGATCAAAATGATCTGACAATTTTGACAGAACAAAACAATTTCATGACATGTTTACCAATCCATCAGTTGTCTAATACATTAAACAGCTTTTTCTCAAAACTATCATCATCATCATGTGTTGGTTGGTTCCGGTTTGCATAAATAGGTCCAAACGATCGTATACGCGCCGAAAAAAATATTTTTAAGAATTACGTATAGGACAACAGCTCGCCGTAACGCACCTACATGCGCTTTCAAATGCGCTGGCCTGAAACCGCTCAAAAATAAGACAACATGACAATAAGACTTCTAGTAACAAGAAACTTCTACATTTAGCCAAACGAGAAGGACTTCGAGTTGTTGGACACAGTCGCCAGGTTTGTGCGAAAGTATTAAAAGAAAGTCTGGCGCCAGTCGCAGCCTCAGATTGTAAGCTACAAGATGTTCCGCCAAATTGCGGTTCACAGAAATGGCTACTAGTAACTACATTTTTTCTTTGTGTTTTCTTTTGTGCTTGATTAAACTTTGTTACGGTCGCCTGCGTTGAAATGTTTTTGAAACTAATAAAAACTATAACTTGCAGTGGTTTCTCTTCAGCTCCTAAGTTTAAAACGAGCAGTTGAAAATTATTGTTGCGGGTGTTTCATCTCATATTTATAAGTTAAGAAGATGAAACAAATATGTGTATACAAAATAAACTGTTTCTAATTCCTTAAAATGTATATTTATACTAAATCTTTTCTACTTTTGTGTTCTTAAGAAAAAAACAAAAATTTTAACTGTCACCAAACGACTTTTTACCAAATGTGGCGCTGTAGCATCGTGCGAAATAAATAAAATATTCAGCCAGGTTGCGTTTCACAGAAAACTGTCAACTTTCGACATTAAATTGTTGATATCAGAGTTTAAGAGAATGAATCAAAAGAAACTGTGGCGTCACCAGTTTCCTTCTAATTGTAGTCGGCACCAAGATGTTCCGGGAAAATGCCTTCTACAAAATAATACCATTCCTTTGTATTTTCTTTTGTACTTGATTAGCTTTTGTTTCAGGTAGCTGCCTTAAACATAATTGTTGCGGTCAGTTTTTGAATGTTGAGTTTCAAACGAACATTTTGGTCAAAAAATTTAGATTTTGTTTTCGATTTTAATCATTTTAAATTATCATAAGGAGCAGCGATGGCCGAGTGGTCAAAACCGCGGTCTTCAACGCGACCGATCCCGGGTTCAAATCCTCGGCGTGCACCTCTGACAAAGAAATTTGTAATGTGCGCATTTATCCCTGCTCCACGGTGATGGAAAATATAATTTAATAATATTTAATTGATTACGATGTTTTCCATCGCCGTGCATGCCTGAGAGAAATTCATAATTTCTCGAAAGCATGACGTCCACCAATCCGCACTTGGCCAGCGTGGTGGACTATGGCCTAAATCCCTCTCACTTGTGAAAGGAGACCTGTGCCCAGCAGTGGGACATAAAAGAAAGGTTGAAAAAAAATTTATCATTATAATTGACATTTAAAAAGATATTATAAAATTAAAGAGGATTATATCATTGAAGCCTTCATGTTCCATAAACAAAAAAGAAAGAT
The DNA here is from genome assembly GCA_911387765.1 of Pyrgus malvae. NCBI lineage: Eukaryota > Metazoa > Arthropoda > Insecta > Lepidoptera > Hesperiidae > Pyrgus > Pyrgus malvae. The sequence continues at coordinate 29,824,357 of OU426950.1, forward strand.
AATCACACTTTCACATTTAAAATATAGTAAGGACTAGCGGCCGCCCGCGACTTCGTCCGCGTGACCTTTGGTATTAGTCTTAGCATGATTTTATATAGACTAAAGCCTTTCCCGATAAATGGACTATCCATCACAAAAATAATTTTTCAATTCGAACCAGTAGTTCCTGAGATTAGCGCGTTCAACCAAACAAACTGTTCAGCTTTATATATTAGTATAGAGATGCACCATATAGATGTCAGCAGTCGCCTCGTTTTGTTAAGGATTTGTATATTTTGTATGAAGGATTTTTTTAAAGATTTTAAGATGAAATCTAGTCTAAATTATTGAAAACTTGTTATCGGAAAATTAAGAGATATTAGTAATTATAGAAACTCGTGGTGTGACCGCTCGCTTCTATTTTATTCTCTACTTATCGACCACGTGATACATAAAAATTACAAAAAATTAAATTTATCATTCTCTTGCTTTCACAAAGACTCCACAAATGTTTGATTTTCTTTAATACGAGTAGATACAATGTGCATATCAATCGGCATTGGATCAGCGTGGTTACATAATCTTCAGGCCCCTCCAATAACGGGCTGCTGCGGGACGTTAAAAGGATGCAGCTACATATTTAACTTGTATCGGTAATGGTTTTCGGAACTATACATTACTTTATAATTTTGATTTCATTTTAAATTATTAATTATCGTTTTCTAAACAGCTTTTTACAAAACTTTCATCTATCTACGAAAGCGTTTTTGAAGTTTATGCCGCGTATTGTTTAAATGGACATAATTTTTTTCGGTAACTCATTCAACAATACATTTATATCAGCAAATCTGCATTTAAAGAAGGGCAAAGAATTTTGGAATAAAATATTAAGTTATGGTTAATCATTGTAAGAATCGTGAGTGTACACTAACATTGTAGTTATTATATATTACACGATACGACTGTACTCACGTTACTGTAAAATGTCACCATCACTATCTTTATATCATATCTCGACAAAATAACGTTTACCTGCAACCATTTTTTACGTCCCACTGCTGGGCACGGATCTCTCCCCATTACTGGGGAGGCCTGGAGCTTACTCCACCACGCTGCTCCAATGCGGGTTGGTGGAGATGCGGGTTAGTGGCCAACCCGCTGTCGGATGTTTTCATACCACCCGACCTAAGGCCTCCGACAAGGTTTAACGACTGTTACCTATCGTCAACAACCGGGACCGACGGCTTAAAAGCGGAAAGTGTTCAATCCCTTCCTTTGCATAGATTTAAAAAGAAAGTTAAACAAGTCCTGTGCCGCAAGGCTTATTACGATCTTAAGGACTATTTAATTGATAAAAAAGCTTAGGATTGAGCCGTAGTCCCACAAGGCTGTTTCTATAACTGATGTAATAAACTTAAATCAATCAAACGGCCAATGTTAACAGGTGGCTGTGGGACGACATTGACACATGCGGTAGCTGTCACGTATGTTCCTTATCTACCCATAGCTACTCTGTAAGAAAGGTAACTACTGTATACCTCATATTTTAAAACAGGGCTGAAGTTTTTCTCAGTCTGCTCTTTTCTTCAGCTCAGCATTGCCTAAGCGCACCCAGAGCAGACAGAACAAAAAAAAACGTTCACTAAGAGTTTGTAAATGAACCGTACAGTGAATAAAGAATATTTCATTTCATTTAACATGCCCTCCGAAGCATGAAACCGCGCATGAATTTTTTTGCCACTAGCGGTCCCCCATCTCACACCCGACCACGCCCGTTTGGCTTGATCGCATAGATCGCTTGCGTTCTACGCTAAGGGCATAAGAATAAATAATACTACATAGAACGGAATCTCCTTTGACCGCCATCGATATGCCGCAATTTGTATACCTACTTCCCTCTTCACCCCGTTACGCCCCTCTGTCGCCCAGGCGTGCTGCCAGGGCTGTGAACTGTTAGTAATGCTTATGTCTAAAGATAATATCGCAAAAATATAAGTTTTTCTTTACTTAAAAATCATAATTTAATTTAGTATTACAAAATATGAGAATGATAAATACTTACCTACTCTATAAATACTTAATAAGTTATAAGTACCATACCAAATAAAATTTAAGTAAGTATTATTTACCTACATAGGTGTAAGTACTTACGTAGTGTAGGTTTAAAATAAACGAATTACATATTAAGTATAACGTGCGTGCGCCAGTGCCGCGGCGCCGCAATCGCGAGGCAAAACAATCGAGAAAGGTTCAATGACCGATGGCGGGGGCTATTAAAAAATATTTTGGCGACATGTTAAAATGCTGTAGTTATCTAATATTTTTTTTATAATTGAGTGAAAGTGAAACAATTGGCTACACAAAAAGAACTGGTCATATCCTTTTGATAAATTAGGTACGGAAAAGGAATAATATTTAAAAAATATTACTTATCTCGCATCATCTTTGGGCAAACTAAAAAAACTTAAGTTTGGCATTGTTTTAGAATTGTTTGTACAACCAAACACACCACATTAACTTGGCGCCGTTATTGTAATTGACGCGCCCGTCCGAGACAGCCCGTCTTCAGTAGTCGGTTTAGCCGAAATTAACGTGTAGGCTAATATCGTGACCTTGAGCCCGTTCGGAGCGGGAGTTTCCGTTCTACGTAGTATTATTTATTCTTATGCTAAGGGTGCGTTTCCACTGACGCGGAGCTGGACGGAGAGGAGCGGAGAAGAGCGGTGAAAAGTGGTGAGTGTTTCCACTGAAGCGGAATAGTGCGGAGTAGTGAAGCGGAGATATCCGCACCCTAATGCCCGCTATCCTCCGCTCCGCATCGCCTCATTGTATTTTGTATGAATATCCGTTTAGCTCTTCTCGACTTCGCTCGTGCTATTTCCATTGAAGCGGAGCGGAGATTTCGAGCATAGTGATTGGTCAATTCATGCACCACTAAGCACCGCTCAGCCCAGCTCCGCGTCAGTGGAAACGCACCCTGACCGCCGGGCCATGCGCGCTTCATGTCTGTATATTCCGATATATTTATACAATGTAATACAGTTTCTTAGGAAACGCACACAAAGTCAATAATACTGCCACAAACTTAGTAAAACAAAATTCGTGAGTTTCAAATTCAAAATATTTTATTCATTTTTGAAATATCATTAATTTTCTTAAAGTATGGCGTTATCGGCTCTAGGTGTCCTTATGGGCAACATTCTTGGATCAATTTACAATAGAGAAAGATTTAAATATTTTTTCCTTTTACCTACGTATAAAAAAATGCGTATTTTAAATATGAATCAACGTTCTAGTAACTTTACTTCAATTATTCAGTGGAGTGCCTCGCGCCATCCGTTCTCAATCTCGTCGCGACCCCTGCAGCGCTCAGTCTAACACATCTCATTCAGCAGCGTAATGCCCGCTTTATAATAAATATTCACGGGATAGCTCAGTTAGTATGGAAGATCCGTCGTTCCTCCCACTGCGATGTGTGCGCCCAAACTGACAATCGCGCCGGTGATTTCTCTGAGAACGCCCGCTTCGCAACTTCTATGCGAATTTTGTATTCTAAGGACTGTTTAGAGCACTACTCTGGGACTAGGTCCACGATCTAATATTGCTACATTTAGGTACAAGTTTGTTGCTACTTTTTATACACAACTAGTTATTTACTTGTGGTTATGTGTGTACTTGTTATTTTTTGATAAAGCATATATACATAATTGTTATAAAAGTACAAAGAGCAAAATAAAAAATCTGGTAAACCTAGTCAAGCTGCACCTGAAGGTAAGAAAAAATAACTGAAATACCCAGACTGTAATCATTTGAATTTATTACATACAAACAAAGGTCTCCACCAACCATCGAGATATATGTACCAGCATTGTAGCAACGTATTAAACTCTAGTGTTATAATGAGTAGAGATCTGTGCCCAGCAGTGGGACGCAAACAGGGTGACAGCCATAAACAAAGAATTAAAATCATGTCTACTCTAACAGTAACTCGGTCTCATATGGCTGAGCAAATTCTTCTCAACTAATACAGACAGTAATAATAATTCTAATACTGTTCAAGACAGAGGAGCGGGAACTTCGCGTTCTTCCCAATTAGTTTACACTGAACATAGAGTCCGCACGAACTTCTGCCACTTCGCTATCAAGTTTCGCGACTCGCTTGCTGCGAGATATATTTCTTGAACTTTCTGTTACAAAATAGGAGTCCTGTTCTCGCATAATACTGTAAAAAGTCGCAAAAAATTCAGGCTCTATACAACAATTCCTTATTCATGTTTATAAAAGTGAATAAGGGATTCAAAGACAACAGGCAAAGACATCTAAACAAGTAAGTTAGCATTTTAATAAAAAATAGCCTTTAGAATATTCCTTTGCTGAATTTTTATCTAGGATCTATACAGAGCCTACAGTGGTTGCTAACCCAATCGATTAATTCAATTTTTGTCCGTTAGGTAAAAGATTTAAAGGTACCAGTATGAAGCATAATTTATCATCAATCTCTTAAAATTAAGCTAATTTTGGTCTCAGTAGCCTGTTTCGTCGCTCCATACTTCATACTAGAACGTCAGTATTAGAGGTTCATGGGTCACTACTAAGGTGCACCCCGTCAGCCGTGAACAGATCCCTTCACCCCCTCACCTCTCCCTCCGACACTGTTTGATTTTAACTCAAAAGGCTCTGCTTGCATTCGTCAATCCGATACGTTCGGACCAAATCGGAAAGCTCCGACACTTGACAACATGTTGAACACTGCTCCTCTTTTTGGATTGAAGTCGTTTTGCAGACGAGTATTGTTTTTAACCATCACGCGAAATATTTCAGACACATCTTTTCATAAAATTTGACATAAAATATTATGTTTTCAACTTAGTTTATAAAAACCAAAAAACTTTCGAAGCACATCAAACTAAAAAAGTGAAAAATAATCCTTAATATAAGCAGAAAATAATAATGAACAAAAAATACAAGTTATATTGTGAAAAAAGTGTGGTATGCTCGATATGCAAAAAATATGGCACAGAGCGCCCCACGCTTATTTAAAACTATAATATATTTATTTTTCATTTTTTAGTTTGATTTATTACAAAAATATTTTTCTTCAAGTTCTCGGAATTATTGTATTGCCCACCGATTCTTGATAAGTGTCCAAAGTTTTAATTAAATCTGTCCGTTGAAAATGGGTTCAAATCGAGTCCAAATGAGGTTTTCAAACAAGCTCACAAACCCACAGAAAAAACAAACTCACAGTTACAAAGAAACACAGGTGAAGCTAATATAAGCGTATTTAAAACACTTATATAGCATAATCCAATGGTAGCTAACAATATTTCGCTGTACTATGTTCTACTGTGCCTACTTCAAACAAAATGTGTTCGTTGCAGCATATAGCCTTGCGATGTTTCTTACAACCGTTTATCTAGTACTACGAGTGCATTTTTTTCAACCTTTTTTTTATGCTGGGCACAGGTCTCCTCTCACAAGTGAGAGGGATTTAGGCCATAGTCCACCACGCTGGCCAAGTGCGGATTGGTGGACGTTATGCTTTCGAGAAATTATAAATTTCTCTCAGGCATGCACGGCGATGGAGAACATCGTTATCAATAATTAAATATAACGATATTTTCCATCACCGTGGAGCAAACATAAATGCGCACATTACAAATTTCTTTTTGTCAGAGGTGCGCGCCTAGGATTTGATCCCGGGATTGGTCACGTCGAAGACCGCGGCTTTTTACCACTCGGCCATCGCTGCTCATTCTCATCTGCTCATCGAGTACATATTAAATAATGTAAATGGCATTGAATTGCTACTTCAGGCGTGGTCACAGGTACCTGTGATAACTATTTTTAAGTAACATAGCAAATATTGATTTCGCTTGCCATTATGATTTAAATTATTTATTTCGCGAAGAAAAATAGAATTGTGATTCTCCATTAAAATAGCATTACGAGGAAAACTAATAAATCTTTGCTTATTTATTCTCCAAGATTGCAATATTTTGTGCCAGCCACGGCATTCAGCTGCGAAATATTTCAAAGGGAATGTTGCAGAAATTTCATCGCTTTTTTATCCAGCCCGAAGCGCGCTGCCAATCTGCCTGCAATCTGCCGTCCTCAGATTAATCTTGATGCTGGCTGCGACAGTGTTTAGATGATGCAAACTGCGGACACCATAAAGATGCGGCAAATAATCTGACTAAATACATTGATAGTAATTTTAGTTAGGTTTCTATACCTTAAGATTATTTTGTTTGTCCGTGTATCCGTAGTGTTGTATAAAAACGAGTGAAAAAATTAAATCAATTAAGAAAGTCTAAAATCCACATTTTATACCTCTATCTGGTAAAACTAAAAATTGTAGCTTATATTCATTTTCTGTATAGATTTGTCGACTGGGTTCGATTCCTGGCGAAACAGTCTGGGTGTTTCTGTATTTGTGTGTGTCCATGGTACACACGACACACGGTATATGTAATCTATTGAGGGGCTATGAGCGTGAATAATTATCTTTTATCGTTATCTGTATACGAATAGATTCCTGTATCTCGGGAGCTCGAAAAGAAGCGCATCGTGGAAGGTGTACATCCATGTCCTGTGGAAAATATAAATAATTCCTCTGATCTTTTTTTACTAATTTACAATCTGTGTTTCCCATATAAAAAAATAAAAATAACTGCCCACAGTAAACCAAAGTGGGTATCACGAGGAATCAGAACATGTAGCAAACGTAAGCGACAGCTGCTTTGGAAATACAGGATTGAACGTAGCTATATAGCCAAAATGAATTATAAGACGTATGCCAAACGTCTGAAGTCGATTGTTAACCTTACTCAGAAAGCACAAAACAATTTTTATATAAATTCGGCAACCAATAAATCAAAAGCAACATGGGCAATAATTAACAAAAATAAATCTGTGAAACCCAAAACTGAAATATCTAGTCTATGTTTTAATGGAAATACTATCAGTAAGCCTGAGGCAATCGCGTCAATTCTTAATAATCATTTTATAGATATCGAAAAAAACCACAAATGTAACGTTGGAATAGCATCCCAAATCCAATTTTCTAATATTAATTCCATTTTCTTACCCCCTATTGTACCTAAAGATATACAATCAATAATAAAATCCTTGAGAAACACAACAAGCTCAGGTTATGACGACATAATAATCAAAATTATAAAAATAGTGTCGGATATAATATCTCCAATACTGAGTCACATATTTAATATATGTATAACAACTGGTACGTTTCCCCATAAACTCAAATTTGCAGTGGTAAAACCATTATTTAAAAAAGGCGATCCGTCCAGTCCAAATAATTACAGACCAGTAGCGCTACTACCCGCCTTCTCGAAAATTTTTGAAAAGTATATGTACAACTGCATGTACTCATTTTTTGAAAAGAACTCAGTGTTGTGTTGTGAGCAATTTGGTTTTCGGAGAAACATGAATATAAACATGGCAATCTACAATTTATTGCTAAAAATTATGACCAATTTTGACAAGAAAAAACATGTTGTTGCATTGTTTATGGACATAACAAAGGCATTTGACCATGTAGATCATACTATATTACTAAATAAACTCTATAACTATGGTATACGTGGTCAAGCATATGAAATAATAAAGTCTTACCTCAAAGAGAGAAAGCAAGTTACACAAATATCAAAAATATGTGTGAAAACAAAAAATGAAATTTATTATAAATCTGAGGCCAGGACTGTTTCATATGGTGTACCGCAAGGCAGTATACTGGGTCCGCTTTTGTTTTTAATTTATATAAATGACCTTCCTAAAATCATTAATCACTCTATGACATTATTTGCAGATGACAGCACGGTTATAATAAGCAATACCAATATTAATAATTTAATAAATGATATAAATGACTCTCTGACAAAAATTATTCAATGGCTTAAGCATAATAATCTAAAAATCAATATTTTAAAAACAAATTACATTAATTTTAAGAATAGAATAAATAAAAATGACATAAGTAATCTAAAAATCACTCATTCTGGTACGGACATTAATAAAACAGATGAAACAAAATTTCTAGGACTTCAGATTGATCAAAGATTGAATTGGAAATCGCATATTGAGCTGATTAGTGGGAAATTAAGCAAATATTCTTATGCTCTACGTAAATTAAGAAATATTGTTAGCCTAGATACAATTTTAACGGCATACCATGGTTTTGTAGCATCAACATTACGGTACGGAATAATATTTTGGGGCAATGCTACAAACAAAGAGATCGCTTTCAAAGCACAAAAACGATGCATAAGAGCAATTTTTAATCTGAAACAAAGAGATTCGTGTAAGCCATATTTTAAGGAATTCAATATTTTAACATTACCATCATTATATATTTATGAATGTGCAATATTTACTAAACGGAATTATGAATTGTTTCAATATAGGACTAGTGCACGGTTAAAAAATACCTTGTCAATAATGCATGCGAATAGTCGTTGGTTTAGAAAAAGTTTTTTCGGAACAGCACCCAATATATTTAATAAATTACCGAAAGTTATTCGAGAGATCAACGACATAAATGTGTTTAAGGTGAAGCTTAAAACATATTTGCTAAACAAGTGCTATTACAGCACAAACGATTTCCTCAGTGAAAGAATAGATACTAACTTGCAATAAAGGCACACATTGACATTGTTAGGATCTGATTTGCAAACAATTTCTTGTAGTAAAACATTTAAAACTGATTATATTAAGGACAAAAAAAATTCAAATATTGACATTCCAATGAATATATAACATGACATTTAATTTTATTTATATTGTGTGTAATAATTAAATTATAAAAATGACGAGAATTTTGTGTATGTATGTATATGTTTTTTTAATTCTTAATTCGTAATTAATTCCATTTAATAATAATAAATTAATAATTAAACATTTTTGACATTAGAAAATTTGTAAATTTGTATATTGAAAATAATATATTTGTATGCCCACCGTGGCAGGATAAGCGATAGTAACAATGTAACATTCAAACCATCTTTGTAACCTTATTCAACAAATAAATGTGATTATGATTATGATTATGATTATGATCCGGGAACAAACTTCTACTTCTTATAAAATAATTCATATCCCATGTTACATTAAAAAGTCACTGCTACTCATGATTAGTAATAATAAAAAACTTAAAAAGTTAGGTAAAAACTACTTTGCAACAATCCGCATTCAGAACGTATGATAGTGTATACTTTTTTCATGCAATAGCCATAAAGTATACAGCATCATACGTTCTGATTGCGGATTGTTGCAAAATAGTTTTTACCTAACTTTATAACAATGGAGTTCCGCAGAGTAACGCCTGATTCTATTAATTTTAAAATACTTAAAGCTATTTGCAGGTCTTAAATAATTCAACTGTAACCTCCCTAAATGAACAAAACGCGCGTGACCAACACAACCATGAACATTATTCTCAAATATCTTAAAAATGTCGCAATATCACAGAATACCAGACAAATTACTCTTTAAGTACTCTTTAGTATGTTAATGTAAAATACGCCCTCCGGTTAAATCTTAATACATTCTTTTGAGAAAGCTTATGAGTTTCTGCTTTGAAGATAAAATATGCGGTGAATTCGAAAACCACTGCTCGCGTTATGTTCATTATTTGAGAGTCAAGCTGAGACCAGTTGTATGTTTTTCTTGTTTATTGCTGGTTATATAATAAGGATCTCGGCATAAGATGTATAATTATTATTTATTGTTATGGTCTCGGATTCGATTCCCGGCGCGGTGGGAAAGAAATTTAAAGGATTTTGGTTGATAAATATTATTATTGCATGTTTTTATGTTTATTGCTAGTTATATAATGAGGGTCTCGGATTCGGCGGCGCAGCTGGGCAGAAAGAGTGATATTTTTTATATTGATTGATAAATATTATGATCAGTGTGTGCGTTTCTGTCCTGTGTTTGTATGTGTCCATCATCCATGGTATCCCTGGAGGAGGTATCCTCATATTGAGTCTAGAGTTAGGAATGTATTTTTTTTATTTGTTGTCGTTAAGTACCTACGCACCTCATGCTGTTTTTACATCTAAAATGATGCTGACTTAAAATTTTAACGCAAATATTTTATTTTGGCGGCGCGGCGTAAATGGCGTGTAATAAATGGAGCGGCAAATGAGTGGCAGATTAGCGCGCGTTGTTCCGCCATTCCGCCATTTAGTCATTTGGCCGCCGCCAATCGACGTCCAGTTGTGACAGTCAAGCTATAAACAAACTATCTGATATTATTTTTATAAAAATATGTGTCGCAAGTAACAACTTGCGATAACAATCAGAACAAATCGTAAAAAGCAAATACTTGTGAATTACTTACGTGAAGGAGATAACTCGCGTGGTGCAAGAGTTATCATGCCGGACTGCCAATCGAGGGGTCTAGGGTTCGATTCCCAGCGAAACATAAATTTGAATGATGAGTTTAAATTTCTGGTCTCGGTCTAGGTGTTTGTGTTCCTGTCTTTGTATGTATCCATGGTACCCACGACAAAGAGTATTAATTACCTTACCGCGGGGCTATGAGTGTGTAACATTTATTTATTTATTTTATGAAGATTATACGTAATGAAACATGCGATAGGACTTTCCAATAACGGGCCAAACCCAGCAGTCGGACGCAAAGAGGGTTGCAACTTATTTATGTGTATTCTCTGGACGACGGAGGTGCCGCACCGCCGACCATCAGGCAGTGTGAGAGCTCGATGAAAGACGTGCGTTTCACTCAAAAGGCCGTCAGACGAGCTCTGCAAGCCCTCGATGTCAAGAAGTCGAGCGGGCCGGATGATATCCCCGCGATCGTACTAAAGACGTGCGCTCCCGAGTTGGCTCCCGTCTTAACGCGCTTATTCTCGCTTTCCTACACCACAAGTAAAGTACCGTCCTCGTGGAAGGTAGCCTTAGTACACCCAATTCCGAAAAAGGGTGACCGCAGTGACCCGTCCAATTACAGGCCTATTGCGATAACCTCCCTGCTCTCTAAGGTGATGGAGCGTGTTATAAACACACAGCTCCTTAGGTACCTCGAGAGACATCGGTTGATCAGCGATCGTCAGTATGGCTTTCGCCAGGGCCGGTCGGCCGGTGATCTCTTGGTGTACCTCACACACCGCTGGGCTGAAGCCATCGAGGGTAACGGGGAGGCTTTGGCAGTCAGCCTGGATATCGCAAAGGCCTTTGACCGGGTCTGGCACAAGGCCCTTCTCGCGAAGCTTCCATCTTACGGTCCTCCCTTGAGGCTATGCAACTGGGTGGCAAGCTTTTTATCTGAGCAGCAGATTAAGGTCGTTGTTGACGGATGCTGCTCAGATATGAAGCCCATTAACGCCGGTGTTCCCCAAGGCTCAGTGCTGTCCCCTACACTATTCATTCTGCATATCAATGACATGCTGCAACAATCACGCAGTATACATTGCTATGCAGATGATAGTACGGTGGACGCACTATACACCTGTCGAGCCAATGCCTCTAGGTCACAAGTGGAGGAAAGCAGAATCAAACTTGTGTCTGAAGTCGAGAACTCTCTGGAGCGGGTCTCGGAATGGGGTCGACTTAACCTTGTCGAGTTTAACCTCACGAAGACACAAGTTTGCGCGTTTACCGCTAAAAAAGCCCCATTTGTTATAGCGCCCCAGTTCAAGGGCACCGCGCTCACCATCGGTGAAAGTGTCGGTAACTTGGGAGTTGACATTACGAGTAAAGTGCAGTACCGGAGTCATTTGGAGTACAAAGCCAAATTGGCATCAAAAAAGCTTGGTGTCCTCAACAGAGCGAGGCAGTACTTCACTGCGGGGCAACTCCTGACGCTGTATAAGGCCCAGGTAAGACCCCACATGGAGTACTGCTCTCATCTCTGGGCAGGAGCACCGAAGTACCAGCTACACCCATTTGACTCCGTTGAAAAGCGCGCAGTCCGAATCGTCAACGACCCAAGATTGGCTGACAGGCTAGAACCGCTTAGCTTGCGAAGAGACATAGGCTCGCTCTGCGTGTTCTACCGACTTTACTATGGTGAGTGCTCCGAGGAACTCTTCAAATTGATGCCTACATCACCATTCCATGATTATACCACCAGACGAAGTTTAAAGTTCCACCGGCACCATCTGGACTGGTGGCGGTCCTCCACAGTCCGCTTTGCACGCTCCTTTTTACCACGGACGTGTAGGTTATGGGACAACCTTCCAGCTGAGGCATTTCCAGTGGACTATAACATCGGGTTCTTCAAGAAAGCTGTAAAAAAAGCTCTCCTCCAAAGCCGGCAATGCTCGGGCGGCTCCCCTAGGGTTGCCCGTGTCCATAGGCGACGGTGATCGCTTAACATCACGCGGCCCGTCTGCCTTATTGTTAGGTTTATTTATAAAAAAAAAAAAAAAAATACAAATGACTAATTGAGTCAGTCAATGCCAATCATTTATTTTAGAACGCTCACTTTACCGTTCTGTTCGAATATTAACTACTTTTTTTGTACATTTATCAAATAAATGTCAGTTTAATAATATGTACTGCTGATGAATATTTCTTAAATATCGTTCTACATAACTTTCACATGACGTTGGGGTTCTTCAATTTTGTACCGTATCGGTAGTTCGTTTCAAGCTTCAGCTTCGATAAGAGATTAATGTATAAACAGGCGTCACGATATCACGATACCGCCAATCTCGTTACTCTGATACCGTCGTAATTTGTTTTCCTATTTTAAATGCACCTTTCACATAAAATTGCATTATTTTCGCCAAAACCGGATGAAATACGATGATGGGATCTATCGAGCTGTTAATCCCGGATTTTCATGGTTTATTGCGTACAATAATAGCGTGTTGTAATGCTATTTTCTCATAAACGATTTTTTTTATCCACGGAGAGATTGCATATTTCCCCCCTCAAACATAAAGGAAAATAAAAATATAAGTATTTAACGATACCTTCGTCTTTGAGCCAAGGAAAAGCAAATAAAGACAAAGACAAAGAACTTTATTTGCACAAATATGGGTGTTTACAAAAGTTGTTAATACATATTTAGTACGCCATATTTACCTTCATGAGGTATGCAAATATTACAAAGATAAAAGAAAAAAACTTAATAATAACACAATTTATAAAAATGTACATTATTATCATATCAATTTTATTTTTATTTGATCCCATATTGCGCATTTTGAAAATTAAAATTTTTAAATTTTATTTCTTCAAGTATGTATTTATTTAGTTGTTTGTTTATTGAATTATTTATTCATATTTATTTGTACTTCGGATCGAATCCGATCGTCGGCTTTGGGTACCCATATTGCAGGGTTTTTGTACACTAAGAGGAAAAAAAGCCGGCGGAAAAAAAACCTCCCAGGTTTTTATGGAATTCCTTTATGCCGTTTTGTCGTTTAAGAAATCAGTGACTGAGTAATACGCCTTTTTCAGTAAATAAGTTTTAAGTTCTTTTTTAAACTCGTTGCCCGTTTTGATTTTGAGGAATTCCGGTAGACCGTTATATATTTTTGGTCCCATGCAAAAGACACTATTATGGTATTGTTTCGTTTTAGAAGCAATTGAACATAATTTATTAGGATGCCTTTTTGATTTAAGGGTTTCATATTTAGCTATTTCATTTTTGACCATTAAAGAGATTTCGTAAATATATAAAGAAGGAAAAGTCAATATTTTTAAATTTTGAAAGTGTGGCCTACAAGTATCAGTTTCCTTTAGCTGACATATGGCTCGAATGCACTTTTTTTGGGCCTTAAATATGGTTTGTATTCCCGTCGCGTTACCCCAAAATATTATTCCGTATCTTAATGTGGCACCAACGTACGCATGGTATGCGTCCAGAACCGCCGTTTTGCTTCTAATAAGTACTAATATTCAACAAAAACTTGGTTCACAATTCTTAACCAATGATCGGATCATACATACAGACATACAGCTGATGTACATACACGCGAGTTAAACTACGAGTATAATCCGTTTTCTTGTTTTTTTGCACACAAATCTAACAAGGAAAATAACAACGATAAAAAATATAGTAAAACCAAAGCATAAGTCTGGGGCAATATAAAATTACAGTATTACAGTACACTGTAATGGCCAATAAATTGTAAAGGCGCCGCACAGCACAACAATAGTGCTAACAGAAGTTTGCGATTCAGATAGCAGTTTAAAGAGAAAAATCCTAAAATGTCCGAACACACACTGGACATAAAACGGGACGGCCGCTGCGTCAGCGCCCGCTGCGTCGGAAACACATTTACATACAGATATTCTTACAACTTTGCCATAACTGTTAAAGAATTTAGTCAAAAAGTTAGTATGCGTGAGGTCGCACATTTGGAAGAATTATACTGACCTAATTAGAAAAACATAAATTTTAAATAAAAACATTAATGTTAAATAAAGTTTTATTATGAGTTTTGCAATTTTTGAGATTATTAGTTTAAAAGTCTTAAAAATTATAATAACTGCAATTTAATTTGATTTTTACCGACTTCCAAAAGGAGGAGGTACTGTATTCGGCTGTATGTTTTTTTTTAATATATATATTCACCGATTACCTACTCCGCCGTTTGTGAACCGATTTTCAAAATTATTTTTTGTTCGTATGCTTGTACTCCCGAGGTGGTCCCATTGTCACCAAATCAGGATCTGATGATGGGATACCAGGGAAATCGAGGGGAACTTTCAAATTTTATAGGCACACACATTAATTTTCTTATACTTTCTGAAGCATAAGAGATATGTGTGCATAGTAATCATCATCTCATGTTGCTGAGCTGATGATGGAAGGTACTGCGACGGTTAGGAATTGAGAGCAAATTCTTTTAATAAATGGGTTTTTGTTCGAAATCTTACATTCTTGAGGTGGTCCAGCTATCACCAAGTCAAAGTTTGATGATGGAATCCCAGATAAATCGAAGGGAACATACAAATTTTATACCACAACAATTGATTTTCATATTTTTACTAAAGTAAAACAGGCATTTGTGTATAAATATCATCATATCATGTTGCTGAGCTGATGATAGAAGGTACTACAATGGTTAGGAATTTAGAGAAAATTATTTCAATAAATGTTTTTTTGTTCAAAAACTTACGCTCCCGAGGTGGTCCAACTGTCACCAAGTCAAAGCCTGATGATGGAATCCCGGAGAAATCGAGGGGAACATTTAAATTTTATAGCACATCAATTGATTTTTATATTTTTACTAAAGCAAAAAAGATATTTGTGTTTAATTATCCTCATGTGATGTTGCTAAGCTCATGATGGAAGGTACTACTTACGATGGTTAGGAGTTGAGAGCAAACTCTTTCAATAAATGGTTTTTTGTTCGAAATCCTACATTCCTGAGGTGGTCCAACTGTCACCATGTCAAAATCTGATGATGTGATGCTAGGGAAATCGAGGGAAACATTGAAACTTAATAGGCACACACATTCTTTTAGTCATATTTTTTAACATAATACTAATATTTATGTCCGGTAATTATCACCTGATGTTGCTAAGCTGATGATTGAAGGTACAACTCCTCAACGGTTAGGAGCTGAAAACAATTTTTTTCTTTAATTTATACGTTCAGGTGGACTAACAGTATAAGTAGTATTCTTTCAGGCTATAAGATGGCTATTAGATAAACATGATTATAAAAGGTAAATCTCTTTAAAGTTTAGTAGTTAAGAGATTTTTTCTAATTATGCTTATACATACATATATCAATGTACAGAATTATTAAAATTACTAAAAAGAGTGAAATAATTTAAGTTTTAACAAAAAAAATAGAACCGACTTCAAACGGTAAAAAATAAAATTGTTCAGTACCTAGTTCTTCTTGCTTATGGTTATGACTCTTTAAACTATTTTTGGAGTCGGGCCCTTACTAAAATGCCCTGTCTTAGTAAATATAGTGTACCTTTCGTTCTGAATGGGCACCGACTCCAATATAGTTTTAAAAGTCATTAGCATAAGCAAGAAGAAGTATTGTAGTGTAATAAAAGGAAGTTTAGGGATAAATTGGGTTTATTTAATAACCTAGTGGTTACAGAAAATATACTACACTAAGCGTATAACTAATTTTAAAACTAGCACACTTAATGTCCCTAAGACACTCGCGGAACGATAGTAAGATTATTAGAAGGTACCTCCTTTAGTGGATGGTCCAGTGCACGTCCAGAATCTTCAGTTCTTTATTAGAATAGAATTCCACATTCGACAAATCCAGGCAATATTGTAGATATCACCAAAAGTCCAGTATCCGCTCGCATAGGAATAGGTAGTATAAGGTTAGGTAGGTTTACATTACTTTCACTTGAAAATACTTCCAGATAGACTAGCAGGAAGATGTTGTTGAACGAAGAGAAGGAACTCAAAGAAAGCACCAGAAAGACAGAGAGCCTCGTGTTCGGCCGTCCGGCCCTTATGTATCAAAATCATTCAAATTTGAATTTACTTCTTCACAGATTTCCTTTCTGCGTGTTCTTGCATTCGACCAGCAGGTTATCCAAAAAGTTTCCAGTATCCATAATTTTAGCGAGTGTCGTAAATTAATTTTAAATGATAAATAATAAATTACTAATTTAGAAGAACTTTACATTAATTTATTATATAAAAATAACAATTTAAAATTATAATATAAAAAACATGAATCAGCCAAAGACAACATTAAAATGTGTTTATCTATGAAATTAAATAAGAAACATAAATGACAGACAAGACAATTTTGATAGGTAAACAAACATTGTACTAAAGTTATGAAGAAATAAGCAAGGAAAAGTAAATATAATAATAGAACAAAAGGATATGAGTTATAAAAAATGATAATGGAAGTGAATGAAGTAGGTAAGTAACATGTAGTGATATTAATAACATTACAGTATGTACTGTCCCACTGTCTGTACTGTCGGTGCCCATTTAGAACGAATGGTACAACATTTTAGTAAGGGCCCGACTCCAAAAATAGTTTTAAGAGTCATCATTACCATAAGCAAGAATAAATAGGTTCTGAACAATTTTATTTTTTACCGTTTGAAGTCGGTTCTATTTTTTTTTTTTGTTAAAACTTAATTAATTTTTTCCACATGTTTAATAAGAAGATATTTTAAGAAAATGTAAAATCAGTATTTTTAATATTAAAAAATAAAGCGTCGATATAAGGTCTTTGTTATATTAAAGCCACAGGTTTTTCAAAATATTTTTTGTTATGTAGGTCTCTGAATATTCTTAGTATTTCTGAATATTCGGTCAAAATGTGTGATTTATTGACTGAAATATAAATAAGTTCTTTACATAATCAAAAATTATGACGTGCGCTTACCTTTATACTTAATTTTGTATCGGTCTTTTTCGGATTAGGTCATTGGCTGCAACCCTTTTTGCGTCCCACTGCTGGGCACGGGTCTCTCCCCATCATTGGGGAGGCCTGGAGCTTACTCCACCACGTTGATCCAAAGCGGGTTGGTGGAGTTTAGGTCATTACTAAACCAAAAAACCAACCCGCATTGGAGCAGCGTGGTGGAGTAAGCTCCAGACCTCCCCAGTAATGGGGAGAGACGGGGAGTGCCCAGCAGTGGGACGCAAAAAGGGTTGCGGCCAAACCAAAAAAGGAATGGCCTGCACAAGCAAAAATCGTGAAAGAATCCGAAGCAAACGTTTTGAAGCTTTCTACACCAAAATTGTATAACCGTGCGGCTTACAACTATAGCAAAAATTGTCGTTAACATATTTACACATTCTGAAACTATAACAAAAATTAAGCAAAATTGTTGTCGGTAATGTCGGTTTACGGACGATAGTTTACGTGTTTAACGTGACAACATCATAACAAAAACAATGTAACAGTTTTATAAACAAACGACGAACGGCGCAAGGCGATTGCTCCAGCCTCAACGTAACGTTACAATGAGCGCAACGTTACAATGAGTCATCCTTTTTCGTGCCAGCCAGCGTTCATCGATTTATCAGACGTTGTCACGTCAAATATTATTTTACATTCCACAATAAGCTCCTTTATTTTCATATATACTCGTATAATGTCTGCCTTAAGACTAACTAACGGTGTGTACGTGGCGTATGCCTGCTTATTATGGAACAACCTTTTTCATCCTGATAAAAGGCCAGTACGTGGTGAAGGCGGGAAAACTATTTATCTTATTCAAGATTTTCATCACAACAAAAATTTTCTGTAGAGAAATATTTCATTATAATTAAAACTAAAGCGTTTTTACAGAAGAATTCTTAACATAATATTGCGTTAAATAAATTGAAATTGTGAATGTAGGCTCTTTTTTACCGACTTCCAAAAGGAGGAGGTACTGTATTCGGCTGTATGTATTTTTTTTTATATATGTTCACCGATTACTCCGCCGTTTGTGGACCGATTTTCAAAATTCTTTTTTTGTTCGTATGCTTATACCCCCGAGGTGGTCCCATTGTCACCAAATCAGGATCTGATGATGGGATCCCAGGGAAATCGAGGGGAACTCTCAAATTTTATAGGCACACACATTGATTTTCTTATACTTTCTGAAGCATAAGAGATATTTGTGCATAGTAATCATCATCTCATGTTGCTGAGCTGATGATGGAAGGTACTGCAACAGTGAGGAGTTGAAAGCAAATTTTTTCAATAAATAGTTTTTTATTCCAAATCTTACATTCCTGAGGTGGTCCAACTGTCACCAAGTCAAAGTCTGATGAGGGGATCCCGGAGAAATCGAAGGGAACATTCAAATTTTACAGCACAACAAATGATTTTCATATTTTTATTAAAGCAAAACAGGCATTTTTTGTATAATTATCATTAGTGATGCGCCGAATAGTGATTTTTGCCGAATAACGAATACCGAATACTATCCGGTTTGACTCCTACCGAACCGAATATTCGGCCGCAGTTTTGGGGCGCACAAACAGGTTTGTACATGTCGTCGGCTTGCGAACGGGAGCTGTGCCTCACCGCCCGCTATTCGCTGTGTACAGTGAGAGATTGAGTGGAAATGTTTATGAAGAAAAACGCAATAGACTCTTGCCAGACAGAGCCGACAGCTTGGTGTTTCTACACCGTATTTTACATATAGTTAATTTTAAATATGAACATTTTAATATTGATTTCTTGAGCATATTGTTTGTTGATTTTGGTAAGGCGAATAAATGAACATTACCTACTTTCTTAATTTCTTTTAACAACAATTTAACATTAATTTCTTAAGCATTTTGTTTGTTGATTTTAGTATGGCAAATAAATAGCTGTAATAAAATAAATAAACCGTTGTTTGTTTTTTTCAGCTTTGTATGTTTTTTTCCTGTTCTATTACTTATGGTGTTGTAAATTAACAAAAAATAAAGAGTTTTAATTAATTAATAAAAAATAAATAAACATTACTTATGGTTATTTCTTAATAATGACATTGTAAACTCTGTGCATATTGCCAGTGTCAAGTAAATTTTTTGCATCAATTTAGTCGTAGAAAAAAATCACTTAGTCGTCAGGTATCAGTCAGTCTAGTCAGTGAAATGTTCAAGTAAAGTGATGGCTACCTACTTTACCAGAACCTGTCTGATGGAGTTTTGGAGGTAAGCCGAAAAAACATGTTTTCGCACTGTTATTTTATTTTACAACACTCGTGCACTTAACCTATATCGAACAAATTCCATCAATTTTATCCGAGATAACTCAAAAATACACCAAGAAAATGAAAATAAAACAAGAGCGCAACTTGTCCTTTCAGATTTCCCGCCAATCAAACATTACTTTCTTTCATTCTTGTCTTCTGTTTTATTCATCGCCCAATAAAAAATTATCTAAAACGCTGATCGTTAGCAGCTTAGCCGTGAAATTGCTAGTCTTGAACCGAATAATATTCTGCAATATAACAGAATATTCGGCCGAATATGATATTCGGTTTCACTGCCGAATATGCCGAATACCGAATACTAAACGAATATTCGGCGCATCTTTAATTATCATCATAGCATGTTGCTGAGCTGATGATGGAAGGTACTACGAAGGTAGTTGAGAGCAAATTATTTCAATAAATGGTTTATTGTTGGAAATCTTACATTCCTGAGGTGGTCCAACTGTCACCAAGTCAAAGTCTGATAATGGTATCCCAGAGAAATCGAAGGGAACATTCAAATTTTATAGCACAACAAGTAATTTTCATTTTTTTACTAAAGCAAAATAGGTATTTGTGTATAATTATCATCATATCATGTTGCTGAGCTGATGATGGAAGGTACTATGACGGTTAGGAGTTGAGAGCAAATTCTTTCAATAAATGGTTTTTTGTTGGAAATCTTACATTCCTGAGGTGGTCCAACTGTCACAATGGCAAAAATTGATGATGTGATACTAGGGAAATCGAGGGAAACACTGAAACTTAATAGGCACACACATTCTTTTAGTCATATTTTTTAACTTAATACAAATATTTATGTCCAGTAATTATCACCTCATGTTGCTAAGCTGATGATTGAAGGTACAACTCCTCAACGGTTAGGAGCTGAGAGCAAATTCTTTTATTAATTTATACGTTCAGGTGAACTGATAGTAGTATTCTTTCAGGCTATAAGATGGCTATTAGATAAACATGATTATAAAAGGTATCTCTTTAACGTTTAGAAGTTAAGTAAAAAAAATTCCAATTATGCTTATACATATGTGAAGAATTATTAAAATTACTAAAAAGAGTGAAATAAATTAAGTTTTTAACAAAAAAATAGAACCGACTTCAAACGGTAAAAAATAAAATTGTTCAGTACCTACTTCTTCTTGCTTATGGTAATGACTCTTAAAACTATTTTTGGAGTCGGGCCCTTAATAAAATGTCCTGTCTTAGTAAATATAGTGTACCTTTCGTTCTGAATGGACACCAACTCCAATATAGTTTTAACAGTCATTACCATAAGCAAAAAGAAGTAGGTACTGTCCCACTGTCTGTATTGTCGGTGCCCAATTAGAAGGAATGGTACGACATTTTAGTTGGGGCCCGACTCCAAAAATAGTTTTAAGAGTCATTACCATAAGCAAGAAGAAGTAGGTACTGAACAATTTTATTTTTTATCGTTTGAAGTCGGTTCTATTTTTTTGTTAAAAACTTAATTTTTTAACTGACTTCAATCAAAAAAGGAGGAGGTTATCAATTCGACTGTATGTTTTTTTATGTTTGTTACCTCAGAACTTTCGACTGGGTGAACAGATTTTCATTTTTTATTTATTTGAAAGCTTTCCGTGTGGTCCCATTTTAACTTAGTTCAGTTTTGACAATCGTACCTACATACTGATCAGTCGAAAAATGTAAGTTGACTATTAAACTGTAGAAGAATACGCAATTATTTTTTTACTTTTTAGTGCATATTAGTTTGTTTTGGAATAGTTTTCTTTTGAAGTCGTATTTTTGTTTTGTTAAAAACTTTCTTTATTACTAGTGCGGCAATATACAGAGTACAAAGCAGAAATTTGTTATAATAATATTAGAAATTTGTTATAATAATATTTACTCAGTGTTACTCGTATCTTTAGAAGTTCACTGACATTCTTCCGAGCGTGATTGCTTCATGAATTATTTCTTTTGTGTTTGTGAATACAACCTTTTGTAGGATATTATTTTACTGTTAGGTAATGCCTTGCGGTTTTATACAAAACTCATACAAATATTTATTATATCAGGGACATAATGAAAATAATGAAAGTGAATAGTGAGACATACTGTTCACTTTCATTATTTTTGTAATTTTAGATACCATCTACAGGTACTTTTGTAGATTTTCTAAAGGGTCTTCTATTTTATTTGGCCTCAGCTGTACTGTATTCGTTCTTTGACGACGCGCGTAGCACAATGGCTACCATGCCTGACTGCCAACCGAGGGGTCCCGGGTTCGATTCCCGGCGAAGCAGAACTTTGAATGATGAGTTTAAATTTCTGTTCTCGGTCTGGGTGTTTGTGTTCCTGTCTTTGAATGTGTCCATGGTACCCACGACACAGGGTGTTAATCACCTTATTGTGGGGCTATGATTGTGTAACGTTTATTATTTTTTATTTTATTAATCTCTTCCATCCATAAACATAATATCTTAACCTACACGTAATATTGTTGATACACTGGGTGATGCAAATCAAGCTATAATCTGCAAATGATAGGCTGCACTTTTGCACGTTTAAAAGTCAAAAGTCATGACATATATCTAAAACATAATACTCTGCCCTGCTAATCTTCAAAAACAGTTACGAATAATACTTGATTCCGTTTGTACTCGTAGCACTATTGACACAGTGCCACGCGAATTGTAGCAACATAAAAGAAAACAACCGTTATTTGCGATCATCCCGCAGGTCCCGGGACCCCTTGTCCGCCTTCCCCCCGGACCCTCTGCCCCGTGACTCGGACCTTATTAAATCACTGCCATAGAATCGTCCACGTCGTATCCCGCTATATTAAACGCATGAAAATGTCAATAAACTTCATTTACGCTTGCCGTTTACTTTAAACCTATCCAATAGTAAATGGTTAAACAGTGAGTTTTAAGAATAGCTTTAACGACTTTATCTTCGTAATTTTATTGTTAATCACAGCCTATACATACATATGACTTTGTTATTGATAGATGTTATTGGATGAATTAATAACATCTAATAACGATGACTTAAGATATCCTGATCTGGGTATTTATGACCCAGTCTTTGTGTTTCAAATGGTGTGAGCAGTGAGCACTTTTAAAACTCATAAAGATAATCTTTGATTGTGAAGCGTTATTTGTTTGTTTACGTATTTCGCAGAACTTACGTTATTTATTTAATTCAATTGTCTCATTACAAAAAATCAACAGTGTAAAATTTTTTTATTTAATACGTCGTCTACAATTCTGGAAAATAAAAACCTATTCACCGGGCTCTATCATTAAAATATTTTAGGACGTGAGTGTACGTCATGGGCAGGAAGGAAGTGAGTCCAGACGGCAATGAGCTAGCGGCAGCGCGCGGCTCAGCCCGTCTCCCGCCCGACGCTGACAAATTAACGGGCCATCGATCATGTACACGACATGCGATATATTGCCGCTGCTACCTCCTGCCTGACCGCCCAAAACGGATGTAGAGAAATCATTATTTTTGCAGCTCTGAATCCCCTTATGTTTTACTGATATTGTACCTACGTAATGAATATCATCTAATTTTTTTACAATGCCCGTGTAAACATCCTAGGAAATTGACTCCTATAAATGAGAAATTTAAGCAAACAGTGTGATTTGGACTATAATCTATTTCGCGCGATGTGTTCTCTACAAAAAAAAGTGTGGCAGAATATCGGAATGAACGCGCTCATACACTGGTTACCATGCGAGACTACGCAAGAGCGACCGAAGATCCCGGGTTCTATACTCAGCGAGTCAGGAATACGAGGGATGAGCGTAAATTATTGTTCTCGGTCTGGTTGTAGTATATGTTTATACATTTGTGTGTGACCCTGGTACCCACCTCCACCACAGAAATCCTAATTTCTAGGAAATGACCACGCGTCACTAGCAGGAAGCGAGTCGAGCTACAATTAGCCAGCGGCAGCGCGAGGCGCCGCCCTACGCTGACAAACTAACGAGCTGCCATCCATCATGTACACGACGTGCGATATATTACCACGCTCTGCCTGCTGCCTGACCGCCGGAAACGGATAATTATTTTTTTACAGCTCTTATACTTTAGATCTTAGGAAGTTGTACATAACAGATGAAAATGCCACTATGGACTGCCATTACAAGGGTTCACTTCTGCCGACTAGACTGACAGTAGCCTCCAGTAAGTCATGTGCATACGACTGCATACGACCGAGGATCTAGTTTGATTGGTGTGCATGTGTATAAGTCCATGGACTGTGGCAACCACTGAACACCACGCGGCTTGCACGCTCGTCTACTGCTCTATTTAAATTAAAAAAGGTCCGGGTTAGGTCCCAGCTGTCCTTAACTAAATTAATTTGCTGTCAAACTTCGCGATGATAACTGCTTACTTTACAAATACTCGTACTAACATGCTCTCGGACATGGTGGTGAATGACCGCCTCCCATATACTGAGAGAAAACTCACCCTCAACCGAAAACTAAAAGGTTGCCTTCCGTTAGTTGAAGCTACTACAAATATACATTGACCTATACATTAAATAATAAACTTCGTACAAGGTTATGATACATTAAATATTTATTCTTACGCGTTCAAAATGACATAATAATATACTAAAACAAGACAAATTTTAACTATCACAAGCTTTTACAACGTCTACTTGTACGTAATTTACCTCTTACACATTTATTTATTGAATTCAAATTCGTAAAGCCGTCAAACCCCGCATCAAGTCTGTCAGTTACAGGATTAAGTCCCAGTAACTCGTACTCGCCCCGGGCGCGGGATCCTGCGCTGCACTTAGCGCTACGTCGTGCACATCTCCAATATTGTATCGCGACACGTTTTGTGCTAATATATTTCATTTACTCTGTTAGTTCGGCTCAAACTTATCCATCATGCATTTACA
The DNA here is from genome assembly GCA_911387765.1 of Pyrgus malvae. NCBI lineage: Eukaryota > Metazoa > Arthropoda > Insecta > Lepidoptera > Hesperiidae > Pyrgus > Pyrgus malvae. The sequence continues at coordinate 29,848,868 of OU426950.1, forward strand.
AACAGTGACAGCTTAACACACTGCTTAGTTATGTTTAAGTTTCTCCATCTGCACTTTTCTTCAGCTCAGCACTGGCTAAGAGGAGCACACAATAATTATATTTACGTTCACTAAAGGGTTCCAGAAAAACCGTACAGTGAATAAAATATCATCTTTCTTTCTGTGAAATTGATGTAATTGCATTTCGATAATTTTTGATTTATTTTCACCCCCTTCCGAGGTTGCACTTTATCTAGGGACACACTGTATAATCGATTATAATGGAAGAAAATAAAACGAATTCTCAAAACCCCTTTGTATCTCATTTTCAGTAGACACCAGTAGGCCTGCAAGGTACACATCAAACCGTTGCTCAGAAGATTCCGGGACTATTCACAAGCACTGAGAAAGGCAACTAAAATATGAAATATTTTGTAAACAAGCACATTTCTCAAGACCCTCAAACTTACACGGGACCTTTACAGGTTTTTAAAGCAATGCAACAAACTTAAAATTACGTAGACTGATTGGCGTAGTCTAACCGCCCTTTGTAACGTCGTAGCACCAAAACATAACGTAGCATCGTAGCACGCTCGTAGCAGCGCACCACTGATGTACTTAGCGTTGCCAGGCGTCCGGATAAAGCCGGACATAGGTAGGCTTTTTCATTACATTAGAATGCACTTACTAACACAACATTATGGATTTACTCTGAATTAAATGATTATTTTTTTTTTTTTTTCAGAAACATTGGTTTTTCTCAGCTCTATGGCTGGTTTTAACTACAATTACGGGCGTGAGCCAAGTAAAAGCAGTTTTTGGTATTTAAATAGATATAGATGATGTGATATTGTGGGGACCTATGTCATTTTCGTCAATTTGCATGAATTTTCGCACGATTCTGCATGTATTCAAAATAGCAGCTTTCTGCAGTGTTACATAAGTGGTGTCTTTTAAGTCTAATTGCTTTAGACTCTGTCGTAGGTGCTTAGGAATTACTCCAGTGGTGGAAAGAACAATGGGAACTATATATACTTTATCTTGCTTCCATATTCTTGTTACTTCTTCTTTTAACTCTGTATATTTAGTAATTTTTTCACTTATGGTCTTCTGTATATTATGGGTGTTGGGTACTGCTATATCTATGAGGTATGTAATCTTGTTTAATTTATCCTGAAAAGTTATATCTGGTCTATTGTAATGTATAGTTTTGTCCGTCAGTATCGCACGATCGTAATAAAGTTTGTATGATTTATTTTCTAGAACAGTTTGTGGAGTGTAATTGTAATAAGGAGTGTTTGTATTTTGTATAAGTTTGTATTTAATTGCTATCTTTTGGTGAATGATATTAGCTACTTGATTATGTCTATGGGTATAGTCTGTTTGCGTAAGTGTAGTGCATGCTCCTGTTATGTGTTGTATGGTTTCTGGTTGTGTGTGACATTTACGGCATTTGTCATTTGGTAATTTTGGGTCTTTAATTATAAATTTTCTGTAATTTTTGGTATTAACTATCTGATCTTGTATGGCTATCATGAATCCTTCAGTTTCTGGGAATAAATTACCTATCTGCAGCCATTTGTTCGACGCTATTTTATCTATGTAGGTTTGCTCTAAATCAAGTGGGTGCCTCCCATGTAGAACCTTCTTTTTCCACTCTTGAATTTTCTGTATCTGTGTGTGCTGGTTAATACTGTCGGTAGTTTGTATGGTCTGTGTGTTTGTGTTATTAGATAAATTGAGTGGGGTGTAGTTTTTATCATTTTCTGCTACTGATTTATGTATGTTGCTGCTTTGGGATTTATTATGAAAAAATAATGTTAATTTGCTGGTTTGTTTTTGCCATAGTTGGTAAAGGTCTATTAGACCACGTCCTCCATCCTTTCTCTTGATAGTTAGTCTTTCTACGGCCGATTTTGGGTGCAGGTGGTTATGTCTAGTAAGTGTCGTGCGTGTCGTTCTTTCTATTTGTTGTATGTCGGTTTTTGTCCACTTAACTATACCAAATGAATAAGTAAGCACTGGTATGGCGTATGAATTTAATGACTTAATAAGGTGTTTTCCTGATAGTTGTGTTTTGCAGAGTTTGTTAATTCTATTTTTATATTCATCTGTAAGTGTTTGTTTAATTGATGTGTGGTCTAGTCCCTTTAGTTGCTTATACCCCAAGTATTTATACATTTCGTTCGGTTCTATGGCTGTAATTGTGTCTGTATCATTTATTAAATAGTCACCAGGTAGTATTTTTCCTCGTTTAATGTGCAATATTCTACATTTATCCAAGCCAAATTCCATATTGATATCTTTACTAAACATTGTTGTGGTCTCTAATAATTTATTCATATCTTTTTCTGTTTTCGCATATAGTTTTATATCATCCATGTATATAAGATGTGAGATAACTGTATCTGTAATGTCACGTGTAAATGAATATCCTACCTGGCATCTGTGCAACAAGTTAGACAGAGGATTAAGGGCGAGACAGAACCACAAAGGACTTAAGGAGTCACCCTGATAAATGCCTTTTTTGATAGAGATTTCCCTCGTGGTAATCAAATTGTGGCCAGTATATAACTGTAATGTAGTTTTCCAATTCGTCATAATATTACGCAAAAAATCTACTATAACTGGACTAATTTTATAAATATTTAATATTTGAGTCAACCATGAATGAGGAATACTGTCAAAAGCCTTTTTATAATCTATATATGTACAATGTAAATTTCTATTTTTCGATGTTGCATGTTTATGAATGGTTGAATCTATTACTAACTGCTCCTTGCATCCCATGTGGCCCCGCCTGCAGCCCTTCTGTTCTTCTGCTATAATGTTGTTCTGTTCAATGTGTTTGTTTATTTGTAATGTAATTGCTGATGTCAGAATTTTGTATATAGTAGGTAAACAAGTGATTGGTCTGTATTGAGAAGGTTGTGATGAATATTTTGTTTTTGGTAGCATGTAGGTGATCCCTTTCGCCATAAATTCTGGTACTTCCTGTTTTCCTAAAATCATAGCTGTTAAATTTTTTGCAATCGACTTGTGTAGTGAGAGTAACTTTTTATACCAAAAATTATGAACTTTGTCAACACCCGGTGATTTCCAGTTGTGTAATCTGGCTGTGATGTTTGTGATGTCTAGCTCTGTGATCTCAATGAAATCCATTTCATCTATCGTGCTCCACTTTACTTCTTCTTCCACAATCCAATCTGCACTGTGATTGTGGTGTATCTGATTTTCCCAAATACCAGACCAAAATAGCTCCAGTTGTTCTTTTGTGGGTAGTTCTTGGTTATTTTCAATATTTGTGTTTATTATTGGCTTGTGTATGTTTCTATAAAATAATTTTTCATTTGTACTGAATATTTTATTGTCATTTTTTCTCTGTAAGGCTCTCTTATACCTCTTGAGCCTATTAACTTTAAGTGCCAATTTTTGTTTGATGGTGTCAAGGAATTCTTCAGGTTTTCTATTACTATTTTCGTGTCTAGTGTGTGTATATCTGCTCTTAAATATTGCTTCAATATGTTTTATAACTTTGCTACTTCTATTGCCGTTAATATATTGAGTCAATCGACCACAATCTGCTCTAAGTTTTTCAATGTCTTTTTCTAGGCGTATTTGCCAAGGAGGTTTGTTGCAGTCTTTTGATTTGATGTTCTGTTTAGGATTTGTAACTTTATAATTTAATTCTTGCGAAATAACTAGAGCAGTGCAGTAAATAATTGTATGTATATCTTTTAATGTAGTATCTTTAAAAATAAATTGCTTCAAAATATTATGATTAAATATGTGTACTAGTTTAGAAAGCTTAGGGCTATACTGAAGCTTTGGTAATTTTGGACGTGCTTCTGGGTCTATGCTAGAATAACGAGTTAGTGCTGCTGTAAATTTTTCATGTATTTCTTCTGTTTGTTTATCAGTAGAAGAGTTACGGTATTCAAAGATGTCTATTTCATTTTCTAGTGTCAAACTTTCGTGTTCAGTTTGTGTAGGCGTAACATGTTGTGATGTTTTAGTGTTTTGTGTGCATGACTGGGTTTCTAATGGTGTCTGATGTTGTAAAGCAATGTTGGTGTTTCTTGATGCTTGATTTTCATTTGCTTCATCTGCTTCTAATTGCTGTCTTACTTCTTCTTTAAGTTTTTCCAAAGTCTCCTGACTTAGTCGTTTGTTTCTTATTATGGTTCTCCTTTGATCTGCTATTCTTTGTTCTGTTACTTTAATTTCCGGGTACTTAAGTGAAAAATATTCATGCAATTGTTTTCTGTAGGTAGTTAAATCAGTTTCTAGTTTAGTTATGTAATAGTACGTGCGCATGATGAATAGGTTTACTTCATTGCTCCAACTCATGCGCACTCTTGGATTACCGGCTTTAGTGGACGCAGGTAAAAAGGCATTAGCTACCTGTGCAACATCTAAAGTCGATATAGGGGAAGGTATAGAAGCTGAGCTTCTGCTTGAAGGGGACGTTACTACAGATGGAGTATACGAGCTTGTGCTCGGGCTGTATGGTTCAACCGGAGTAGTCATGTCAGTCAGTGTGTCGGTTTCGGCTGTAGCATTTTTTCCGGTGGGAGCCCGCCTGCTCAACTCCTCACCGCTGACGGTTCGCATGCTGAGACACCCAGCGTCAGCTCCAGGTGTGCCCCGGCGATCACCCCCGGGTAGCGGCTCTGAACGTTTCTTTCTTGAGCGGGTCTCCATATTAAATGGGTGGTTGGGGCCGTTCGTTCGGAAGGGTTAACTCGAGATGGAATTTGGTTTTTATAATGTTCCTTCTGCTTTGAGCAGAGTGTGGGCTGGTTGTTTGTGACATAAATCTGTTCATGCCTTCCTTAAGCCCCCCCACCACGACAAGGTGGCCCCACGGGGGGGTTATTATTATTATTATTATTATTATTATTACGTGTCCGGCCAAAATAAACGGTGTCCGGCTTGTCCTGGATTTGTTAGGCTTTTTAAATTTCGCAAACGGGCGAGCACCGAGCGTGACCGAGCGCAGGCGAGTCGACTGTCAGTCGCTCCCGCAGGCCGCAGTGTCGCAATTTTTTCTTGTCGTATCTATTAATACTGATACACAAAATTCCTTAAAAATGTAGAGTGTCCGGCCTCTCTACCCAAATGTCTGGCCAAACTAGCTGATCTGTCCGGCTATTAGTTTTGGTGACCTGGCAACCCTAGATGTACTTGTAGTAGATGGAAAGCAAATAAATAAAAAAACTTTTCACACTCACAGCCCCATCGTAAAATAGATATACCCTGTGTCGTGGGTACAGAAACAAACACCCACACCGAGAACAGATATTTAAACTCATTGTGCAAATTTCTGCTTCGTCGGGAACTGAACGCGGGATCTTCCGATCGGCAGTCCGGCATGGGAAACATTGCGCCACGCCGATGGTCATGTGCTTTCATTATGCCTAACAAAGATAACTATTCAAAAAAGTGTTTCAAGATTGAATCAGTGTCGGTTCTCTCCGGATCCGATACTCGATAGACGCGTAATTTCCGCCCAGTCACCGCCGCAGATATAAATTGCCCTGTTTAATGAAAACTTACATTAAGCTTTCGATATAAGGTGATTCGAATTATATTTTATAGCCGCAGAAATTACATATTTTATTACCCTTGTCGACTAAGATGAGGTTCGTGACAATCATTTTTACCATAATAAAAAGTACTATTAGATTAGATTTCGAGAAGCACATACGGAATCACTCTCAAGTTTTTTTAATTTTTCTTTTGATACGTATGGCTTATAAATGAACCTACATTTTGATTAATAGATTTCAAAATTATTATATAGGAGTCGTTGATTTAAGGCAAGTTGGTATAATATAAAGTTAATTTATCTTCTATCCCTTTAACGACTGGAGTACCTACATACTATTCCCTATTTAAAAAAGTTTATTTTCCTTATTTTCATAAAATCACCTGCTTTGATAAAGCGGACTTGTTTAGGCTATGAATATAAATTAAAAATGTTTGGTAATTTAGATAAGCGCGTTTAAGTCAAGTATGGCACATGACCTGAATAAATAGCTAAAAGTTTGCATCGAGGGGCCATTCGCGGCCATTTGGGAACAATTCGTTATTCGCAAACTGTTATCACACAGTGCACTGTGGACAATGTTGCTACGATATAGACATGTATTATTATACTGCGTAGATGCTAATACCTCATAATATATGAAATTTTAGATTATGCGTTTAGTGACTCTGTAGTACATAGTACTCGTAACATGTTGTAATGACTAACTAGAATTCTTATAATATATTGTGTTTATAGTTATAAGTGCCTTCAAAGTTTGAGGGTTTCTTTTTCTAGATTTCAATGGGAACCCTACATTAGATCCTGACTTGAATTGGCAATGGTACCTCGAAAAATATATAATGCCGTACATAGTACCTCCCCCTTTTGTGAGCTTACTAAAAATATAAAATCCATAATCCTCCTTTTGAAATTTAGCGTTGGGTGGTTGGCTGCAACCCTTTTTTCCTTTTTATAACACTGTTGCGCGTGGGTCTTTCCCCATTAATGGGGAGGCATGAAGCTAACACCGCCACCAATGCTGATTCGCAGAAGAGAAGGAGTCGATCAAAATTAAAAATTACGACTTTTTAAAACATTTTTACATTGGTAACATGCAAGAGTACTATAGAAACGTGTGTAAAAGAGCTATTTCTTCCACTACCTGTGCCAAAATATGAATGTATACCTATAAGCAGCAGCAGGAGATAGGCACCTACGTCGATCTCTATAACAATATAATATGTATAACCATCATATAACTATGATGTTTAATACAGCGACTGCAAATGCGGTTGTGGCGAGCGGTTGCGGGCCGCGCACGTCGTCACACCCCGCGCGCCTTGCCCGGAACCGTACACTATAATCATAATTATGTTCTCTTGTATGATGTATGATAGGTACTACATAACATGAGGGTAATATAATATAACCATACAATTTCTTCAAAACGTTATATTTATTTTAAAATTTTAATAACACAAAATACAAAATTTCTTCTTCATTGACGACCTGCGTGGCGCAATGGTTACCATGCCGGATTGCCAATCCAAGGGTCCCGGGTTAGATTCTCGGCGAAATAGAAATTTGAATGATGAGTTTAAATTTCTGTACTCGTTCTGGGTGTTTGTGTTTCTATCTGTTTGTGTGTGTCCATGGCACAGAGTATATCTACCCTACTGTCTACTGGCTATGAGCGTGAAGCGTTATTTCACATAAAAGACTACGAGAACAATATTGCTTAATTGAATGAAGTTTTGTAAGCTTGTTTCAGATCCCCGTAAATAAAAATAATGGCATCGGTATTTTGGAGTCGGGCCCTTAGTAAAATGGAGTACCTTTCGCTCTGAATGGGCACCGACTCCAAAACAGTTTTAAGTGTCACTACCATTGGCAAGGAAAAGTATAAAATGTGAAGTACCGAACAATATTATTTTTTACCGTTTGAAGGCGGTTTTTTTTTGTTAAAAAGTTATTATTTCACAACAAACTCTGCATGTGTGATAAAAAATTTGTATGTCAATAATATTTGGCTAAGTATACTGGAACTGTTGAAATTTTTATGTAAAACCTTATTGACCTATACTTGTGCCTATACTTTTTGACAAATAAATTATATTCTATTCTATTCTTCCCGACCTCAGATCGCCCATAAATTATTTTTCCTTACATTTTTGTTATATTCTCTACCTTTTACAATCTTTTCATCCTACTATTTTTTTTCACTTTCTACTACTTGTATTTTCAAAATTATTGACCCTGGTCTAAAAGTAAATGTGACAATTGAAATAATTTCAAAAATTAAGTTCACGTACACATAAAATATCTTTTTAAAAATATTTGTATTATAACACAGGAATTATATAAGCTACAAGTTTGTAGAATTATTTACAACAAAATTCATACAAGAAAAGACCAAACAACCTCAAAAATATTTCCTATGAACGGTATCAGCATTTAATGAATCGAAAATTTCGTCCTTTTCCCTATTACAATAAAACGTTAAGATACAGGTTATTATGGAGATATGAATAAGGAAAAATTGCCGGGGGACTCGCCACGAGATTACTGGTATAAAATGTGTATTACATTTTAAATATCTCGAGCACGGGACATTTCGTGTGGGATTACATATTATATCGCGCGCCTTGCGGCCCGGGACGTCACGGTATGGAGTCGGTTCCCCAATGTATACTTTATACGAGTACAATCTTTGTAGCTAACGTTACTTTTAGTACAAAATAGTGGGCCCCGCAGACGTTGTCCTGCCTTAAAAGTATTGAAAGAGGATTTGTTTCTTTAATATCTCAAAGTGTTTTTATGTTACTGTCAAATGAAAAATGTAAAACATACACATAGTGATAAATTGTTTGTTTTTCAAACCATAGACTTAGCTTATATACGTAAGTATATCCTAAGTCTATGATTCAGACTGTATCAAACTTGTGGACGATATGGCGCGAAGAACCAATGTTTGACATAACATAGTTCTACCACAATACAAAGAGCTTCTTTCGTCTCTTCTAACATTATTTACTGTTACTAACAGTTACAGTTTATATGGGAAAATAAAAAAAATGTTTTAATATTGATTTTGCAATTTTTCTGTACTTTCTCACCGTTTAACCCTTCCCTGGACATCTACTAATATTTCGAGACCAAAATTAGCCACATCGGTCCAGCCGTTCTCGAATTTGATCAAGACTAACGAAGATACATACAATTATATTTGTGCTCATAACGCAATAGTTGTGACCACAACATCGACCGCGTGGGTAGAGACACGTAGGTGAATAAACGATGGATTAACGTTAAAATTCAGAGCATCAACTGCCAGCGCAGCAGTCATGTTTCGTTCTTCAATGCGTAACAAAAAAAATCGCTTATACTGCAAATTAAATAACGTCAAAATGTAGGTAATGCATCCTAAAAAGCAAAAAGATCACAGATGATACAAAAAACCAATAGAGAACTCAGTGTGTGTTAACGTGGTCGTTACGCTGGTGTTCTCGCAGTTATTACGACTCCACATCCCGTCACGGTTTGCGCTCAAATTTGCTGAAATTTCGGGAAATTTACTGAAATTGGTAGGAATTCCTAACGTGTCGCGGTAATGTCACCGTATACTCCACATTGCCAGTAATTATTATATTTTGCGCAAAACATTTTCTTTTTCATTTAAATACAAATGGTGAAATATCCTAACATCTCTCGGCTTTCATTTCAGTATTCAGAATGAAACTCGTTATAGGTAATATCAAGGTAGAAAAAATACAGAATATATAATTACATAAGTTGTTATGATATATTTAATACATATAGCATCAAAATTTATTAATTTCTTAAAATGGTACAGTCTACATTAACTCAGTTATATTCATAACTAGCTTTCCGCCCGCGGCTTCGCCCGCGTGGAATTCGGTTATTCGCGCATTTTAGATTTTCCCGTGGGAATGAGAAGTTTTCCCGCCGGAAAACATTGCTTTTCCAGGACTCAAACTACCTCCATACCAAATTTCATCAAAATCCGTTCAGGCGTTTAGCCGTAAAAGAACAACAGACAGACGGAGTTACTTTCGCATTACCATAAATACCATATACCATTAATAAAGCACAACTATAAGAAAACTTCTCATTCCCACGGGAAAATCTAAGAAGCGCGATATAACGCTGGATACGATGAGTTGTTAAACCAAAATTGAATGGTAAACTATATTGTATGTTTTACAGTAGTTACGGCGTGAAAGCGGAACAAACAAACAAACAAACAAACTCACTTACCGATTTAGAATATTAGTAAGGATAATTTTATTTAAAGAAATGTTTCACAATTTTATTGCTCTCTGTGAAGAATAAATACTTTCGTAAGATTGATACTTTAGATGTTTCTATTCATTTTCATCACATTCAAATTCAGATTGAGATGAAATTATACAAATATTATTAAGAGGAAAGATTTGTAATTTTTTATGTATGTAATGAATAAACTCAAAAACTACTGTTCCGATTTCAAAAATTCTTTCACCATTAGAAAGCTACTTTTACCCTGAGTGACATAGGCTACATTTCCGTGGGAAAATGCTTCGTTCCTACGTGAAAACGGGTAATAGGGTCAACGCGGTTGAAGCAACTGGCTAAACGCCTATGATTTTAATATAGCAATGAAGCCTGGAATAGCACATAGGCTATTTTTTATCCTGCGGGGACCGTATTAAACGTGTCCACGCGGGCGAAGCCGCTGGCGGAAGGCTAGGGGTTTATAAAATAAAAGAATAGAAAACGCTCACGTAAAAATGCCTTATGCGGTCCTTTTGCAATAAAAGTTTTTAAACAACCGTGTAAAAATTTAAAAAGCTAAAAGTGGATTGTGTCTAAAAATAAAAACGTTTCTGATATATGTAATTTATTTGTTTATCTCTTTTTAGATTTTCTTTTGGAGCATCACAGAGTCAATACCTCTCTAAGGATTTTGTATTAAAAAAATCTCGCAATACTAAAATACTTACTCTTTACAAAGAGTTATTATTAGTCATCCATAACAAAAGTTTCTAGTACACACACACACCCTTTACGCTTACCTATTTTATGTAAGGACTTCCTTTACGCTTACCTATTTTATGTAAGGACTTTAAAGTAAACTTAATACAACAGATACTCGAACATTTCAATTAACTTACAGGCATACTGTACATATTGTTTTGAGAGCAATAAATTACATAAAGGCTACATTGGATGGAATATTCAAATATATTCCCGCAGGAAAATATACGCGAAATACACGAGGTCCGCAACTCCGCATTTCTGCGTTGCCTCGTATTTCAACTATATTTTAATTTCACATTGTTACACAGAATCTGTAGAGTGCTCCTGACATATCACAATGTTTAAGGAGAAAGGCGAATGCGTGGACAGAAAATAAAGCGTACCTTTTTCTTGCGTTCAGCATTATAACTGAATACGCAATATACATGGAATGTTTGTGGAAAGTTATGTATGACCGTCACCGTAAGACATCACTTTTAAATAAGTTAAAGTCAAATTATAGTAGACGTAACTTTATATTACCGATACGCTGAAGGTAATAAATAATGGAAGTGTTTGAAGAAAGTGTTGAGCTAAAGACTTTATATAGCGACTTACCCGCGCGGGCCGGGACACGGGCGCAAGCGGCGCGGACGGCGGCGCGGATGACGGGGCGGGCGTGCGACAGCGTCGCGATACTTCATCTGTACAATATATACAATTTTTGTTTTACCTGCTGACGATTTCGTGTAAAAAAAGTTATAGATTATATAATATAAATTGTTATATTATGATGTATTACATTTGCTTAACTCGTGACATTAGAAATTTTAACTTCATAAAGGTTTAATTGGGCAGCTAATCAGAAATGATTGGATTTATGGAAGGATGGAAAAAAGAAACGTAACCTTGTAACAAAATACTTGGTTACTTCCCTTATTTACATACCTAGCTAGAAATGCCATCATGTTATAGAATGTCATCGTTATCATAAATACACACTATGACCTTATAGGTACTAAAAATCAATATGAAATTAATCTTTCTAATATCAGATACGTAACAACCAGCTTATCTTTTAAACTATTTTATTGCACGCTGGAATTAATATAACAATGAAATAATATAATAATTTTGGTGTGGCTTTTTAGACTACACTTTGTTTTTTTATGTTGGACTTACCAAGCGGCGGCAACAATGGTGGCGGGTCGGGCGTGACGGCGCGGCGGCGCGGCGGGGCGGCGGGCAGCGCCAGCAGCTGGCGGTACAGCTCCAGCTCGTGGTAGAACTCGGGCGAGGCGGGCGGCGGCGCGGCCGGCCGCTGCGTCTCGGCCGCGCCCGCCGCCACCTCCGCCGTCAGCCCGTTGAGCACGAGGCGGCGCGCCGCCATGGTGCGCGCGCGCCCGCATCCGCGCCGCGCCGCTCAGCGCCCGCGCACGCGCCGCCCCGCGACCATGCCGCGCCGCCGCTGCACCGCCGCGCTCGCTCTTTTCGACACGCTGCTCCCGGGTTTATCTTGAGCGCTTGCTCCGGCTCCCGTTCCGACGTTCTCGTTGACAAATCGACACGTCTCGCAAACTTTTGATGGATCACGGTGATCCCGTTTCGTGACCGAGGATTGCTCCTCTGTTTAGAACTGCCTAACGCGTAGTTGAAAAAGTTGCGCTAGGGACTAAGTACGTCCTATATTCTTCTTAAAAAACTGAAGCACTGTATTATTACACTGGTCTTATACACACTGAAACTACATTGAATCGTGGAGGAAACGATGAAAGTATATTATTTCTATTTAAAATGAAGCATAAATAAAAAATAGAAAGATTTTAAATTATTATAATCTTACGCAAAAATATAAATAAATATAGAAATAAATATTAAATTAGATAAATCTAGGTAATTTATATTATACTAGTGGACCGGCCCAGCTTTAATAATAATAATAATAAATCTTTATTTCAGGTATATAAAAAGTGACCCATATAGAAATAAAAGCTTTGCTCGGGTAATTTGAGTTTATATGGATATGAGCTATCCTATCTTTCAAGTTGGATCAAACTGCACGCGGTGTGTAAATTTTATTCAAATCGGTTAAATAGTTTAGGAGTCCATCGCGGACAAACAACGTGACACGTAATTTATATATATTAAGATTTGATCCTAAATTATCTTTCAGTGTATATAGCTGCGTCACTGTAACAAACTGACTATCTTGAGGGAAGCGAAATATACTAGGTCTGTTATTTTTATCCATTCAACAGATACATAATGTGAAGATAATAATATCTGCAGAGCATTGTGTATGTACTACTTTTAATTATGTAAATTTGATTTTCGTGCCCTACGAGCTACGCACGTAGCACGTAGCACGTAGTACCTACGAAGCATATGTACATCATAGTGCGTACTCGTAGCTCTCACACTACACACTCCACCCACACTCAAACTACACACTCCACCTAATCAAAGTTCACCAATATTTTAACGTGATCTCTCCAACTCCATATCGACATCTATTTCTTGTTGTCATAGCAAATAGAACAGAACACCAGCACTGACAAACTTTTTGAAAAACATTGTTTTTTTAAATAAAAACCTTATTGGGCATACGGCCATCTTACTCTAAAATCATAATTTTAGAGCAACATTGCTTTAAGTTATTGGAGTAAACAATAGTTAAAATTTGTAATTACCAATGCAAAAAAATCTAAAAGTAACAAAAAAATAACTAATCAGATTTTATTACAAAATAAGGCCTAGAATAATCCTAAAAATGTTTCCACACACTACTAACTTCACAGTACGACAGCCCGTACAAAACGTCGTGACGAAAAAGTTTGGGCACGATCGAGGAATCCGTTGGCAGCGTCGGACGACGGTCGCGGCGCGTCGCTGCAGGCCGCGCACTGCCGCCGTCGCCGCGTCGCCGCCGAGAGCCGCCCGCGGGACTCGCCTGTTGCCGCACTTGCCGCCCGTTCACACTGTTTACTTACTGCTCTTGATACTATTCTTTCCAAGACAAGGACAAAGACATTTATTTGCACAAATATGGGTGTTTACAAAAGGGGTTTTTATACATTTGGTTCGGCATAATTACCTTCATGAGGTATGCAAATATCACAATAATTAAAACTTACTAATTACAAATATTAAAATGTACATTGAAACAGATTTCTTTATTATATTATACTGTTATTATCATTACCTACTTGTACCCATATTGCGCCTTTATATTGATTATTTTTTATTTATTTTTATTTTTCGGATCGGATCCGATCGTCGGCTTTGGGTGTAGTACCCATATTGCAGAATTTTTGTACACTAAGAGGAAAACAAGCCGGCGGAAAAAAAACCTCCCAGGTTTTTATGGAATTCCTTTATGCCACTTTATCGTTTAAAAAATCAGTTACCGAGTAATATTATTTTTCTAGTAAATACGTTTTAACTTCCTTTTTAAACTCGTTGCCCGCTTTTATTTTGAGAAATTCCGGTAGGTTATTGTATATTTTTGGTCCCATGCAAAAGATACTGTTATGAAAATTTCTTCTTTTAGAAGCACAGTTTTTTGTTACCTATTTCTTTTTGATTTAAGGGTTTCATATTTATTGATTTCAGTTTTGACCATTAAAGGTTAAAGATCTCATAAATCTGTGCGGCCTGCAAGTATCCGTTTGTTTTGTTGTACCTAATAGAAATATTGCGCGAATGCACTTTTTTTTGGATTCCCGACGCCAGCATATTATTCCATATCTTAGAGTTGCACCAACATAAGCATGGTATGCATTTAAAACCGCCGTTATACTTACAATCTTCGTTAATTTATATAAAGCAAATGAAAACTTATTTAATTGTTTACAAACATGTTCTTTGTGTCCAAGGCAAGCTTTTCGAGCCAAGCGAAGTGCAAGGAGGGAGACAATCTACCTTTTTAAAAACAAAAATTAGGCAAAATAACGCCAATTAGTAGAAGTAACACGTTGACTCTCAAAATAAAAGCAATCGAACGAAAGAAATATTTACACACACACACACACGCACGAACACACACACACACACACACTCTCTCACACACACACACACACTCTCTCTCACACACACACACACACACACACACACACACACACACACACACACACACAATACAGAGTACGTAAAGGAAGTATTGGGGGAAAGCTGTTATGTAAAGATTGACTGAAAAGATTAAACTCAACGAGGATACTCTTCTTTTAGAATGTGTCCGAAAATAATTTCGAAAAATAATATTGTTCGATACAAGATCTGCAAGGACACCGAATACAGTGAGTGGGTGTTTATTTTTTTGTGAAAAAAATAACACTGACTGTTACCACGGCGTAACCGGTGGAATATGCCTACCGTGCTGCATACGACGCGCTGACCCAGCATTCCGCGGCATTGAACAATAGATTTTGTTTTTCATTCTATTGGAGTCTTGTATCAGCCTTAGAATCGATAACACATATTTTAATTGTAATTTTCTTTGTAATAATAAATAAATTCTTTTTAAAAACAAATATTTCGTTCGCCCGAATTCAACTGGCGCAGTCGGGGCGGATAGCGGTACTTTGGGATAGAATCAAACTCTTCTACCTAAAGGGGACGGTTTCAATCGTCGTAACATCGCTATCTAAGAGATAAAGAACCTCTGGGCGAAGACCACACGTATCCTGGAACATTGGGAAGCGTGTTGCTGTACAAGATCCCTTCAGGAGATGCAGTGGAAGATTTGGTGAGTGCTCAGTAACTTCCAAGTTCCTTGCTCTATTTCCTGTCGTATTTTTTTTTTCTTTTATTTTGTGTATTTTATGTGTACGTGTGTTATATGCTCAAATCGCAATTGACCTCGTATATATATATAATATTATTAACATTTTATTTTTGTGTGTATTTTTGTGAAATTTAAAACTATTTGATTATTTTTGTGATATCTTTATAGGTAGTCTAAACACTCTCGTGTGGTTGGTGTAATACTGTGTGATCGACACAGTTAATGTGTGATCGACGCAGTACTGTAGAATGGTCTAAACACTCTCATGTGGTTGATGTAATACTGTGTGATCGACACAGTTAATGTGTGATCGACGCAGTACTGTGGTATGGTCTAAACACTCTCGTGTGGTTGGTGTAACACTGTGTGATCGACACAGTTAATGTGTGATCGACGCAGTACTGTGGTATGGTCTAAACACTCTCGTGTGGTTGGTGTAATACTGTGTGATCGACACAGTTAATGTGTGATGGACGCAGTACTGTAGAATGGTCTAAACACTCTCGTGTGGTTGATGTAATACTGTGTGAATGTGTGATCGACGCAGTACTGTGGTATGGTCTAAACACTCTCGTGTGGTTGATGTAATACTGTGTGAATGTGTGATCGACGCAGTACTGTAGAATGGTCTAAACACTCTCATGTGGTTGATGTAATACTGTGTGATCGACACAGTTAATGTGTGATCGACGCAGTACTGTGGTATGGTCTAAACACTCTCGTGTGGTTGGTGTAATACTGTGTGATCGACACAGTTAATGTGTGATGGACGCAGTACTGTAGAATGGTCTAAACACTCTCGTGTGGTTGATGTAATACTGTGTGAATGTGTGATCGACGCAGTACTGTAGAATGGTCTAAACACTCTCATGTGGTTGATGTAATACTGTGTGATCGACACAGTTAATGTGTGATCGACGCAGTACTGTGGTATGGTCTAAACACTCTCGTGTGGTTGGTGTAATACTGTGTGATCGACACAGTTAATGTGTGATGGACGCAGTACTGTAGAATGGTCTAAACACTCTCGTGTGGTTGATGTAATACTGTGTGAATGTGTGATCGACGCAGTACTGTGGTATGGTCTAAACACTCTCGTGTGGTTGGTGTAATACTGTGTGATCGACACAGTTAATGTGTGATCGACGCAGTACTGTGGTATGGTCTAAACACTCTCGTGTGGTTGGTGTAACACTGTGTGATCGACACAGTTAATGTGTGATCGACGCAGTACTGTGGTATGGTCTAAACACTCTCGTGTGGTTGGTGTAACACTGTGTGATCGACACAGTTAATGTGTGATCGACGCAGTACTGTGGTATGGTCTAAACACTCTCGTGTGGTTGGTGTAACACTGTGTGATCGACACAGTTAATGTGTGATCGACGCAGTACTGTGGTATGGTCTAAACACTCTCGTGTGGTTGGTGTAACACTGTGTGATCGACACAGTTAATGTGTGATCGACGCAGTACTGTGGTATGGTCTAAACACTCTCGTGTGGTTGGTGTAACACTGTGTGATCGACACAGTTAATGTGTGATCGACGCAGTACTGTGGTATGGTCTAAACACTCTCGTGTGGTTGGTGTAACACTGTGTGATCGACACAGTTAATGTGTGATCGACGCAGTACTGTGGTATGGTCTAAACACTCTCGTGTGGTTGGTGTAACACTGTGTGATCGACACAGTTAATGTGTGATCGACGCAGTACTGTGGTATGGTCTAAACACTCTCGTGTGGTTGGTGTAACACTGTGTGATCGACACAGTTAATGTGTGATCGACGCAGTACTGTGGTATGGTCTAAACACTCTCGTGTGGTTGGTGTAATACTGTGTGTACGGTGCATCACATCATACAATAAAAGCAAGTAAAATTATAATTACGATTAGCCAAATCAGCAATATATTTGTCACGCGGCAACGCGAGCCAGTTCGCAAAATACGTCGCTACCGAACATACTCTCGGCTCGTTTACTTAATTATTTGTAACTAGCTGACCCGACAGACGTTTTCCTGTCTTAACTATGGATATTGAAATCGAATTTGTATTTTTTTTTATAGTGGTTAAGTATTCTTTAATTTTCTAGTTTTCCGCGCAATTTTCTTTTTTTTTTTCAGTGATAAGAACCTTCTCCTGATAATAACAAACACAACAAAAAAGAATTATCGAAATCGGTCTAACCATTCACGCGTGAGGCCGAGACCAAGGAAAATAGGAATTCAGTTTTATACATTATAGAGTTAGAGATGTGTTTTGCCCGCGACTTCTTCCGCGTGTACTTAAGTTATCAGGACTCAGTTTTAATTAACCCCGTTATAATTGTAACATACGTATCTGTTCTGCGTCTGCAAGTACTGCTATAAAAGATAGGTAACAGGTTACTACAGTACCTACTTCGTTTTGGAACTGGTGCTAAGTTATTTGGTGCACTAACCCGCTAGCAAGCCACATAAACCTGACCGTGAGAAAAACAGCCCCCTTTTTAAATTAGTCCGACGAAATATACCTATAATAGGTTGTCACAATCATATTTTTAAGAAATAAGAAAGTCAGGCCCTATATACCAACGTTTATACTGCGAAGTTCAGAAATGAGATGATAAATTTCTATACATTTTACTTAACCCTTCCCCCGCCTTTTTACCCTTTCAGGCGGAAGTTTATCCACTTCACCTGCAAAAATCATTTATATTGTAATCAATCACATACTCGTATGTATATACCTACTCTACTTATTAGAAGTATAAGTAGAGTAGGTGTATATATATAGAGTAGGTCCAGAAATGAGAAAATTCCATGTAAACTTCACCCTCCTATTTCACTCTCGTAGGAGTTAGTTTACTTTTTAAAGGCTCAACAATATTTTGAGTAAATCTAGTACTCCATGCGCGGCGATGTACTCTGTGGCGCGGCGTTACAAATGGGCTCTTGGGTGAGCAATGTAGGTAGTTCTGCCAGGAGTCGTGCGGCTGAACACGCCGTCGTTTTACCCGTGGCTGTTGGTCCGAGCCCCCACTATAGCCGTGTACACCCCCGAAAGCCTTTACTTAGTCGCCTTTTATGATTACGTGGAGGACACCATATTTCATATTGTTAATGCCGAGGTAACTTTTATGTTTTCGGGACGGAATCTTCGCAAGGTACGTGTCAGATTGAGAGGTGATACCGGGTAATGTGGGATTTATACCGCACTAAAACCTCCTCAGTGGCCTGCCTGAGTGTTCAGAGGACTCCGATATCTCCAGTAGAACATACTGATGCCCTCCATGCGCGGTGCTCCAAATCGCCGCCCACAACTCCAGAAGTTCACATTTATTCGCCTCTTACGATTAGGTAGCTGATCTGTTCTTACTGTATCTATAATTTATTTATTATAGTCTTACTGTAGCTCATATTGATAACTTCCACCTACGGAGAGCAATCCCGAGCTAGCCAGCTTAGTTTCTTGGAGAAACTACCTACATTGTACAGAAACCTACAACAAATGTATGAAGAGTATTTTTAAGTATTTTATCTATGAAGTTTTTAGGTTACTGTCCAATTAACTGTCATGGAATAAAATAAAATAATGACAGGTCTCGTTTGAACGTTTGATTCCGAGAGCTATTTCGAGAGGTAGCGACGAAAAAGTACAAACATTTTCAAATAGCATTTTTTTATATTCCGTCAAATTGGTGGAGTTTAGAAATATTTTATGTCAGTCAGCAGGATTTCTTAACGTTTGGCGTAGAAGGTACTTACCTCAATTTAAAAAGAAATATTCACTTCAGTAACTTTTGTAAAACCATAAAAAATAAGAAGAAGCAAGCAGTCAATTAATGATAAGTTTCACAGTATTCAGTCATGCAATACTTGTAACTCGGTGTATCACGTATGAAAGTCGTTAAAAATAGTAACTAACACTTTTCAAGTTCAAGAGTTTTCACATAAAAAATCAAAATATTTTTCATAACTGATGATCAACGCTTAATTTTTTAATACCGTGCAACAGTTCATCATGCATTTCAAACACTAAGAAATTTTGCTGATTTAACGTAATTAAAACAGAATATTAGAAAATGGTTGCAAGTTTTCATTGCTTACCTCATTGGAATTGGAAAATGGTTAAGTATTTTTAAATTTTCTAATTTTTCGTGATATTTCCTTAATGTTTTCTTACATATGTACCTTCTTCTGCCAGTAACAAACACAACAAAAGAAGAATTAGCGAAATCGGTCCAGCCGTTCACGCGTGATGTCGTGACCAAGGGAAAATGGGATTCATTTTTATATATACAGATTTTTATCAGTTTAAATATACAGTTTTTATACCAAATTTTAAGCTTTCATTTGTGCAATCTTCGGATTGCACATTTTGTTCCTTCGAGCTATTTGATCTAGCGCGCGGTGGTGACCAAAAAGCGGGGCCTTGCGCATAAAACACGTGGCGAGAATAAAACAAGTTAGACTTTGGACTGAAGTGAGCTTGTGAGTGTACACTAGCATTGAAGGAGGAAGCCAGCAGCCAGCAACCAGTAGCCAGCAGCCGGGAGCCGGGAGTCAGCAGCAGGTAGAGAGCAGGAGCGTCGTGCGAGCTAATAAAAGAGAAGAGTTGTCCAAGTACCTAAGACGTTTCCATTTTATTTAACTAATAACAGCAGCATATATCTATTTTTAAAATGGAACAAATTTATGAAAACCAAAGGGAAATTAACGAAGCTATTGAAATATTTATTTCTAACTTAAAGAAAACAGCAGCAGAAAGAAGAACTGGTGATTACTTTAGGCGACGTTTGGACATATTACAAAACTATTGGGTTGATTACGAGCGGAATCATAAAAACCTGTGTAAGTTTGGTGTTAAGGAGCATCCTTATTTTATTCACTCCGATTATGAGAGTACGCTTCAATTATATCAAGCAGCTAGAGATTTAATTGAACAGCAGCAGCAAGAACTAGGTTTAGCTCGACTCTTAGCAGCGGCGGAGCCAAAGGAGCAGCCAGGGGAGATATTTCAGCCAGAGATGTCTCAATCAAGAGAGCAGCAGGTGGAGTCGAAGGCCGGATCTTCACGAGCATTTACCTCTAAAGGTACAACCAGCAAATTAGATGATCTGCTACGTAAGCAGACGATAAACTTCACAGCCTTTATGAGAACAGCACGTAACATAAGGTTGGAGAGCATCAGCGAGAAGTGGGAGTTCAACGATGTGTTGAAGGAGCTACAATCACGTTGGTCAGCTATTGATTCCCTTCACTGGGAAATTTATATGGAGTTGAACGGAGAAGACAAAGAGTATGAGGAGGTATTTACCAGGCATGAAAACACCTATATTAATTTAAAGAAAGCAATCAACCAGAAACTGTGGTCTGTGTCGCATAGGGAGAAGTCGGTTCCTCAAATGGATATTCCTGTATTTTCCGGTACATATATGCAGTGGACTTCGTTTAAGGATCTGTTTAACGAGGCTATTCATAGCAATCCGTTGTTATCACCAGCACAGAAGATGCAGTTTCTCAAAGGAAAGCTACATGGAGAAGCCGAGAAACTCATTCAGCACCTTCAGATAAGTTCATCTAATTATAATGTTTGTTGGGAAATTCTCAATAATCGTTACAATAATAAAAAGATAATTTTTACTTCTCATTTAAATACCTTATTGAATTTGCCTAATATGTCTAATCAGTCTGCGATGCATATCAAAAGAATGCATGATGTAACCTTGGAAAGTCTTCATGCTACTTCAAACTTAGGAGTAGATGTGACAAGCTGGGATCCGATATTAGTGCATATTTTGTCTCAAAAGCTCGATAGCGATACATTTAACGACTATATAGATTCTCTGAATAATTCTCGCGAGCAACCAGTTTAAAGGAATTTTTATCTTATTTGGAAAATAAATTTACATGTTTTGAATCTTCACGCAGAAAACAAGAACAAGTACAAAAAATATCTCAACATAATCATGATCGACACAGTTAATGTGTGATCGACGCAGTACTGTGGTATGGTCTAAACACTCTCGTGTGGTTGGTGTAACACTGTGTGATCGACACAGTTAATGTGTGATCGACGCAGTACTGTGGTATGGTCTAAACACTCTCGTGTGGTTGGTGTAACACTGTGTGATCGACACAGTTAATGTGTGATCGACGCAGTACTGTGGTATGGTCTAAACACTCTCGTGTGGTTGATGTAATACTGTGTGATCGACACAGTTAATGTGTGATCGACGCAGTACTGTGGTATGGTCTAAACACTCTCGTGTGGTTGGTGTAACACTGTGTGATCGACACAGTTAATGTGTGATCGACGCAGTACTGTGGTATGGTCTAAACACTCTCGTGTGGTTGATGTAATACTGTGTGATCGACACAGTTAATGTGTGATCGACGCAGTACTGTGGTATGGTCTAAACACTCTCGTGTGGTTGATGTAATACTGTGTGATCGACACAGTTAATGTGTGATCGACGCAGTACTGTGGTATGGTCTAAACACTCTCGTGTGGTTGGTGTAATACTGTGTGATCGACACAGTTAATGTGTGATCGACGCAGTACTGTGGTATGGTCTAAACACTCTCGTGTGGTTGATGTAATACTGTGTGATCGACACAGTTAATGTGTGATCGACGCAGTACTGTGGTATGGTCTAAACACTCTCGTGTGGTTGATGTAATACTGTGTGATCGACACAGTTAATGTGTGATCGACGCAGTACTGTGGTATGGTCTAAACACTCTCGTGTGGTTGATGTAATACTGTGTGATCGACACAGTAATGTGTGATCGACGCAGTACTGTGGAATGGTCTAAATAATCTCGTGTGGTTGATGTAATACTGTGTGATCGACACAGTAATGTGTGATCGACGCAGTACTTTGGAATGGTCTAAATAATCTCGTGTGGTTGGTGTAATACTGTGTGATCGACACAGTAATGTGTGATCGACGCAGTACTGTGGTATGGTCTAAACACTCTCGTGTGGTTGATGTAATACTGTGTGATCGACACAGTTAATGTGTGATCGACGCAGTACTGTGGTATGGTCTAAACACTCTCGTGTGGTTGATGTAATACTGTGTGATCGACACAGTTAATGTGTGATCGACGCAGTACTGTGGAATGGTCTAAACACTCTCGTGTGGTTGATGTAACACTGTGTGATCGACACAGTTAATATGTGATCGACGCAGTACTGTGGTATGGTCTAAATAATCTCGTGTGGTTGGTGTAATACTGTGTGATCGACACAGTTAATGTGTGATCGACGCAGTACTGTGGAATGGTCTAAACACTTTCGTGTGATTGATGTAATACTGTGTGATCGATACAGTAATGTGTGATCGACGCAGTACTGTAGAATGGTCTAAACACTCTCGTGTGGTTGATGTAACACTGTGTGATCGACACAGTTAATATGTGATCGACGCAGTACTGTGGTATGGTCTAAATAATCTCGTGTGGTTGGTGTAATACTGTGTGATCGACACAGTTAATGTGTGATCGACGCAGTACTGTGGAATGGTCTAAACACTTTCGTGTGATTGATGTAATACTGTGTGATCGATACAGTAATGTGTGATCGACGCAGTACTGTGGAATGGTCTAAACACTCTCGTGTGGTTGGTGTAACACTGTGTGATCGACACAGTTAATATGTGATCGACGCAGTACTGTGGTATGGTCTAAATAATCTCGTGTGGTTGGTGTAATACTGTGTGATCGACACAGTTAATGTGTGATCGACGCAGTACTGTAGAATGGTCTAAATAATCTCGTGTGGTTGGTGTAATACTGTGTGATCGACACAGTTAATGTGTGATCGACGCAGTACTGTAGAATGGTCTAAACACTCTCGTGTGGTTGATGTAACACTGTGTGATCGACACAGTTAATATGTGATCGACGCAGTACTGTGGTATGGTCTAAATAATCTCGTGTGGTTGGTGTAATACTGTGTGATCGACACAGTTAATGTGTGATCGACGCAGTACTGTGGAATGGTCTAAACACTTTCGTGTGATTGATGTAATACTGTGTGATCGATACAGTAATGTGTGATCGACGCAGTACTGTGGAATGGTCTAAACACTCTCGTGTGGTTGGTGTAACACTGTGTGATCGACACAGTTAATGTGTGATCGACGCAGTACTGTGGAATGGTCTAAACACTCTCGTGTGGTTGATGTAATACTGTGTGATGGACACAGTACTACGTGATCGATGCATTAGTGTGGGATCATCACATTACGATGTGATCAACGCAGTACTGTCTGATCGACGCAGTACGGTGTTATCGTGTGCGATCGATGCGTATGAGTATCGTAGACAGTACAGTGATCGACGGAGCCCGACGATATTGTTTTTGATATTTTTTGTGTTTGTATGTGTTACCAACGTACACATACAGTGGATCATGTCCGTTATTATAAATTCCTTTAAATCTCCATGTGAAATTGAGGGAATTCATACAAACGTTGAAATGAAACACTGGAAACTTGGAACAATACCATTTATTGAGCTTAAAACGAATCGAGTCACCGCATGGTGCGTGGTGCGCAGTGTGTGGTGCATGCACCAAATGAAGAGTGAGAGAGTCAGACGGCCAGGAAGAAGGCGTGCAGGCGGCGCGGGTCGAGCGCGGCCAGCGGCGCCAGGCAGGCGGCGGGCCAGCGGTGCGCCAGCAGCGCCAGCAGCGCGGCCAGCGCGCACAGCGCCGCCAGCGGCAGCAGCGCGGGGCGCGGCGCGCGGCGCGCGGCGTGGTGCGGCGGCAGCAGCTCGCGGTCGGCGCACCACGCGCACGCGCGCCCCACTCCGCCCCGCTCCGCGCCCTGCCCGCAACACACTCGTACACACTCCTACTTGTACAGCTCGTATGCTCGTATAACTCGTATGAAGTATATATCTTACCAGGTATCCATGGTAAGATATAGACTTTATACGAGTTATACGAGCCAAATAATTTAATGTTAATGAATTGTTTATTTATTTTCACTTTTGTAAATTATTATTAAATAATCATTTTAGGTATGTGCCTTCGGCTTGACCTTTCGGAGATTACCTACTCTACCTAGAGTACACACATGCTTGCTAGTTGCTACTTACGTCCATTCATGTTCGTCTCGAACGCGCTTTCGTCAGTACGCTATCATTACACTAGCGTGTGCACGTGTTGCTACGAAACGTAATGGAACTGCCCGCGTGTATATTAGTTTATAATTGTGACCTGGATGTTATTATAACGTTGTTGTAACGTTTTTTTCAGTGAAAGCAGTTATAACAGTAAGTTATTCACTAATTTGTTTTGTGAGTTGTTTATTGCAGGTGCGGGCTACCTGTGAACTATGAACAAGATCGCTGAGGTTTATGTGCTCAATCTGCATCCGCATTTAGAGCCAATTAAAAATGTTTGTCGGACATACCATCCACAAACTGCGACCGATAATGTTCGATACGTCGGCCATCCAGCCACTATAGTACGAGCCGCGCTGCGAGTTGCATGTTTCGTTTCCACAAACATTGCGCCCGAAATCCAAGCAGCGCGGCACAAACCTTGGGACGGTGCGGCTCAAGATTTGGGCGGCGCCGCTTAAATCTTGAGCGGCGCGGCTAAACATTTGAGCGGCGCGTCTCAAAACTTTGGCGGCGCGGCTCAACATTTGAGCGGCACGACTCAACGTTCGGGCGGCGCGCCCCGTTGTCTGGTCGGCGCCGCCAAACATTTATATGGCAATACCCTTTGCAGCAAAACCTCCTTTAGTTCCCCTGCGCGAGAATCTAGTAAGTTTTCAACAAAACTGTCCCCTGCTTTGTCGGAAGAGATACAGTTACTGATCAAGTCAGGTGTGGTAGAGTTGCGACGTCGCGGTTCCTATCAAGAATATTTCTAATACCCAAGAGAAACGGAAAACTACGGCAAATCTTCGATTTACGACGCTAAACCATTTCCTCAAACCCCCGAAGTTTCGGCTGATAAATCAAAGACAAGTCCCCAATTTTATGCAAGAAGGGGATTTTTTCGGAAAGCTAGATATCAGCCAAGCCTATTTTCATATCCCCGTGAAAAAGAGTAATCGAAGATATCTTGCGTTCGGTTACGCGAATCAGGTTTATCAAATGACATCCTTACCTTTCGGCCTGTCCACCGCACCGATAGCATCGATAGCATCACCGACCGATAGTGTCAGCAAGTGGGTGACAAGCAGTGTTGGGCAAAATTTAATTGCAATTAACAATTAAAAATAACAATTGATTCATTGTTAATTGCGAAATATGAATTAACAATTGATTAATTGTTAATTGTGACGTTTCAATTAACAATTACTTGTTATTTTTAATTGTACCTTGCAATTAAATAATTGTTAATTGTTCCTTTAATTAAAATTTAACCAAATTTAAATGATGTAGATAGAAATAATATAAGATGGAGGGGTGGCACAGGGCAAGACTCCCGCAAGGTTGACTGATGATCTCGCAAGTCAGCGAAGCCGTTGGTACCAGGCCGCTCTAAATCGTTCTTTGTGGGAGTTATTAGGGGAGCTTATACCGGGTGTCCCATGGCTATGCCACATGTAGGGTAAGTATCCCTGAATATTGTAGGTCCAATCTACAATTTTTAATTTTACTGAAACATTATTTGGTAATTATTCCGTATCGCGCCACCAGCGATTTTGAGACTGATTTTTTTATGACTTCGTCATGACTTGCTCATGTCATGTCATGTTATGTTGGCGCATGACCTTTTTTGAGAAAAAAAAAGAAAAAAAAACCTTCGATCACTCTACATTCGTTTTGTCGAATTTTTTGTGTTTTTACAAATTAGGGGAAGGGGGATTTCGGGGGGCTTGGCCCCCGAATGGGGGAAATTGGGAGGCGAAGTCCCCCGCCAAAAAATATACAAAAAGGACTCGTCATTTAAAATGAATGGGATCAGTTAGGTTAGGTTTGACTTTTTTAATTAACACAAAAAAAGGAACCCCGCGCAGCTCAAAAAAGATCATGCACAAACATAACATGACATGAGCAAATCATGACGAAGTCATAAAAAAAATCAGCCTCAAAATCGCTGGTGGCGCAATACGAAATAATTACCCATTATTTTAATTTAAAAAACAATTTAAACTGCATTCATAGATTTTTAAATAATTAGTTGGTTGAACCGGAAACCGAACCCGCTGCACGAGAAAAAAATACTTACGTAGCTTTATCATACCGATCGAAAGGCTTCATCATAACATAAAGTTTCGCGGCGAAACAAGTAGCAACAAGAAAGATCATTTATATGTGTGGGTTCACTGTGAAATATGATTATTAATTGTTAATTTTAATTGTATGTTACAACAATTAAATATAATTAGTTGCAATATTTTAATTGTATCTTGCAATTAACATGAGTAAATTTAAATTAATTAATTGCAATATGCAACTAACAGATTAATTGCAGTTAAATTAATTGTGATTGAATTAAAAGCAATTAAATTTTCAATCAATTACTGAGATGATTAAAATATTAATCAATTAATGCCCAAAACTGGTGAAAAGTTACCTGAGAGAAAAGGGTCTACGCGTTCTATGCTACTTGGACGATTTTCTATTTGCAAATCAGAACCCAAACACGCTGGAAAGTCGCCTGCGGTATGCAGAAGAAATTCTACAGAGCATGTGTTGGTGTGTCAACCTAGAAAAATCAGTGTTAAATGTAAAATCAGGCCATGCAGAAAATAGAATTTGTGGGAATAGTTTGGAAGGTATCGACAAATCAAAAATCACTTCCGAAAGACAAAATAGACGGATTTTAAAAGATGTCGATCAAGTTCTAAAAACGAAACAGTGGTCATGGAAATCGGGCACGGCATTGATCGGAAGGCTAGGGTTCGCATCACTTGTGACCCCTCTAGGAAGGCTTCACACCAGGCATACGCAAAGAGCGGCCAGAAAACTGTCACAATACCGGCCCGGGAAAAAAGTCTTAGTGACGTCACAGGCTCTTCAGGAATGTTGTTGGTGGGCTCAGAATATCATAAATTCCGGAAGAATTTTTGTACCGGAACCGACGATGTTTGTGAGCACAGACGCCTCCAACAACGGCTGGGGCCAGTGGCGGCTCATCCTAAAGAGCGCTGGTGCAGTGCACTCCCACTTTAAAATTTAAATATTACATAGGAAAATTACATAGGTAATCTATATTCCTTCATAATACATACTATCCTTACATTACATCTATCATCTATCCTTACTTACATTATATCTACGCGTACATTTATCGTCATATTGTACGAGTGGAGCGCCAGCGATTGCGCTCCTAATGAAACGAAGTTTAGTACGATTCCTAGCGCTGTATTCAATGAGTGCGAAAGAGAAACATCGCAGCACATAGCCGACGCGTGAAACAAAAGATTTAGTATGAGAAATTAACTTAATCTGGAGCGCCGCTCACGCGCGACGTTGCCAAACCGTGGGTTCGGCCGTGACGCGTGCCGTGGGGCGTGGCCTCAACCTGCTTATGCGATGTTGCCGTTCTTATGTATACAAACAAACGTTTCGTCGGCTTTGACAGTTATGTTATATCGCAGTTTTTCTTTAAATTAAAATTAAAAAATAGTTTATGCGCGACATTTTGTTTTAAAAATGGAACAATACAGTGTATCTTTTATTAAAAAGTGTCAAAAACTATAGAAATACGCCTTGAACTAAAAGCTAAAGGGTCCTCAAATTGCACTTACACAAAAATGTAATACAAAAACTAAATCTTTTACGCGTGTTTTTAAGTTTGAACAATATTTTAAAACTCCTTGGTTGTGTGGTTGTAGAGACCAATAAATTATTTTGTTTTCCGTGTCTGGTGTTTGGAAACTGACACCGGCAGTGGAGGTGAATCTGCATGGATCACAACGGGTGTTGACGATTTAGCGCATCTTTCAATAAAACTGAAAAAACATTCGCAATCTCGATTTCATATGTTATGTGAAGTGCAATTAATGGCATCGATTGGCCGACAAGATATTCATAAAGCGCTCGATTTTGCGTATCGAAAATCTATTCGAGAGTTCAATGAACGCGTTGATGAAAATCGATATATTTTACGGCGTTTGATAGATTGTGTGGTATTTTGTGGTGCATTTCAAGTTGCTTTACGAGGGCATGATGAATCTACGGAATCCCTGAATCCCGGAATCTATAGAGGTTTGGTTAATTGTGTATTATTTTATTTTTAATTTTATCTATTGTGAAATGTGTATTATTATATTGAATTTATCTGATTATGACATGAAACAACATGATATTCTGACATGACATAAATTTAATTAGCTATTTAATAATTTTGACATTTTGACACGAAAAACTATGGCGCAAGAACGTCTCAATGCATTATGTATGATAAGCATTGAAAAACGATTAATTAATTCTACATCTGATTTTCACAAGAAAGTCATAGATGTCTTCGCTCGTCAAAAAGACCGGCGAATGAATTTTCTGTATAAATAAAATAAATGGTAAGCTCTAAGTTTTTTTTTGTGAACCCCCATCAAAAAATGTCACGAGCCGCCTCTGGCTGGGGCATTCAAGTGAGCGACCGCCTTCTTTCAGGTCTGTGGACAGAAGATCAACTAAAATGGCATATCAACAGAAAGGAGCTTTACACAGTCCTAGTAGCTCTGCGGGAGTTTCAAGAGGTGGTCCTAGGCCAATCAGACAGTCTTTTGGAGAATCGATCTGAAACACAGAGCCCTAGGTGCCCCGTTCCTGATACCGAACCTGAAAGAGAACCTAATCGACTTATCCACGAATCTCTCTCCTCCGAAGGAAGAAAATCTCTGTTTGGAGGTCTGGAAGATACGGGGTGGTCGGATTTAGTAGCTGGATTGGACCAAAGTGACGTTAATTTCATACAGTCAGCATGGCGCGATTCAACTTGGCGTACCTACGAATCCGCTTGGAAGCAATGGGTCTCATGGTGTAGACAAAATGGGAGAAAAATTAGTAGTCCTCGACCTCTTGATGTTGCTGCTTACCTAGGTTCCCTTTCTCGAGTAAGAAAATTAGCTCCATCCACAATTATGGTTCACAAGTCTGTATTTCTTCCTTTTGCGGACCCTACTCAAGAAAAACAACTAGGAAATCATCATGTAGTAGCTGCAATGCTCAAAGCCATAAAAATTCAAAGATGCATGTCAGCACCAGTACCAAAGACTCAGATCTGGAATATTCAAGTCTTGTTTCAGTGGCTTAAGTCAAATATACCTGATAAGGAAAGTATTTTTCAAGTATCTCGTCATGTGGCACTTCTTCTGCTGTTAGCTTCAGGCCGACGTACACATGACCTCACACTGCTTATGGTAGATGATATGCATTGTGAGAGATCAGATTCTTCGTTAACGTTTTGGCCTAAATTTGGCTCAAAAACTCATTGTCAGACAGGAACCGTCAATCTGGATGGCATCGAACATGCTCAGGTGACATGGCTTTGAGTTTAGTAAAATGGGTGAATTGTCTCATAGAAGAGATCAACAGTAGGAGAAAGGCGCGAGAGGGCTTGAATAATTTGTTTATTACAACGCGAGGAAAGGTTAAAGCAGCTTCCAGAACCGTTATTGCAGGTTGGCTGAAGGAACCCTTTAAGGATATAGGCATAAACTGCAGTCCAGGCTCGGTTCGATCAGCTGTAGCATCTAATGAATTCCAGAACAATGTGCCGCTGGACGAGATCTTGAAACGAGGGAACTGGAGAGGTTCGACAAACTTCTTCAAACACTACTGTAAATCAGTAGAGCAGCCTCGAAGTACAAATGTAAATGTTCTTAATGATTCTTTTAATGCAGTCTAGAGTCTTGATGATCCCAATCTTTATTATGTATTATTATTTTATAAGGGTGAGGTCCCTTGTTATGTTAAAAATGATTAAGGCTTCAGAGTTCAGAGTAATTTTATGTTTGTAAAATTGTTAAAGTATGATTAAGAATTAATGATTTCTATTAGTCATAAATCTCAATATCATTTTTATCGTTATGAGAAACATGTGCTGAGATCGAGCAAACTTACTTGTATAACAGTGGTTGATTATTTTTATAATTTTAATAAAACAACTTGAGTTTGATCATTAAAACCAAGGTTTTATTTCTCACCTTTATCACAGTACGCTTAATAGCGCCGGCAGATGGTAGACACAGCTCCGAAAGGTCTAGCCGAAGGCACAGACCTAAAATATCACCGTTTTCCACCCCAAAGGGAAGAAAACGATTATTTCAGGTCTTGCTGTTCTTGCCGGCGTTCGGAGATAGGTATAGGTACTGACGAAAGCGCGTTCGAGTAGCGATCGCGCGCCTGCCGCCGCCTCACCCCCGCGCGGTCGTCTCTGGGCCCGCCCGCAGCTCACACGAACATGAATGGACGTAAGTAGCAACTAGCAAGCATGTGTGTACTCTAGGTAGAGTAGGTAATCTTCGAAAGGTCAAGCCTCGGCAAGACCTGAAATAATCGTTTTCTTCCCTTCGGGGTGGATAACGGTGATATTATTCTATTGTGACATTGTTTTATTTAATAGTAATATTGCATTTTGTAACATTGATTGAATTTTAATTTATGCGTGTATGCTTGTTATTGTCATAATTATTTTATTATTCTCAAACATAATGAAGTTGCTTGTGTTAGTTAGTGTAATTGGTGTAATCGTTCTAATTAACAATAAATTAATAAATAAATAAATGGTGACAAGGTTAAAAAATATACAAATTTTAAACGTGCTAACCTAACAATACAAACCCTAAATATCTCTAGCATCTAAACAAACGTATTAGTGTAAGTAATTACTC
This sequence comes from Pyrgus malvae, assembly GCA_911387765.1. Lineage (NCBI taxonomy): Eukaryota > Metazoa > Arthropoda > Insecta > Lepidoptera > Hesperiidae > Pyrgus > Pyrgus malvae. The sequence goes on from OU426950.1 coordinate 29,879,977, forward strand.
GCATCTGTGAGCAATGAGTGGGTAGGTCGTGTCTCATACGATCAGCTATCACGTGTGCCTATTATCAACCCATAGCCACTCTGTTATCTCAAATATATATAATGTACTTTTTTTTTAAAAGAGTACTGTTGGGAGTTTTTTCCGTCACCTTTTTTTTCTCAGCTCAACATCTAGTCCAAACGGGCACATAAAGGCGATGACCGGGAACAAATGACATTCATTAAGCGAATATTTTGTATTCCTAATATAAAATCAATATTTTTTCTTTCTTTCTTTTAAATGCAGCAAAGAACAAACCTAATGCGGTAAGCAATTGGCAGCGACCTTAGTACTCTTTCTGTAGACTACCAATGACAAATTGCAACGATATATACGCTACTACTTCACCACTTGTTTTGATATTTTTGATCGTATAGTGAATGCTCATAACTTAAGATGCAGGCAACCCTGGCACTTCCGGGTTGACCTACATGTTGACTCGTTAGGCGCGCTCGTTTTGGCCTAAGCTCCAGCGGTCACACCGGATACAGCTGCTACTACTCGTAGGGCTCATACAGCTGCAGGATAACACCAAGGCGCAACGTAACTAATTACCTGCCAAGCGATCGCCAGCAAGCGCAGCGCGCCGTCCGCCGCGCGCCAGTGGCGCAAGTGGAAGAAGGCGTACGCCACCGCCTCGCTGTCGCCGCGCTTGAGCACGTGCTCGGGCGGCAGCGTGAGCGCGCGCAGCTCCAGCAGGTACTCGGGCACGTGCGGGTTGTAGGCGATGGCGGCGCGCAGCGCGACCAGCGCCGCGCCCTCACACTGCGCGCGCGCGGCGGGCGGCGCGGCGGCGGCGGCGCGCGCCTGCAGCAGCGCGCCCGTGTAGCGCACCGCCGCCGACCCCGCGCCCTCCGCCTCCTGCAGCCGCGCCAGCAGCGCCGCCACCTCGCCGTACGCGCGCTGCTCCAGCAGCACCTGCGCACGCGCCTGCTCACTCTCCGTCGCCGCTTGTACCACTTTCACTCTTAATTATCTCAACTATTTTGTACAGCTAATATAACAAAAATGTAGCATTTAAAGCTCGTAGTGCCCCATGCCATGATTACCTGAGTTGTGCAATGGTTACCGTGGGCACACACGGATAGCAACACAAACATTCAGGCTGAGAACAAAAATTTAACCTTTAAGCTTTTGCCGCCCCAGGAATCATAACCTTGATTCTCTTACTGGCAGCATGCGCTGGAAACTTTTTTGAGACTTTTGCGTTAACATATTTAAAAAATCTTTATCGATGATGCTGTGTCCTCTTTTTATTGCTTTGGATAATATGTGTTACAAACAGAAAACGCCATGCTAAGTTCCATATCAAATGAGACAAGTTAGAAGAGAACAAAAGAGAAAAGAAAAAGATTACTAGTGAGGAAAGGTACTTCTGAATTTGGGGATGGCTAATCTTCCAACCGAACAGAAACTCAAATTGCTCAAGTAGCAAGGATCCTGGGAAAGATTATGGAGTGTGCTTGATTGCGCAAATATTTGAAAATTTTGAAGATGGGCCTGTTTTAATTACTGCGCATGGAGAATATTTGGTGCATTCGAGATTCTGGAGTTCACCCCAAGCGTATCCACCAACAGGAAAAATTTCAGATGCGATATTAAAAAGGTGATTACAGAGTATAGAGGCAGCAGCAGGATAGGTCAGATGGGGGTGCAGGTGGGAGTGCAGGTACCTCGATGAGGTTCTCGTGCAGCGAGAGCGCGTGCAGCGCGGGCGGCGCGTCGCGCGCCAGCTCGCGGAAGAGGCGCGCGGCGTCGCGCAGGCGGCCCAGGCGGCGCGCGCACATGGCGGCGCGGCGCTTCACGTGCGCCAGCACCGCCGCGTCGCGCCGCGCCGCGCCCGCGCCCTGCGCCGCCGCCGCGCGCCACGCCGCCTCGCCCGCGCGCCACGCGCGCCGCAGCACGCGCTCCGCCTCCGCCACCGTGGGCGCGTCCTCCTCCGCCAGCAGCAGCAGCGCCGCCGCGCAGCCCGGGCTGTGCGCCAGCGCCGCGCGCGCCAGCCCCACGCGCGCCGCCGGCTCGCGCTCGCGCCACGCGCGCGCCAGCGCCTCCTCCGCGCCGCCCTCCGCCCCCGCGCCCGCCGCGCCGAACCACGCCTGGTGCTCCTGCAGCCCCAGCGTCACACTGCTCATGTACCACTTGCAGGACAACCATCAGCTCTACGTGCAATTATGTGTTGAGTTACAAGAAAGGAACCGGAAGAAAAACGTAAGTAGAAAATTATTTTTCTTTCCAAACAATAATGGTACTTAGCTCCAGTTTACGAATTGTTGATATTGGTTCCGTGATGACCTGTTTGACCTTATTACCGGCAGTAATGAACAGATTAAGTAAGAAACAGAATTTTTACAAGCTACTATTTAAATTGCAATGTGCATCTGTAACCAACATTTTCAAATCTTGCAAACATTTTTGAATCACTGTATAAGCTGAAAAATATACTTATGAAAGTCCAATAACAATACGTTGAACTGATCTCATAATAACCCAATATTAAAAAATAAAACCCAGATAGAAGAGACTAAAGTACTTAAAAGTAGACTTTTTTTTATAATTATGAACTCTATCTATTTCTCATATTGAAAGCCTGATATTGAAACCACTGAACTGAGTGCCACTGAAATTTCTAAATATAAAGTGCTATGACAGCTAAGTTTGAACTTATCTGTTTAATTTGTTATCATAAACACTTTCTGTAACTCATAATGAATGTAGTTGTACAAGAAAGCCAATGGATCTTCTAGATGATAGTGCTAAAACAGTCCTAAACACATACCTGTGCAGAGAGATTCATATCATAATAGGTGAGCGGAGCTCGGCGAGCCACGCTCCACAGGCGACCATACTCCGCCCCACGTAGCAGCGACATGGGGTTGCGCCACACCTTGCAGTCGGGCGGCGCCGCCTCGCCCTCCGCCCCCGCCGCGCCACTCGCGCCCGCAGCGCCACCGCCGCCGCCTAGCCATGGGCCCAGGTGTGACAGCGAGACCTATCGACAATCATTCATCCAATAAACAGTCCATTATCCTCATCATCAGGCTGATTTTTATTCTTTTTCATAATTAACAAAAATTTAGGCCATCATTGGTGCACTGTGTGGAAATGAAATGATATGCCCTTTAACCCACTGTCAAATGTTTTCATACCGCCCATAATAGACCAGTGTCGATAATGTTAAAAATGGTAAAAAGTGAAAAAAAATTATAGTAGAATGAAAAGTATTGTAAAAGGTAGAGAATATAACAAAAATAAAAGGAAAAATAAATTAGAGGCGATCTGAGATCGGGAAGGGGGAGGGGGGGGGGGCTTTAAAGGGTAAAAAACGGTTTATCTCGATTTCCGGCAAAACTGCAGGTCCTATGAAAAAAAGTTAAATGGCAAAGATGTAGTTAATAAAAAGATCTACAACTTTTATATTTACACTCTTTTCACATAACCTCAAATTTTAAGTGAAATATTCAAAAAACATGTTTTTGGTTTTTTATTTTTATCTTATAACAAAAAAAATATATTTTTTCACAAAATTTGGTGAAAACTTACCTTTTTATGTCCCAGATATACAATATTTTTTTCGGTTTAAAATATTAATTTTTTTCAACTCATTTTGACTTAATATCGAAAAAGCAGCCTAGTTTTCAATCGAAAATTCTCACGTCAAAATAACTGCTTTTTCTAAAAAGTCGGTATGCTTTTTGTACGTTGAAATCTCTTGTTTCTGATGGTATAAAAAAAATATACATTACTTTTGTAAATGTGCTCAGAAAATGCAAATAATGAAAACTCGAATCCCAATATTTTCCTCTCAGTGTACAAACACCCTGTGATATGGGTACCCAAAGCTGACGATCGGAACCGATCCGAAATATAAATAAATAAAAGGCGCAATATGGGACTAATAAAAATAATAGTAAAATAGATGTAAATGTACATTTCGTAATTGTATTATAGTTTAGTTTTTTCCTTTTATATTTTTATCATTGTATATTTGCATACCTCATGAAGGTAAATATGGCGAACTAAATATATATAGACAACTTTGTAAACACCCATATTTGTGTAAATAAATGTCTTTGTCTTTGTCTTTGAAGCACAGAAACCTGAATAATTTTTTTGAATTTTTTTACATTTGCGGTCACGCATCTCACACCCGACTGCGCCCATTTTTCCTAGCTGCTTAATACATACTCTAATAACAAAATGATTGTCACAGGTATGGACCAGGATTTTAAAAGGCGTACGAGAACAAAATTCCAGCAACAGCATTCCAGAGATAAAAAGCGGTCCTACAATCTATAGAAAAAACGAGTTGTTTACTACTGTGGAATAATAGTGCAATTACTTCATTTAAAAATTGTTCGGTGTTTAAAAACGTGAACTATAAGTTTATGATATGGCATCTGAGGAACACGTGATTAGTGTACTTGAAGATATTGCTTCTTTGTCAAAAAACCTGAGAAAATGCCCTAAGCAGCAGCTCACACACGGCTACGTTAAATCTTGCATAAAGTGCCTCGAAGAATATTGGGCCAAATGTCAAGAAGCGCACGATAAACTCATTAAGTGCACTACACAGGAACAGCGTGGAGAGTTGCCATACTTTGTGAATGAAAAATTTTTTTATACAAGAAGACTTATACATGTGTATGAAGGGTGATCTCAAGGATATATTAAATGAATGTACTTCAACCCATTCTCAGACATCCAATAGCCAAATTTCATTACACTACAATGTCAACACACAATTAAGGCTACTTCCAATCCAAATCCGATTCTTCACGGCAACTACAAAGACTGGCCTACTACAACAATTTGTTTACATGTTTAGTTCACGATAACACTACATTATCTGATGGACAGAAGCTGCACTACTTAAAAACGAGTATTTCAGGTGAACCTGCATCATTGTTTTTAATCAAGCATGGAATACATTATGTCACAGATATGGCAATAAACGTTTGATAGTAAATGTGTTATTGAAGAGATGTTTGCACAAAAGAAATGTACTAGCCAGGCGGCATCTCAGCTAAGGCTTTGTTGGATACAACTACTGAAATATTAAATAGCCTGTGCCCCACATACATTGTATTCTGTTCAAAATTTAAAGTCAATTTTTTTGTCAAATTTATTACCTACATAACATATTACATGTATTTCATTTCTTTGCAATTTTGAAAAGGACTCGTATAGTCCTTTGGTGAGCGGTTATGTTAGTTCTATTACTCATAGTAAAATTCATCATTATTAAGTTGGTCGCAATTAACCAGTTAAAGAAGACACTCATATTTTTTGCATCCAAAACCTCACAGTTAACGTAAACCGTTAACGTAAACAAGTACAATTATTTTGCATCACCGTATTTCAATCAAAATACAGTATTGCAAAATAATTCCACACTCCAGAGGATGTTGTCACCGTCAGCCTCTGCAGATTAGCCACTCACAATAACTTGTACCTGCCACCATACTCAATTTATGACAATGCAGGCATATAGGATAAGGGACTGAGAGATTTTCATTACCATATGTTCCATTATTGTACCATTTTAAGGGTACAGTTTAACCTGCAATGGGACATTAAAAGGGCTGAAAAAAGTTATATAGCTATCATTTTATAACAGTTAGTCATTACAAAAACACAGTGTAACATACACAGCTTTAAAATTGCAACTTTATCTCTGAAGGTACTGAAGTTTTTCTCCGTCTACTCTTTTCATCAGCTCAGCATTGCCTAAGCGCACCCAGAGCAGACAGAACAAAAAAATAATGATCACTAAGAGTTTGTAAAGGAACCAAACAGTGAATAAAGAAATATATTATATATTTCAATTTACTATATTCTAATAGAAGAACTCTAATCTTCTTTTTAACTATTTACTCGAAAATTTAAAACTTCAGGTGGCACATATAAGTATGTAAATTTTCAAAAGAATTGCCTAAAACAAGACTTAGTTACCTGTAATAATTTATTTCAATATAAATTCCAGGCAATAATGTTCATATTAAACGTGACTTCTGAAAGAAAATCACCTGCTCAATGAATGAAGTTCCATACTTGCGGAAGTACCACCACTCGAATATGAGGATCAGGCCAGAGATGAGCGAAGAAGTTCCGGTCAAAGCCACGTAGAACTTGGGCGTAAGCGCGTTCATGAAAACATTCGGATCGAAAACCATGGCTGCAGCACTGCTAGAGAGCAACCATTAACAGCTAAAAACCTTTTGGCAACAAGTTTCATGTATCCTTTAACATTTTGCTAGATAAAATGCAAACAAGTACAAATAATAAACCGGAACAACACAAATTCACAGGGGTTTCGATTTTATTTCAACTATTTTCAATTCAAACAATACAATACACTGTTTTTGTTTTTTTTTTTCTACTTTTATGTCAACCGAACAAGAACCGAACCGATGTCAACCATGTCAACAGTCAACACTCGTTCGGTTTTTTTTCAATTATGGCATCGCAAACTCTGTGCATACTGCCAGCGTCAAGTATAATTTTTGCCAGTTTCAATGAAACATGAAACTGGACGAAGTAATAACAAGGTCAGTAAGTAAGTCGTCAGTAATCAGTTAGTCTAGTCAGTCCAACATTCAAGTAAAGCGATGGCTACTTTACTAGAACGTGTCCGATGGAATTTTGGGGGCAAGCAGAAAAAACATATTTTAGCACTGTTATTCTATTTCACAAACACTCGTGCACTGTAATTAACCTATATCAAACAAAATGCCATCAACTTTATCCGATATAACTCAAAAATACACCAAGAAAATGAAAATAAAACAAGAGCACAATAATAATATTTTATGTCTTTTTCGACTTCCCGCCAAAAAACCCAGTCAACACTCAACAGCAATGCAATGAGTAACGAACTTTGATATTGATACCTATGGATGTGCAATAGTTGTCTATATAAAGCGTACCTTATACTTTTATATCGTAATCCGCTGAAGAACTTATAAACATATTTCTGTTTCTTTCTCACTTAAGTCTATCTACTCATGCGATAAGAGATAGCACTAATGTTGAACATGCCAATTTTGGCAACATTTTTCTGTAACGTCATTTACGTCATGGTAATACCATAAGAATAAGTAATACCTATTTGCGGCCGATCATGGCCGATCTTATTCTTATGGGGGGATTCGTTCCTCATCAAAGAAAGACCAATAATCCTAAAGACAGCGGGTCGGTGTAACCACTTTGTTGGCATCTCTTTTTCGCAGCCAGTGTTACCCACTTATCATATTTTCCCCCAAATTTGGTAATCTACAATATCAAGCAAGTAAACTATAAACATTGGCAGACCAAACTGTGAAAGGATTTATATGCTTGTGCATTATGGTTGGTTGTTTGTGAGTTTAGATTGGTTGACTGGCATAAAGTTAATTGGGTCAGAAAATTACAGGACATACATATAGGAGAAAATAAAAGACAAATACAAAGATTTTTAATGGCACCAATATGGGTGTTTACAAAAGCTGTTAATACATATTTAGTACGTCATATTTACCTTAATGAGCTATGCAAATATTACAAAGATAAAAGTAAACACTTAGTTATAACGCAATAATATATAAAAATGTACATTTGTATCAATTTTATTATTATTTTTCTTCTCTTTATCCTTTTGGTCAATAAATGGCTTTCAAAATAGACCGAACAAATTCGGAATTAAATTGATGGTTGCCAGTCAATACGTCCAGTGGCCTGAATCCATTTATTTTCGGCAAGAGCGTCAGTTGGAAAACTGAAAAAAATATGACAGCAACATGAGATGAAATTCGTCTGGTAAACTTCTCATAATGTCTAATACAAAATGTATGGAGTATCTTTTTATAGTCTGTGTGAGTGAAATTTAATATGTCGGGAAAATGCTCATAACGTGCACCCCAGGCGCGGTCCCAGGTGGGGGGGTCACAGGACATGACCCCCCCCCCCCCAATCCGTCAGTCATGCGTACATGGAAGGTGAAACAAGCGAATTTGAGACACTTCTTCCCTCAAATTTCTTGGCGACCCTCCCCCCAAAATTGAAGGCTGCGACCGCGCCTGGTGCACCCAGCCTATAACATTTTAATGGTCTCCACTTAAATAGTTATATATAAACAGGGGGTATTTGAGCCTCCCGCTTGAAATGTAACTAACTACTAATGAGGTAACACATAATCTTTGATATTATTATTGTCACTGTTTTTGTTAAAAATAATTATATTTAAATAAGATGGTTAATTTTTTACTAATACGGGGAGGATATTTTGATTCGAAATCTGACAACACAATTTCGAATTTGACAATGTTTGAAATAAACAAAATATAAGTTTATTTTCACGAATTTCACTATATTTACGTTGAATGACTAGTTATAAGACAAAGTAATCAAATATCTATATATAAACAATACATATTTAGTACATTTTAAAGAGAAGTATTTAACTTACGCGTAAAATGTAATACCTTCCGGCAGCCTTCCTGTTTACGCTCACTGCGGCTCTTACAACCTAAAATACTGCAGCTCACCATATTATGGAACTAGAAAAATGTTATTTGCTTTTAATCCTCCTCTTCCTTTTTTAATTCCTCTTCCCCCCGGACCGCCGTCAGGTGTTAACGTGTCCTCCAAACCGTATCAAATTATTTTTCAAGAGTAAATTAATAATTTTGAAACAATAAAATCATCAACAAAAATTAGGAGTGCATAAACTTAAGAAGGTGAATATTATTCTCTAGACTTTCAAGTTGTCGCGATTTAAGTGAAGTGAAATAGAAAATACGTAAGTGCCCTTGCAAGACTTATACAACGCTAATATTACAACTCCTGCGCACCACCAACTCGCTTCACAATATTAACTCCGCCCACTTGTTGCGTGCCGCCGCAGCCATTGTTTTGCAAGCTCCAATCAGTGCACGCGCAGCTATTATTGCACTCGCCGCCATCATTGATCAACGCACTGGGCCAAACACCGTGCTACACTTCTAGTAGCCTGGTACAAGACGCAACTACAGTTTCGCTTTGCGCCAAAGGAACATTCCACAGGTGCATCATCTGCGCGCACACGTACATAGTGCTGACGGATTCCTACTACTGCGTTACACTTTATCTGAGTGAAAATGGACTCTCCGACAGATGAAAAATCTTTCACTGATGCAGAATCGCCACCAAACTATGTATCTCAGCGTACAAGAAATAGAAACGACGACTCGCTCGCTGAGCAATTAAATAATTTCAAGGAAGAACTACGTGTTATGATGTATCTTCTTCAAATAAACAAGAAAAAGAGTACGTATCTTGTACGTATCTTCTTCAAATAAACAAGAAAAAGAGTTGCAGTAAGTTATTTCTACCTTAAAACTTATACAGGAATCAAACAATAAAATAGAGAACTCCATTGCATTCTTAACCTCCCAAAATGAGGAGTTCAGAAACAAAATCAACTTACTAGAAGTGCAACTCAAAGAAGAAAAAAAGTGTATTACTATTCTGGAAGATAAACTAGAAGAGATGCAAATAGCCAGTCGGAAGAACAACTTACAAATTAAAAACGTACCGAAAAAAGAAAATGAGACCAAAGACGAGCTAATAGACATGGTGATGTATTTATCTAAAAAAATAGATTGCAACATGAACAGGACAGACATAAACGATATATACAGATTACGAGGAAGAAAAATTGATCAGAAAAATGCCCCAATCATTGTAGAAACCAGATCCACATTCTTAAAAACCGAAATTCTAAAAAAATGTAAATTATTTAATGTAAAAGAAAAGTCAAAGTTATGTTGCAAGCATTTAGGTCTCAAAAGAGAAACGGATGTACCAATTTTCTTATCAGAGTATCTGACTTCAAGAGGATCTCGCCTCCATTTTCTGGCACGGGATCTAGCCAAATCTAAGAGCTACAAATTTTGCTGGACGGCATATGGCAAAGTGTACGTAAGGAAAGATGATACTTCGCCAATAATTATAATAAGAAATGAGGAGCAAGTACAGAAACTCCTGCTGGAAACATGACTAGCTGTATGTATATTTATAAATGGTTCTTGTGTCATAAAACCGCGCTGTAATAAGCAATTTTATAACTTTACAATACTTTCCATTATGTGTTGTTACTTTTTTAAAACTCTTAGTTTTTGTACTTCTTATCTTTTTCATAAATGCTTTTCTCACAAATACACTACACATTATACATATTCATTCAACTTGCACATATACTCATTCCAACTCACCACCAAAACAAGTAACTGTATGATGCGAAAAAACTTAACACCTCATTTATATGATACACGCTACAAATATTTTTATTTATTGATAAAAGTTGCTTTAACACTTTACTTATATAATTACATTGACAACCTAAATTATCCTACATCAAACTACAAAATAGTAATGACTTATTTATCTATAAAAATTAAATATGGATAATTCAAACCTACATAATTTACAAGTAATAGACGAAATAGAAATAACTAAGTCCATCGAATGTGACAGCTCTACGTTACATAAACATTTAAAATTAAATAAAAGTGACCTTACTATTATATCGCAAAACATAAGAAGCATCTATCATAATTTTGACGACTTTTTACTTACCTTATCAGACCTCAAATTTGTAACAGATGTTATAATTTTAACGGAGTGTAGATTAAATCCGAACAAACCTATACCGCAATTAAATAACTATAATGCCTATTGTACAGTGTGCCAACTAAATCAAAACGATGGAGTAGTTATTTACGTCAAAAACACCCTTAAACATAAAGTGAAAGAAGTTAAACTTGCCCAGTCGTCTTGCCTTCAGTTAGAAGTTTTTAATTACATTATTTTGGGAATTTATCGGTCGCCATCTTTTAATAACATAGATAGTTTCTTAACGTCATTGAAATCTCACTTAAATACACTGGTAGAACAGAAAAATATTGTAATCGCGGGGGATATAAATATAAACATCAAACCCAAATCTGTAGAGGTCCCACAGGATTACAAAAATAGAGTAAATTATCTTGACATGTTGGGAAACTATGGTATATTACCTGGTCATGCCTTACCAACGAGAGAGAACAACTGCCTAGATCACTTTATGCTTAAAATAAATAATAAAAGAACTTCTGCATTTATTGCTATTTTACATACCAGTATAACTGATCACTTTACAACATTTTTATCTTTATCTAAAATAAAAGACTCTACTCCATTACAAAAAACTAAGACTAAAGTGGATTTTGAGAGCGCACTTAAATATTTGCAGCGACAAAATTTAGAAAGTTTACTCTACTGTAAGGATCCTAACCTAATAACCCTTAAACTCATAAATATATTAAGCGAGTCTTTAAAGTTAAATACTAATATTATTAAAGTACCAAACAGTCAACGCACAATCAAACCGTGGATGACTCCAGGAATATTGCGCTGTATAAGAAACCGAAATAGACTCCAAAAAAAGTTTCGAAACGATCCTCATGATGTAGTACTAAAAATAACTTATACCAGATACAGAAATTATTGTAATAATCTTATTAAAAAACTAAAGCGTAAATATGAGAAGGACCTGCTTGCTAATTCGATCAAAAACAACAAACTATTGTGGAGAAATATAAAAAACATAACTTACTTGAATAAATCACCCAAAAATAATACTGACTTATTATATATAAAACAATCCTCTGTCGAGTCAGTAAACTACATAAATAATTATTTTGCTAGTATTGGTAAACAATTAGCTCTTCAAATTCCACATCCTACTAATTATGGCCTTGTTTACTCACAAAATTTACTTCCCTCTCAACCAAATTCTTTTGTGCTTTTAGATACTGATAATTGCGAAGTAAATAATATCCTAATGAGCCTTAAATCTGATAGTGCCGCAGGTTGGGATGGTATTTCAGTTAGATATCTAAAATTGGTGCGAAATGAAGTTGTTCCTATTATTACTCATCTTGCCAATAATTGTTTTAAACTAGGTATATTTCCGGACTTGTTGAAAAGGTCATTGATAACACCTGTGTATAAGGGCGGAGACAGGGACGATGTAAGCAACTACAGGCCTATATCGGTACTGCCAGCTATTTCGAAAATTATAGAAAAATTACTTAATAATAGACTATTAAAATATCTCAACAAATACAATATTATATCTCCCCATCAGTTTGGCTTTCAACGAAAAAAGTCCACCGAAGACGCAGTAACTGTCTTAACATCTCTACTTGTAGAACAACTTGATAAGGGTAAGAAATGCCTGACTGTGTTCCGCGATATAAAAAAAGCTTTTGATACTGTCTCTGTCCCAGTCCTAATACACAAACTAGAAAAGGCAGGCATTAGGGGAACGCCTCTTAAACTGTTCAAGAGTTATCTTTGGAATAGAAAACAACAAATAAAACTTGAACAGTACAAAAGTGAAGAGGCAGAAGTATCATACGGCGTACCACAAGGCAGCGTGATGGCACCTACGCTGTTTTTGTTATATATTAATGACCTTTACAACTTAAGTCTGATGAATGCCAAAATCACATCCTATGCCGATGACACTGCCATCACATTTACAGGTGAATCTTGGCATGAAGTAAGGGTAGCTGCAGAAATCGGTATGTTACAGGTATCTGAATGGTTAAGAAATAATTTACTTAGCTTGAACATAACCAAAACAAATTATATATGTTTTACTATTTATAATCACACTCAACCACCAAATGATTTTGATATAAAAATACATAATTGTAATAATCCAAATGTGCTGACCACAAATTGTAACTGTCCTATAATTACTAAAGTATCTGAAATTAAATATCTTGGCGTAATTGTGGATCAAAGATTATCCTGGCAGCCCCAAATTGAACAAGTCATGTGTAGAGTCCGCAAATTATACTGGGTTTTTAACGCCTTACGCCATCTTATTCCTATAAACACTAATAGCAAACTTGGACAAAATTATCTTTTAAACGCGATATATTTTGCCTTAGTGCAATCGCTTTTAACCTACTGCATTACGATTTGGGGCGGGGCATCAAAATCAAAATTAATATCATTAGAGCGTGTACAACGTGGATTAATTAAAACAATGTACTTTAAGAAGAGAAGATATTCCACTGAAAGTCTTTATCACGAAAGTAACCTCCTATCGGTAAGAAAACTATATATACAACAAATTATTTTAAAAAAACATAAAAAAATATATGATCCTTACTATAACAATAACTTGAACAAAAGAAGGAAACAAATAATGGTGCAAGTTCCACATACTAAAACGGTTTTTGCAAAAATGCAATATAATAAAAGATCATCAGTTCTTTATAATACAATAAATAAGAAACTAAACATATACAATATGCAATATTATGACTGCAAAAAGAACTTAACTGACTGGTTAAAATCTCTTACTTACGACGAATGTGAATCTCTTGTGCAAGTTGAACAATTATAGATAAACGAAACTCTCTCTCTCACACACACACACACACACACACACACACACACACACACACACACACACACACACACACTCAAACACAGGTTATAGTTTTATTACAACTAAGTAAAAAAAAATGTTTTAGAATTAGTATATTGTAATGTACGCATTAACTATTATATAGTGGTATATAACTTTAATTTATGTTCTGTATGGGAGAGCGGGGCACTTCTAACACAGGCACTGCGTGCTTAAAAGAAGGCCCTGACATTGTATTACAACAAACCACATTGTTAAAGAGCAATAAATTATTTTATTTTATTTTTTATTTATTATTTTAATACAACACAATTTACAGCTGTGAGAATCGATTTTAACACATAAATATTATAAAACAACAATGTCACCCCGACTTCCACAGTTTGCCTGCCACATAATTAAAGGGCACTGTCAAAATATGTGGTTACACCGAAAAGGACAGAAAATCTCGCTCCCATCTCTTTTTAACAAGTTCTTTAAGTACCTATATTTCGATCTCGCTTTAGCGTGCCGTAATGAAAATATGCCTGTGTCTATAGTACGTAAGTACATTATTCTTAGTCTAAGGTTCCTCATTGTTCTTATACGTAGTGATTACATACTCTCTGGTTCTTATGGCCGATCCGCCATTTCTTATTACGCTTTCATGTGGTACTTGAGCTGTCAGTGAGCTTTGTTGTGGATAGTTTTTTTAGAATTTCTTCGTTATTCGTGTTGTTTTTTATCAAATCCTTTATTGAGAAAGGTAAAGTGGTGTAAAAGAAGATGCCAAAGTGCAATTTTATTGGGTGCGGCAGCAGAAGAGGGAAAAAACAGCATCATGTAATATTACACCGGTACGTACTGCATATTTCATCGAAATACCCCTGATTTCTACAAATTTACAAATGGAATGTTTGCTAAAAGCCTAAAGTAAAGATATTGGATCACGTTTCCTTTCATTTTCATATTATATTTTCGATTCTTTCACTATACAATTTTATAAAAACATTTTGTATGATAAATAGTGTTGCGGTATTGATTGCTCCCATATCGATAAAATTATCATTCATAAATTAAAGGGTAAAGGACATACCGGGTTTATGAAATGTATGTCCTTTAATTAAATTTAATTTACCAGTTATACAATTGTGAAAAAAACATATATATATGTTTTTTTCACAATTGTATAACTGGTAAATTTAGTTTTATTAGCAAATAAACATTTATTTAAACCTCTGTTAATGTTCCACAGCTGGGCATTCCCCTCATAACTAACATTATGTGTATTTTGTTTTAGGTTACCAGTGATCGAAGAGTCTGAAAATAGAAACACTACAAGGAAACATGTCGTATATGTTTGTTCCCTTCAATTTTATGATTCATGTTTTAACAGAACAATGAATATATGTAGTACTATGTGATGATGGCCTACCATCACAAACTTTATTAGTAAGAAAGATGTGTGATGTTTTAATTACTTATTAATTTATTGTTCACATATATATGATTGTTGTTATATATTATTATTGTTATGTGTGTGTGCGTATATATGTATAGGCGTTGTGTTAAGCTAGCGAGCTGAGGTTGCCCGTGTCCATATGCGACGGTAATCGCTTAACACCACTCCGCCTACTTAGGATAGCTATACATAGTCGATATAAATCAATCTACTCATATACCTACTATGGATTTATGTTATACTGTTGGGCACTGGTCTCTCCTGACTAGAGAAGGTACATACCATATAGTTTACCAAGCTAGTCCAGTGCGAGTTAGGGTACTTGGATAGCGCCCTGTTTTTCATAGTTCTTATAAGACTATCTTATTATATTTAAAATGTAGGTATATATCTTGAACGGAAATATAAAGATAAAATTTTAAAACAGGCTTTAAATATTAATAGTCAGCCACTAGTGAGCCAGCCTTAAGTTAAGAGCCATAATGATCTGTTGTTCCAGATGCTAACCATTACGGTCTGTTCCCATTGCGGGAGCAATTGTTCCAGGATGGCCGAATGTACCAAACGCGTCAGCCAGCTAGCCAATCGGAGCCTTGCCACCATGCCATACTGACGTCTCCCTTCAACCTAGCCAAGCCGTAGCTAATAAGGAGAGAGTCAACTCTAAATAAGCCATCCCCAACAATTATTATGTGTCATTCTGCTTGTCAATAAAAATTCAGAAACTCTGTCCATTTTTATTTCTGGTAGATATTTGAGTAAAATTTATGCTTTCTTTTTAAGGACATTCGTCTTAGTCCCTTGTATGGTCCCTACCTTTATACGAATTGTTAATGACCAGAGGTCTTCAGGAGTCCAGATATTTATAATAGGTACCTTAAGCTTACGCAGCTATACCTCCCTATTATGTTTTAGTATCTATTAGGTACATATTTGTTTTTAACAATAATGGAAATGTTCAATAAAGTAAAATAAATGTGATTATAAATATCTTGGATGTTTTATTTTGTGCCCTACTAACACAACCTTGATAAAAAAGGACATACCATACCAGCAGACATACAAAACATCAGACCGTACAAGATCATCAATTCGCAATTGAGAGCGAGAGAATCATTCGTGATTTTTGCATAATATTATAAACTCTGACGTCAGTATGACGTGGCATTAGTTAAATTTTAACTACGTTTAACGTGTTAGCCCATCGTTTTAATCACACCTCGGAGTTACTGATGGTTTGAATGGAAGTATAATTTTTATATTTTTTATTTATATTATTATAATTTGTTGATTTACCTACAAACCGATATTTAAGCCCTAGGATAGATGATCACTTCCAGTGTACCTATTTGTAACAATAATGGAACTATCGATAATGTCTATCGACCAAACAGAAACAGCTCTAGTCGAATCCGCCGTCACTAATTACAGTCGAGTGTAGGTATGGCACGTTTTTTTTGTAGGTATTTCAACTACTTCCGTAAGGGGGATTCGTTACTCATTGGTAACGAATCCCCCAACAGTCAACGGGATAATTTATCTATGTGTCAAAACAGGATGTCAGCCTATAAATCAAAGGCAGGTTTTGGCGGGAAGTCTGAAGGAACAAGTTGTGCTCTTGTTTTATTTTCATTTTCTTAGTGTATTTTTGAGCTATATCGGATAAAGTTGATGGCATTTTGCTCGATATAGGTTAATGACAGTGCACGAGTGTTGTGAAATAAAATAACAGTGCGAAAACATGTTTTTTCGGCTTGCCTCCAAAATTTCATCGGACATGTTCTGGTAAAGTAGCCATCACTTTACTTGAACATTTGACTGACTAGACTGACTGATACCTGACGACTAACTGACTTTTTTGTACGACTACAGTGATGCAAAAATTTTACTTGACGCTGGCAATATGCACAGATTTTGCGATGCCATTATTAAAATTGAAAAAAATAATCAAAGGCAGGTTTTTTGGCGGGAAGTCGAAAAAAGACATATTGTGCTCTTGTTTTATTTTCATTTTCTTGGTGTATTTTTGAGTTATATCGGATAAAGTCGATGGCATTTTGTTTGATATAGGTTAATTACAGTGCACGAGTGTTTGTGAAATGGAATAACAGTGCTAAAATATGTTTTTTCTGCTTGCCTCCAAAATTCCATCGTACACGTTCTAGTAAGTACTAGCCATCGCTTTACTTGAATGTTGGATTGACTAGACTGACTGATTACTGACGACTTACTGACTTTGTTATTACTTCGTCCAGTTTCATTGAAACGGGCAAAAAAATGATGCAAAATTTATACTTGACGCTGGCAGTATGCACAAAGTTTGCGATGCCATAATTGAAAAAAAAAATTGCTTACGTCAAAGTCAAGTCAAAATTTCAATAGAATAAAATTTTACGTAACATCTCATCACCGATTGATCCTCCAGCTACTGCGGTTATTCAATTCTGATCAAAAGGGCTATAAAACGACCTCACAATGTTGGGTCGTATTGGCAAAAAGCAAGCGGAAATCGCTGCGAGCTTCGTGACCTCGGGCGTTGGTTTCGGCGGCGCTGCGTTCCTCGGCCTGCTGTACTTCACTGACTGGAAGGTGTTCGTGGCCAACATCCCTTACTATGGAGGAAAATTCGAAGGCATAAAGACGGAAGAATGAGGGGCTGAATCCAGTTAGTTAATTTTCTGTAAATTTCTTTGTTAGCATGTAATTATAAGAATACCACAGTAATGAGTGTTCTTCACTTTTATCCTGAATTAACTAAATTATTCTAGTTTAGGTTATGGAAGTATCTGTACTTAATAGTATTTTATATTTAATCTATTAAATGATTTTTTTTCTAGGAGTATAGTTCAACCTGCTATTTAAATACAAGGTGTTTATTTGTATGCTAAACAGACAAATAAAATAACCTTAGTCGTCCGCTAAACGGACGAAGGCTGAACTTTCCATTATGGACCGTCGATTTACACATCCATTGTTTTCATAGTTCATAATTCATTTATTGCGATCATGCTTATAAAACTAGGTGTTACGTTTTTATAGATAGTACTCTTAAATAGAAAGCGTTTTGTGAATTTTCAGGTAGCGGAAATTTACGGTTCATATTTAAGGCCCGAACAAAACGTTTGACGATAAATTGCACATGGGCGAGTTGGAGAGCGGATGGAGAGAGCAAAAAGTTCTAATAATTTTTATTTATAATCAAGTATTCCAAGAAGCGTGCATGGCCCGGCAATTAGTGTGGAACGCAAACTATCTATGAAACTAAGCCAAGCGGAATTCACACTGTACACTATCTTCTTTAAACTTCAAATTCTAACTTAGCAATCAGAGTCAAAACAATACCCTACGCATTGAGCACAATAGTATGAGTGCTTACAAGTTATATAACTTGTTCAAAATAGCATTAGCAAAATATTCAAACAGACCATGTTGGATTACAGGGGGTGCCGGATTAGCTGGGGGCCCAATTACCGGGGGTCCACTGTATATATTTTGGTCCAGTGCAAAAAACGCTGTTATAGTTATGTTTTGTTTTAGAAGCAATTGAACATAGTTTACTATTATGCCTTTTTGATATTAAAATGATACTACCAATTGAAATGACAGCAAAACTGACATTTAATGTTTATACCCACACATATTTAGTAACAAATAATTTTAAAATGACATTTAAAATTAAATACCTTAATACATAATAGATATCATCATCATCAGTCCATACCAGTCCACTGCTGGACATAGGCCTCTCCTAAGGCGTGCCACTGAGCCCGATCTTTGGCTCTACACATCCAGTTACTACCCGCTATGCTGGTCATTTTAGTCCTCTGGTTTTCTTGATTTTGGATCTTGTCTTGAAGGGACACTCTGAGCAATGGAGAGGAGTTATCTCCATTGTTCGCTACTTGACTGTGAGCTTGTGAACCAGTCCCATCGTCAGTGTCCTCGTGCCTCCTAACTCGTGCAATAAAATATTTTGGGGAGCTTCCGTGTTAAAAACTAACACTAAACAATGCCTGAAAGTTTTTCCGCCGGCTTCTTTTCTCTCATTGACCCAGTGGTGGGTAAGCATCAAAAGCTGATGATCTTAAAGTAAAACTATTTTAGTTAATTTTAATTACTTAATAATATAATATTTGACGACCTGCGTGGCATAATGGTTACCATGCTGGACTGCCAATCAGAGGGTCCCGGGTTCGATTCCGGGCGAAACAGAGATGTGAATGATAAGTTTAAATTTATGTTCTCGGTCTGGGTGTTCTTGTTTCTGTCTTTGTGTGTGTCCATGGTACCCGCGACACAGGGTATGTCTACCCTACTGTGGAACTATGAGTGTGAAACGTTATTTATTATTATTATTATTTATTATTATGTATACATGGTAGACTCTTATAACTTTGACTTCAATTAAACCATAGACTTATACCTACGTATATGCTAAGTCAATGGTTTAAACTCTTATAATAATAAAATTTTAAACATCTAATTGTATGTATGTAAACAGTCAACAATAAAGAATTTTTTATTTCTTTTCACGTTTCGGCTCTGTAGGTCATAATTCGACGTTGATTGGGGTAGGAATAACGTGTTTGCTGAACATAACCTTGGTCTTGTCCAAGTTCATTCCTAGTCCTATTCGTAGGGAGGCTTCATTTTGAATTGACAGAATTATCTGCAACTCCTTCAGCGATTCAGCCATAAGGACTATGTCATCGGCAAATCGCAAATGTGAGATGTATTCGCCATCTATGCGTAGGTATGCCATGTCGTTTCCAGTCCACTAACTGGAAGAAATCCTCCAGTGCACAGGTAAACAGATTCGGTGACAGAATGTCCCTTTGTCTCACGCCGCTGTGCAGCTGGATAGGTCTTGTTTGGACGTTTTGGATTTGGACGGACATAATAGCTGAGTTGTAGAAACATCTCAACACATCGATCTATCGATATTCAACTAGACATCGCTTCAGGGAATCCAGAACAGCCCAGGTCTCGATCGAGTCAAAAACATTCTCATAGTCCACAAACTGTGGCTGAAATTCATCTAGTCGCCTAGTGAGTAGATTCGTTATGACCACAGAGCTTATGGTTTAAGGTTATGACCCTTGAAAACAACTTATAGACGTGGCTCAAGGGCGAGATGGGGCGATAGTTTTTATTAGTGTTTTGTCCCCCTTCTTATGGAACAAAATGACTATGCTCCTGCTCCACGCCTGCGGATTTCATTTTCTCCCTGTCTGCAAGACGGAATTAAAAATTGCTAATTGTGTTAGGATTAGTGTACCGCCGGCTTTAATAAGCTCTGTTGTTCTATTCTCACCAGGGGCTTTTCCATTTTTAAGTTGTCTGAGGGCCAATGCGATCCGATGCGATGAATCCGAAGACTGACTTTGGGTAGCTCGTCAGTAGTGGCGTGTTAATGTGGTTCTGGGATCTGTAGATTGGTACTCAGGCTTCGGAATACGTGAAGCATATAATCCTCCCTTAGAGGAGGCCTCGCTTTTATAGGCGTTTTCTCCTACTTCGTCATATTTTTTTATTCAACTACTGGCGTTGATTCCTAACACGGCCTCTCCTGACATCCTGGCGTCCCCGCCAGGCGGTGAAGGTCCTTCAATGCCATACACTTAAGTAGCAGTGCACTGAAGCTCTTGAGCGCCTGGTGCCACGTAGAAGCACACGAGAGCGCCACGTACCGTACAGAGGCGGAGGCAGCAGCCTTCAAACGCATGATGACATCTCAAGGATTAGCTTCTGCAAATGAGAACAAATCAAACTAAATACCAAACTTAAAGATCGGCCTGTTGTCTGCAGCACTTTTTGAAATTTAAAGTTTTTTTTTTGTAATAAATCTAGCAATTAGGTTTTGAATCATAAAGCATGAGATGTTCTAGTGACTTAACTGCAATTTATAACAAGCGCTTCTAGATAAGAATTAAGCTTATGAGATATTTCATTAAAGTTTTGGAACAGTCATTAAAACTAAGCTTCAGAATTAAAACAAAAATAGTAATGGAACTTTGAAGCGAAAGGTAAAAGAACACAGTAAAATAAATAAAATAAATGGCTATAAATAGAATAATAATTAACAGGTTGTTGCTTTTTCTAAATGAATGTACTCGTAGCGCCATCTAGTTCAAAAGTTTAACATAACAACTGAGCTCCTTTTTAACGATAACATCCGGCCGTCCTGTTTACACGTTCGTCCTCGATCGTGTGGGTCTGATTCAAGAACTGCAAAATGAAACAAGTCCTGTTAAAACCTTATATTTTTCTTAAATTTTTATGACTTCTTACAATACCGGCTTGCATGTGAACTTGAGTAGCCCAAACTTAAACACGGCTTGACCTAGGTGATGTTCGTACAATATTACACTAGTCGTGTATCACCGCATTGCAATCTGTAACAACAGTGTTCATCACGGATCTCTGTTAACAATAACACGGCTTCAACTAGATGTTTATATAGGATCCCACTAGTCTTGTATCACCGCATTGCAATCTGTAACAACAGTGTTCATCACGGATTTCTGTTAACAATAACACGGCTTCAACTAGATGTTTATATAGGATCACACTAGTCTTGTATCACCGCATTTCCAATCTGTAAAAACAGTGTTCATCGTAGATTTCTGTTGTACATATGTTGTTCACAGGCACTCTTTATAGGTAACATTAAATACGCAGCCGATATTGCAGAGAATGTATTAGACTTATTAATTGTTCGAAAGGCAATCGTTTAGAACACTTAACTATATCAAAAAAGAAATATGAATCAGGTTTCATTTTATGGTAACAGTTTCAAAAATGACATGTAAAGAAAATTAATATATTTGTGCATAAATTAGGAACAACGTACTTAGAAGAACTTTTAGGTCCAATAAAACTAACAAAAATTTACCAATATAGAAAAAAAAACTTGGGTCAGATAGGATGTAAAAAATGAAGTCACCAGTAAAGCCCCCCGGGGTTACAGAGCCCGCGGGTTGTATGCTAGCATTTTTCTTAATATTTTCATCTTGCTGTCAATAGTACACAGTGTGTTACACTTTGTTACAAATGTTTATAGCACCATGGTAAAAGCGTGCTTAAACCAGTAGAATGTTTTATTACAAGTTCAGCCAATATCGTCACGCTGTCATCACTAGTAATACCCAGGCATTACACAGTCTTGGCCAACAGACGACACTGTCATTTACCAAAAATAAAAATTCGATAGCAGACATAATGACAAGTTTAGTATCACGCGAAAAAAAATCTTATTTGCACATTGAAACACAAGCGTAACATTAAGAAAATGAAATTTTATGAACAAACTTTTAAAGGAAAAGTAATTTGTTATTATGAAAGATTTATGTAACTCACTGCCGGTTCACTATTGCTACCAGCTAGAATAACAATGTGCACAGTTAGAACTGACCAAATCACATGTCCTCGTGTTCTCCCGTAGTAAAGGTACACAGGTTGAAGCTCGGCCTACCTGACATTACTCTGCTACAACTTACAAAACCGTTTCTGATATCTTTACTAATCGCAGTCAGTAACGAATATTCAAATTGGTCAGCGGTAAAGGTATATAGGTAGCCGAAAAAAAAAACTCCCTGTACCTATTTCATCTGAAAATGGTTTAGCAATTTGTGCGTTAACAAAATGATTAACAAAGTAGGTAGGTAGTCAAAAAAGAACGATAGTATCCAGTATAAACCTTGTCTGTAAATGCACTAGACATCAATTAAATCTGACAAACAAAACTGTTATATCACATTATACCGTTGGCATAAGAATAAATAATACTACGCCGTTGGTTTATAATTGAGCTTGCTTAATGTCACTTATTTACCTTAAAAAATCATTAATCATAAAAAGTAAGTAATAGGTAAAGAGAGCAACTTTCCTTTTAGTACTGTTATTCTTGGTTGTCAACACTACTTCAACCACTGATCTAGAGTGTCATTTTTAAGCTTCCAGCACCCATTCTCAACTTGCTTCCTTCATTAGAGGAGAGTCTGAAAACTCAAGAAAAATCTCAAGGTTTTGTCCCATGTTACTTGAATAAAAATTGATAAATACTCGTAACTCTCAGCCAACAACTTTGATAGTTAATTATACGAATACTCATAGCATATGCAATCTATATAAAATATCAACTGTCACTTTTAACTTTAAGATTGTATTCGGTTATTTATGCAAGTTTGCTAAAATTTACTTTTGGTACAGACCAACCAATTCAATTTTTGAAGTAAAGATTAAACGTCTTTGTTTAATGCTTACATTTGTAGGTATTCAGAAAAATATCAGATACCAAGTTTATAAATTGACTTCTTGCTTTGAAATGACTACAAATATTCAAAAACACTGTTTCACGGAAATAATTGCGTGCACTCTCGATTCGGAAATATTTAACAAAAATGTTGCCATTACTTACTCCCCAGTGACTGTACTGTACTCGTTGGGTACAAATAAATACTTTTGAAAAGGTAAAATTAACCGACTGCAAGAACTAGGTACTCATTTTCTTCATACATAAACTTATCTCAAAAGCAAAGGATAAGCAGAGTATTTTTAAAGTAACAAAAAAAAAATGCTTTTTCACTTGGATTCGCAAAACTAATAAGTAACAAATGTAGCATTAAATTTTTATCATGGATAGACGTATCCATCGTCGAATCTTCGATACAGAATACTACTCTGGGGAAACTACAGATTTCAATAAAGCGTTTATAGCACAAAAGAGATGTATTCGCGCTATAGCTAATACCACTCCATTAACAAGCTGCGAGCCTCTCTCTAAAAGGTTTAAAATATTAAGTGTGCCCTGTCTGTACATATGTGAAGCCCGTTTAATTGTAAAGACACAACTTTTTATTTACAAGGGAAGATGAATATTGTAAATTTTTTTTTACTTGTTTTCCTGATAAGACTATTGGTGCCTGTCAATAACCTAGTCAGCTATAAGGTCAAAAAATTGCTACCACATGTGCGTCAAAATTAACAATAAATTACCGACAAATATTTAAAACTTCACTATGGTAAAATTTAACATAAAACTATACCACATATACTACATACCGCAAATAAATATTTTCTTAAAAGAATTATTTTTTTTACTTACGGGTTCTGACCTTACCCAACGTTTTCAAATATACGAGTAAGTATACGAGTAAGTCTCACTCCGAGAGTTATCACTGAACTGGTACAGATTGTTTAATCGATACACGAAAAATGTAAAAAAACGTGCGTACTGATTTCTGCATTTGTTCAGGATGAAACTTTAAATGTGGGGCGCGCGTCTATCCCACTTCTGATTTTAGAAATGAAAACCGGGAAGCAGAATATTTAGATCACCATTTAATTCACAAAGCCTTTGATACAATTTACAGGTAACGATTTAAGGTTTCTAATTATTAACATTTCCTTATACAACAACAATTAAATAATAAGTAAGCACAGACACAGAATTTCAGTACGCAATCGGGCAGAGTTACAGCCGTTATCAAGATTAAAGTACTAATAATCCTCCCTTAGAGGAGGCATCGCTTTTATAGGCGTTTTCTCCTACTTCGTCATATTTTTTTATTCAACTACTGGCGTTGATTCCTAACACGGGCCCTTAGTAAAATGTCCTGTCTTGGTAAATATAGTGTACCTTTCGTTCTGAATGGGCACCGACTCCAATATAGTTTTAACAGTCATTACCTACCATAAGCAAGAAGAATTAGGTACTGTCCCACTGTCTGTACTGTCGGTGCCCTTTTAGAACGAATGGTACGACATTTTAGTAAGGGCCCGACTCCAAAAATAGTTTTAAAAGTCATTACCATAAATAAGCAAGAAGAAGTAGGTACTGACAATTTTATTTTATACCGTTTGAAGTCGGTTCTATTTTTTTGTTAAAAACTTAATTTATTATTGTTAGAATTTTTTATTTGTATAAAAATATTTTCAGTGATACTTAATCAATTTAAATATATACTGAAAAATACGACTCTTCCTGACATCTATTGGAGAGGGAGATGGCGTAAACCCCGTCAAACGGGAGTGCCCACGAGGTTCATTGTAGATTTCCTCAAGCGTCATCAGCATTTTATAGGTTGGGTGGTAGGAAGATTAAAAGATTATATTATATGACATTTTGCGTTTAACCGGTGGAAGCAGCGCCTATAGGTTTTCAAAAATAATATACGAAAGGTACAGGTAAAATAGTAGAATAAATTAAATGCATGCTAAGTCATATTACAGTAATTTAAATGGATGGTAAGTCATATTTCAGTTATCTAATGATTTTAGTATGAATGTATACAAATCAGCGAAATAAAAAAACGGCATGTAATGTTAGCAAACTCAGAAGAGTTCGAATTTTTATTATTTAAAATTCATGGTTCAACCACGTTCAACGGTATACTATACCTATATAGAAGGTCTTTTTTAATCATGGCAGTACTCAACAGGATGCAAGGTGTACCCCATATCTTAATCGGACGCGCTCGAGTAAATTTGAAAATCCCCTCTTATGCTCCCCTACTATCATCCGCCAATCCGACTATCAAAGAAATGACAATGTCGATTTGAAAGAGCTCTATGAAAATTTCGTTCATTGAATTAAAGCTTCCTTGGCCGAATGGTTGCGTGAGCTGACTGCAGAACTAGAGACCCGGATTCAAACCTCAATCAAAACCATAATATATTGTATATATTTTTTATTTTTATGAAAATAACTTTTTTTATTAGGAGCTATTTCAGATGGTGTTGTTAAGTACCTAACACTAAGCAAATCGTTTGAAACTAAACCAAGAAAATAAATTGTTTTTATCCGAGCAACGCTCGGTCCTCCAGGTACTAGATGAATATTTGTGGTACTTCAAAAGCTGGGCGATTCGAGGCTGGCTGCAGTCCCAGCCTTCTTACAAGTAAATGTGATGGGCCAAAAATATCCAAAACTGTGATATCCCAAACCCGGTCTGGGTTTCATAACCCAACCAACATGCCACGGCACTAGAAAGGCTCCATCAGGTCTCTCGCCATCCTCTTGATACATTGCACAGGGTTTTATGAATCTGCTATAGAGACAGTGGCAAGAGATCTGCAGATTAAATCGTTAATAGTGCTGTGGTAGTATTATAAACTTAGCTTCAAAAGTTTATCTATTTGGCCTACCAACAATTGTTACATTATGTACGTATGTATGTATGTTACAGTAGGTGAACACTACATGAACAACCATTAATTATATTATTCAATTGTAACATTTTGACAAGGAAACTTATTATTAAACAACGAAGTAAACTGAAATTAATTAGGGATCTTTTAAACAAAAGTACATGAAACTGATTAAGTTTAAGGGAGAAAAACATCCTTGGGTTCCACAAACGAGGGTGAAACAGCATTGACTTTATGCTTTGATGCTGGACTTGGGTCTTTTAAATTATATTTTTATTTTTTTTCTTACTTAAATTTCTTATTTTATTTCTTACTTAAATAAAATAAAAATATTAATATCTCGAAAACCTGTGTATATGCAATTTTGCGTAACTTATAATGCTAAAAGTCTGAACTATTTGGTGATCACTATTCATTTTGAGGTTTAATAACATATACTTTTCCTTTTTTACGTGTGATTATGTGGGAATATATATTTGTTATATTTTTATCCCTAAATAAATAATTAAATCAGTTTGCTAATGCATTAGCCAAATATATTATAAATTTTTGGGGGTAGCATAGGTAATAAAAACACAGGGGTTCTTTAAATAATGTTTTATTTATTACAATTTAACTGGTGATATTTAAAAAAGTGCAAATAACCTTTTATATTGTGTGTGGTAATTATGGAAGAACATATATCTACACAGTGAGGGATAGATACACATAAAAATGTGTATTAGTAAATGAGCCAGTATTTCAAGCATAGCTTGAAGGATTGCTAGACTTTAGCTTTAAATATCCAGCTAATTTACTCTGGATTTGTTGACTTTGAAATATAGACACACAGATATTCTCTTTGTTGTTCTAATGTAAATATCACAAAGTTTGAAACAAAATAATACTAGTCATCCAATAGTTTGATTGTTTCAAAAAATGAACTGCAGCAAAAGTTCAACCCAAAGGCAAGTAAGTAATAAAGGAGCAGCGTGCGAATAAACCTATGAACACTACATACATCGTACGAATCTAGTCGCCTAATACTAAGTTATACTCTAATAATATCAAACATTCATAAGCTTAGGTTTACATTTTAATACGAACGTATGTTTCAAATACCTAGTGTTTAAATAAACTATACACTATCCTTACTCTCACCGAAGGCTTCTCGAGTGCGCATTTACTCCTTTCTTCAGTACGACAAAAAAAATATCACAACAATTTTTACACTTTACATATAAATATAGTTGGGACGGTCAAGAATATATTTTAAAATAAGAAGACTCATTAGGCCTAGATAACATTCGAATAATTTTCATAAGATGAAAATATAACTAATGAAATTGAATAAGAGAAATGCAACTACGAAATGTAAAGAAATAATTCCGTCGTCTACCGAATCTACCTCGCTATAAAGTAAGTAAGTACATAATATTTGTAATTAATTTATTAAGGTTGGTGCTGCCGCAGCTGCGAATGCCGCGCCGTCGCGTCGTTACTGCATCGGCGTCGGCGTCGCTCCCACTGTCATTAGACTGTTTAATATTTTAAACCTGTAAGAGATATTTTCGTAAATAAATAGTTGTAGGTATGAGTAAAGTAAATATTAGTTCTGTACTAAATATTTTGTAAAATTTGGATTACAAATTAAAAAATCGAGTTAATTAGGTTCTTAAGTATAACAGTCCCTACGTTAGTGGCCTTATCTACTTTTACTGTGCATAAGGTTTTGATTTCTGAAGTCAGTTGTTATTACTTTTATACTCTCTAGACATCACTGCTGTAAGTTAAAGTCGACAATCAAATATCACGAGACTAATAAAACGTGGCGACAAACGCATCGAAGCGAAAGGTGAAGAAGAATATTTTTGTGAGATCAGCCACTGGTATTGTAGCGCATATGACCTTGGAAAGAAGTTCCAGAATAATAATTGCAGGGGACAACCACGTGGATCAAGGGGAAGCAAGGCGGGGCACTCTCCCGGGGCGGCGGGTTTAGGACGGCGCAAACACAAAATAGAAGCCAGAAAATGGTACGGACTAAGGCCGTACACATTTTCCAATTTACTTCAGTGCACAACTAATTGTCGCCCGCGTCGCAAGTACTCATATCTAGCGAAACTAGTAATATATAGTTACACAAAATCTGTGTCTTTTAGTGTACAGTATTTGTTGGTTTTATTAGGAATCATGAAAGTAGTTGTACATACGTGCTCCGCTGGCCGACGACACAAGCCCTGTTTAGGTTGGTCGGGAGAGAGACGTTTGAGCTTTCGTCAAAATAAATTGAAAATTCTACCACAAGCATTGTGACTCTCCACTAGTGTTGACGTTCAGTGCTAGTGTCCTTACTGTTATTATTCAAACTTTGTAAGCTTGCAATTGGCAGTGTGACGTTCACCTTGCAATACCAGGAGTCCTGCCGTTGGAGCTGCCGCGCCGCCGTCACCCGAGCAGCGTGGAGGTGTTCAAAGGTTGATGGAGTGCATTTTGCTTCTCTCCTCATGATTTTCGATGTATTGCATTGCAAGTGCCTACATAAATTCATTCTTTTAAAGAAACCAAAAACCGGCGACCCTATAGGAAACCTTAATGCAGTCCCAAACATTCAGGTAATTCTCCACCTAACTCTTAAAAAAGTTAAACGTCCTTGTAAGCCTTGACATTTTAGAGAGTGCGCTAAGAACTATAGACCCGGAGAGATTTTAAAAAACAAAGAGTAGGGTATCAGTATCAGTATCAGGGGGAGCGGCACCTGGCGCCGCTAGAAGCGCAGCTCGCGGTCGCCGCTGGCGCCGCCGTCCTCGTCGTCGTCCGGCGCGCCGTCCCGCTCGCCCTCGCCCTCTCCCTCGCCCTCTCCCGCTCTCTGCCCCTCGCCCTCCCCGCCCTCCTCGCCTGCCAGCTCCTCCGACACGTCGTTGCTCTCCACTTGCGGCAGCTCCGTCTCGTTCATCGCGTTCTCTGTCTCGTTTTCACCTGCAAGTTCGTCAATGAGGTTTCATGAATCAAATTGTATGCATGGAATGCTGCGCTTCATTCTAACAAACAAGTTCGTATAAAAATCCTGTAAATAATGTTGTAAAATGATGAACTACTGTATGGTAGCAGTGTATAATTGGACATGGTAGGGAAAAACAGAGTTAGAGTTATTAATTTGTATTCTGACCAGATCCATGAACCAGAACTGTATGGTAAATATCACAAAGTATCTTTGCCTTTTAAAGTTAGTTGCAACAAATGACTGCGATTAGAATGCTATGCATGGAGTTGTTTTAGTTCAGATTTTGAGTTCTGTACAGTATACGCACGAAGCTACTATAATATAATGCTTTTAATAAACTTATTCATTTTAATTGAGACTTTCATGGGACATGGAATCATCGGATTAGTGTGAAACAGGGTTAGGATCTAGTTAACCCGTGATCGAATATATAGTTGTTCAAAATTTGCATTTAGTTTTATTGTTGTGAGGAAAATTGTTTTGGTATATATCAAAACAATACATAATAGGTATATGTACATGTAATAATATGTGGTACGTGAGCAAGGAATACAACAAAATCACAAATGTGAAAAATGACTGCCAAGTTCAATTAATCACCAAGTTCAACAGAAAATCCATAAAAGTATTAAAGAGAAAAAATTACCGTTATAAGTAGGCAATTAAGGTATTGTATTGTCAGCTATGTACAACAATGTCTGTTCATTAACAATATGACATTTTAAATTAAATGCAGAATAATTTATGTGTACTAATTAGATATCACTTACGATGGAATTAAGATTAAGATTTCACTTTGCAAATTTTCACTAATTAATTTAATTTGGTTAATAGGTTGTTGACGTTACTTTATGTAAAAACTAGCTAAGTCAAATCTAAATATATTAATTTTATGTCTCGGTGTTGTCGCATTTCGGACTTGGACGACGACGACGGGGTACGCGCCTGGGTTGCTTGCTTGGACTCGGGATCTCCGGGTCGGAGTCCTCGCTCATACCG
The DNA here is from genome assembly GCA_911387765.1 of Pyrgus malvae. Taxonomy (NCBI): domain Eukaryota; kingdom Metazoa; phylum Arthropoda; class Insecta; order Lepidoptera; family Hesperiidae; genus Pyrgus; species Pyrgus malvae. Next base: position 29,910,034 of record OU426950.1, read on the forward strand.
CTCGGCCATCGCCGCCGTGCTGCTCGGTTTGATCGGCCTAGAACAATGTTGGGAATCGAGTGGGCGGCGGGGCACTGACCGGGGCAGGCGGGCGCGCCCTTGGTGCGCGAGCCGGGGCGCTCCACGCCGTGCGCGTCCACGCACCAGCACACGGCCAGCGCGGCGTGGCACTGGCGCGGGCGGTACCAGCCGCGTGCGTCGCACGCCGGCACGTAGGCGCCCGGCCGCGGGGGGTGCGCGCGGGCCAGCGCCGCGCACGGCCGCGCCGCGCCGCGCAGGCACGCGCACCACGCCGCGCGCCCGATGCCTCTCCCTCCACCTCCCCCGCGCCGCCCTCGCCGCGCGCACGACGCCAGGAACGGCCGCAGGCAGCGCTCGCGCTCGTCGTGGCCTGCGAGGAGGGGAACCGTTTTAATATCCACCCCCTTGGTCAACACGAAATCGTTTGGACCGCCCCATCCAAATCCCGCTGACGTTTCACGGACGTTGGCGTTTCTCCAGCACGCAAGCGCGACGTTGACGTCACATTTAACGTTAACTCCCTCCTGCTGCAACTATCTCTAATATCCAGTTCCCGTATCCTGATATGTTCCAGTATCCGGAGCCTCGCCCCGCCCAGTTATCAAAAACCGCAACGTCGACGTCACGTTCACGCAACGTTAACTTCGCATTAGCACAGCGACAACGCTAGAAAAACGCCAACGCTCGTAAAACAACAGTGAGATGGCGACCTAAGACGTCTTGACGACACAAGTTTTTGTGGCGTAAAAATTTTAATCGTCAATGTTACAAGTATGTGGAACGCAATGGGAACTTGTTGACGACCACGAGTTCGAAAACCGAAAACGTGAAAATATCCGACACCGTCTACACGCTCACATAGAACGCCATGCAACACTGACAAACGTGCACGCAAACCAGCCATAGATTTTTACGGCAAAAAAAGTGTATGTACAAGGACTACATACTCACAGTGTGAACGTAAACGTAGCAAATGACAAAGTTGGATTAGAAAGCTCTCGCCTGAACTTCAAAATTATAATCGTAGCATTTAAGAAATCAACAGAGAAGGCCCCTGACCCCCTGAAATATATATCCAGATACACTTATAATATTAGACAGTGAAAAAAACGTTAATTATCACTTTGTATCAAATATTAATATAGTTAATTACCTAGGGGCCGTCCATTAATCACGTGAAGCTAGAAAGAGAGGTTTCCGCAAAAATCAAGAAATATCACAAAGGGTCAGGGAGGTGTAGTAAGATATCACGTGTCAAATAGGTACGTATTTTTGTAGCGATTACATTTTGTAACGTTTTTCACTTGATTACACCATTCCTTTAATATTATTTTTATGCCAGTCAAAAACAACCTACTTATAATATTTCTGTCTAGACATTTATATCATGGTCCTTAATTTTCTATACTAAAATGAAAATACTTTATATATAAGTACTACTACTATAAACCAGGTACTAAAATACCCTCGATTTGGACTGGACGTTAGACTTAAACCTTGCCACATGTCAGAAATGGGATAAAAAATTGCTAAAAAAACATCAAGTGATTAATGGACAGGCCCCTGCGACAAACATTGTTAATATTGTTAAATGATTACGTACTCTTTAACTTATGCACTCAATTCAACCCAGAGAACCCTCAATAAAAATAGAAGCACGTAAAGTACAGTGAGCACAAACCGCACAGCGCGTGCAGCGGTACCGACTAGTAGCGAGTGTAGCAGGGTACCGACACACGAGTCACGACACACTATGACACACAGATTAGGCATTAGGCAGGCTACTCACGCAGCGCGTAGAGGTCGTCGGGGGAGAGCTCGCCGTCCGCGCCCGCGTCCAGGTGCGCGAACATCCAGCGCACCTCCGGCTTGCAGTCGCGCGGGAACCCTACAACCAACATTTCGCCTTTGCATACAGGTGCATGAACGTTCCCTCAATTTTGATAGAACATTAAGACTCGTATAAATAAATCGCTCTCAAAAGTAGGAGCAATACTAAATGATATCTTACGTGTTATAATTAATGAACGAATCTTGACGAAATGAAAATGACAATTTACGCTTACGTTGCGCTGGCGATCGTTAAGTTCGTGGGGCATCCATCTATCAAGTTTTTTTACCTTGCCTATTTGTCGCAAATGGATCAAAATTGTTTTGATGCTAATGTGCAGTCCGAAGATTGCACAAATGAAAGCTTAAAATTTGGTAGAAAAACTGTATATTTAAACTGATAAAAATTACAAATAATTGAGTAAACGAGCCGAGAGTATGTTCGGTAGCGACGTATTTTGCGAACTGGCTCGCGTTGCCGCGTATATTGCTGATTTGGCTAATCGTAATTATAATTTTACTTGCTTTTATTGTATGGTGTGATGCACCGTACATGCTCCCGGACCCGGACCTAACAAAGAGTTGAAATGCTAATGGCTAAAAGAGTGCTCAAGATAAAAAATGATTCATGCTAAATATAAGGAATAATAAAGTTGTATAAAATCAATTGTCTTTAAAGTGAAAACAAAAAAATAACTAAACTACATCCGAAATTCTATACACCCTAATAGGAGCGGGTGACGTAGCTGTGTCTTTTTTCACTTTAACACTGCACTTTTCACTATCACTAGGCTGTCGGTCAGCCTTTTTATTATATTTTCGCGCACTTTCTACTTTAACACTTAAATTCGACATCAAAAGCTGCTGCTAGCTCAGCTGTAAATTGAATTTCGTCAGATTCCACAATCGCCTTAAATTCATCATTGTTGACCAAAGTCTCTTTTCAAGTCAAAATTTCTAGAACGGAACTGAGAAAACCAATAACGGGTTGTGCGTTCGTTTGTAAAGTTCTCTCCGTAAACGTTTTTGATGTTACGTGCCGTTTGTGTCGCGTTGGTGCCACGACGGAACTCATATACACGAATTTTTTAAGTATCCATTATGACGAAAAATGTTCAAATGTAATGAAAATACAACGCTAATCAATAAACAAAACACTTAGTTTGTAAAAAGAATGTCATGTTTTTAAAACCAAATTAACTTGAATTTAGAATACAAAGCCATTCCAAACTTTAGCCGGGCGAGCACTCACCGGCGGCGGGCGGCCATCTTGTCCAGCTGGCAGGCCTCGTGCCCCGCACGCAGCACGCACACGTGCACAACTAACGCTGTAGGGTGTCCGGGCGAGCACTCACCGGCGGCGGGCGGCCATCTTGTCCAGCTGGCAGGCCTCGTGCCCCGCACGCAGCACGCACACGTGCACAACTAACGCTGTAGGGTGTCCGGGCGAGCACTCACCGGCGGCGGGCGGCCATCTTGTCCAGCTGGCAGGCCTCGTGCCCCGCACGCAGCACGCACACGTGCACAACTAACGCTGTAGGGTGTCCGGGCGAGCACTCACCGGCGGCGGGCGGCCATCTTGTCCAGCTGGCAGGCCTCGTGCCCCGCACGCAGCACGCACACGTGCACAACTAACGCTGTAGGGTGTCCGGGCGAGCACTCACCGGCGGCGGGCGGCCATCTTGTCCAGCTGGCAGGCCTCGTGCCCCGCACGCAGCACGCACACGTGCACAACTAACGCTGTAGGGTGTCCGGGCGAGCACTCACCGGCGGCGGGCGGCCATCTTGTCCAGCTGGCAGGCCTCGTGCCCCGCACGCAGCACGCACACGTGCACAACTAACGCTGTAGGGTGTCCGGGCGAGCACTCACCGGCGGCGGGCGGCCATCTTGTCCAGCTGGCAGGCCTCGTGCCCCGCACGCAGCACGCACACGTGCACAACTAACGCTGTAGGGTGTCCGGGCGAGCACTCACCGGCGGCGGGCGGCCATCTTGTCCAGCTGGCAGGCCTCGTGCCCCGCACGCAGCACGCACACGTGCACAACTAACGCTGTAGGGTGTCCGGGCGAGCACTCACCGGCGGCGGGCGGCCATCTTGTCCAGCTGGCAGGCCTCGTGCCCCGCACGCAGCACGCACACGTGCACAACTAACGCTGTAGGGTGTCCGGGCGAGCACTCACCGGCGGCGGGCGGCCATCTTGTCCAGCTGGCAGGCCTCGTGCCCCGCACGCAGCACGCACACGTGCACAACTAACGCTGTAGGGTGTCCGGGCGAGCACTCACCGGCGGCGGGCGGCCATCTTGTCCAGCTGGCAGGCCTCGTGCCCCGCACGCAGCACGCACACGTGCACAACTAACGCTGTAGGGTGTCCGGGCGAGCACTCACCGGCGGCGGGCGGCCATCTTGTCCAGCTGGCAGGCCTCGTGCCCCGCACGCAGCACGCACACGTGCACAACTAACGCTGTAGGGTGTCCGGGCGAGCACTCACCGGCGGCGGGCGGCCATCTTGTCCAGCTGGCAGGCCTCGTGCCCCGCACGCAGCACGCACACGTGCACAACTAACGCTGTAGGGTGTCCGGGCGAGCACTCACCGGCGGCGGGCGGCCATCTTGTCCAGCTGGCAGGCCTCGTGCCCCGCACGCAGCACGCACACGTGCACAACTAACGCTGTAGGGTGTCCGGGCGAGCACTCACCGGCGGCGGGCGGCCATCTTGTCCAGCTGGCAGGCCTCGTGCCCCGCACGCAGCACGCACACGTGCACAACTAACGCTGTAGGGTGTCCGGGCGAGCACTCACCGGCGGCGGGCGGCCATCTTGTCCAGCTGGCAGGCCTCGTGCCCCGCACGCAGCACGCACACGTGCACAACTAACGCTGTAGGGTGTCCGGGCGAGCACTCACCGGCGGCGGGCGGCCATCTTGTCCAGCTGGCAGGCCTCGTGCCCCGCACGCAGCACGCACACGTGCACAACTAACGCTGTAGGGTGTCCGGGCGAGCACTCACCGGCGGCGGGCGGCCATCTTGTCCAGCTGGCAGGCCTCGTGCCCCGCACGCAGCACGCACACGTGCACAACTAACGCTGTAGGGTGTCCGGGCGAGCACTCACCGGCGGCGGGCGGCCATCTTGTCCAGCTGGCAGGCCTCGTGCCCCGCACGCAGCACGCACACGTGCACAACTAACGCTGTAGGGTGTCCGGGCGAGCACTCACCGGCGGCGGGCGGCCATCTTGTCCAGCTGGCAGGCCTCGTGCCCCGCACGCAGCACGCACACGTGCACAACTAACGCTGTAGGGTGTCCGGGCGAGCACTCACCGGCGGCGGGCGGCCATCTTGTCCAGCTGGCAGGCCTCGTGCCCCGCACGCAGCACGCACACGTGCACAACTAACGCTGTAGGGTGTCCGGGCGAGCACTCACCGGCGGCGGGCGGCCATCTTGTCCAGCTGGCAGGCCTCGTGCCCCGCACGCAGCACGCACACGTGCACAACTAACGCTGTAGGGTGTCCGGGCGAGCACTCACCGGCGGCGGGCGGCCATCTTGTCCAGCTGGCAGGCCTCGTGCCCCGCACGCAGCACGCACACGTGCACAACTAACGCTGTAGGGTGTCCGGGCGAGCACTCACCGGCGGCGGGCGGCCATCTTGTCCAGCTGGCAGGCCTCGTGCCCCGCACGCAGCACGCACACGTGCACAACTAACGCTGTAGGGTGTCCGGGCGAGCACTCACCGGCGGCGGGCGGCCATCTTGTCCAGCTGGCAGGCCTCGTGCCCCGCACGCAGCACGCACACGTGCACAACTAACGCTGTAGGGTGTCCGGGCGAGCACTCACCGGCGGCGGGCGGCCATCTTGTCCAGCTGGCAGGCCTCGTGCCCCGCACGCAGCACGCACACGTGCACAACTAACGCTGTAGGGTGTCCGGGCGAGCACTCACCGGCGGCGGGCGGCCATCTTGTCCAGCTGGCAGGCCTCGTGCCCCGCACGCAGCACGCACACGTGCACAACTAACGCTGTAGGGTGTCCGGGCGAGCACTCACCGGCGGCGGGCGGCCATCTTGTCCAGCTGGCAGGCCTCGTGCCCCGCACGCAGCACGCACACGTGCACAACTAACGCTGTAGGGTGTCCGGGCGAGCACTCACCGGCGGCGGGCGGCCATCTTGTCCAGCTGGCAGGCCTCGTGCCCCGCACGCAGCACGCACACGTGCACAACTAACGCTGTAGGGTGTCCGGGCGAGCACTCACCGGCGGCGGGCGGCCATCTTGTCCAGCTGGCAGGCCTCGTGCCCCGCACGCAGCACGCACACGTGCACAACTAACGCTGTAGGGTGTCCGGGCGAGCACTCACCGGCGGAGGGCGGCCATCTTGTCCAGCTGGCAGGCCTCGTGCCCCGCACGCAGCACGCACACGTGCACAACTAACGCTGTAGGGTGTCCGGGCGAGCACTCACCGGCGGCGGGCGGCCATCTTGTCCAGCTGGCAGGCCTCGTGCCCCGCACGCAGCACGCACACGTGCACAACTAACGCTGTAGGGTGTCCGGGCGAGCACTCACCGGCGGCGGGCGGCCATCTTGTCCAGCTGGCAGGCCTCGTGCCCCGCACGCAGCACGCACACGTGCACAACTAACGCTGTAGGGTGTCCGGGCGAGCACTCACCGGCGGCGGGCGGCCATCTTGTCCAGCTGGCAGGCCTCGTGCCCCGCACGCAGCACGCACACGTGCACAACTAACGCTGTAGGGTGTCCGGGCGAGCACTCACCGGCGGCGGGCGGCCATCTTGTCCAGCTGGCAGGCCTCGGGCCCCGCACGCAGCACGCACACGTGCACAACTAACGCTGTAGGGTGTCCGGGCGAGCACTCACCGGCGGCGGGCGGCCATCTTGTCCAGCTGGCAGGCCTCGTGCCCCGCACGCAGCACGCACACGTGCACAACTAACGCTGTAGGGTGTCCGGGCGAGCACTCACCGGCGGCGGGCGGCCATCTTGTCCAGCTGGCAGGCCTCGTGCCCCGCACGCAGCACGCACACGTGCACAACTAACGCTGTAGGGTGTCCGGGCGAGCACTCACCGGCGGCGGGCGGCCATCTTGTCCAGCTGGCAGGCCTCGTGCCCCGCACGCAGCACGCACACGTGCACAACTAACGCTGTAGGGTGTCCGGGCGAGCACTCACCGGCGGAGGGCGGAGGGGAGGCGCGTGCGGCTCGCATGAGCACGGAGAACCAGTCCAGCAGCCGGTCGGCCATCTTGTCCAGCTGGCAGGCCTCGTGACCTGCACACAAAACGCACACGTGCACCAATTTATATTGTAAAAAAACTACAAAACTCTAAGCTATTATATATTTAATTTGTCGAGGCCACTCCTATGATGAATTTTATCGATGGCTAAAAGGTAGGTAGAGCATTTCCATATTTATGCACGTCTCATGTATCTTTGCATATCGATAACAAGATTGAATGTTTAATAGCGCGTCTTAAGAGGCCGTATACGAAATCGAAACGCGCCAGATTAGGTATTTGAAAGGCACACGGCGTAAGCGGGAGCATTTGGTCGCGGGTTTGTGTGAGTCCGGAATCGTCGAAGGCTGGTACGACGATTAAACGGTTTTGATACTTTGTACTTTCTTCGGTGTCTTTTCCTCAGTTGTTTTTTGTCAATTAGAATAAAAAGTCTGATAGTACACAACTAAGCATTTATTAGTGTAGTACAAGTAATGATCTATACATGTAATAAATCTGTAGATAAGCAAAATCTGTACATTTAATTTAATTTAATTATTCTTTATCTTAATATATATATTTCTTGTGTGCGTGTGTATGTGACTGAACTCCTCCTAAACGACTGGACGGATTATGATGAAATTTATTGTGTGTGTTCGTGGAGATTCGAGAATGGTTTAGATTCACAATTTGGGCCACTGGAAATGTTTTTTAATTACTTTTTTACTTATTTAGTTTTCCCATATAAATTGTTCCTGTCTGTCAAACGTTTTGTATTTCGTGCCGTGTCGTTCTAAACTTTGACACAGTCAGAATAACTGGACAGTTCGTATGTCATTATTTGTTTTATATATTTTTTGACAGTAACATGAAATCTCTTTAAGATAATAAGAAAACAAATCCTCTTTCAATACTTTTAAGGCAGGACAACGTCTGCGGGATCCACTAGTTACACTATAAAATAAGCACAAAGGGCGGACTAAATGCCTAATGGTATTATCTGCCAGCCAACCCGTGGCGTTGGTGTGGAGCTGTGGAAGGTGCATTAAACAGAATGGTATTGTGAAGGTAGAAGAAGAAAATATAAATAAAGAATAGTTCATTAAATACCTATATCGCAAAAAAAATCATATCTACTTAATACATAAAATACATTAATACTTTCAGTATAACATACAAAAAATGATATTGCTTTGTTTTGAGAAAAACCATTTTAATAGTCATTATAATTATAAAAGGAAAAATACGGAATTGGTAGTTTTTGAAGAACTTGCCTGTGTGTCTGTGAAACTTTTTTATTTTAACTGACTTCAATCAAAAAGGAGGAGGTTATCAATTCGTCTGTATATTTTTTATGTTTGTTACCTCAGAACTTTCGACTGGATGAACAGATTTTGATGATTCTTTTTTTATTTCAAAGCTGATACTTCCCGTGTGGTCTAGTTCTGACAATGGTATCCATGCGAAAACCATATTTGCATTAAGTAGCTGCTCTACAAATGGACTAATAACTCAATATCACGCCAACCGATTATGATGATTCTTTTTTTATTGGATTTTTTTTCAAGGGTAGTTTAATAAGAGTTTGGTTAGGTTCCGACTAAGGGATCCATGACAAAATAACGGGACTCTTCAATTCGTAGGAGTAAATTAATGATACTCGATCGAATCTTTTATAGACTAGTAATTGTCGTAATTGAATTTGATGATCAATGAAACTCCTTAACAGCTTACAGTAAGGTTGAAATCTGAGGTAGAACTGTTAACTGTTCCATTTAAACGGCGCTGTCTTAAATGAGCAGCACGTCTAGTATGCCTAGTATGCCTACCCACATTCAAACAAATAAGTTAGTATACATCAATTTTACTAAAATGCAAAAAATAAACAAAAATTTTAACAAAAAAAAACCGACTACAAAAGAAAACTATTTCAAAAAAAATGAAATTGCACTAAAATGAAAATGCTTATTCTTATACAATTAGATTTAGAATAGTAGACTTACATTTTCTACTCATCAATATGTAGGTACGATCTGTGTTTACGATAATAATATAATGTCAGTACAATTATTATTATTTTTGGAGTCAAGAATTTACAGTCGGGCGGGACCCATTCTTCAATCAATGGATTTTTTCCAAGAAGCCAAGTAAAATTTAAATGGATACTGGTTGTTAATTTTTCTATTTTCAAAAATAATTTATGATATATAGCTTAGAAAGCTTGTTTCTTTCTTTTTAGTTTTTACTCCACAGTCGAGGTTTTGTTTCTTTTATAATTATCAGGGATGTTAGGGAGCTCCGTAACCGTAACCGAAACTATCGGATATCCGATATAAAACAACCTTCGTGAGGGATTTCGGGT